>CM021102.1:576509435-576718866 GCA_007115665.2 Sequoiadendron giganteum
GTTAAATGTTGTGCAATTGCTGCATGATGTCTGATTATTTCTCTACAAAAACACTCAAAACAACCCATTAAATCCGTATTGGTAGATTAATTCAATTAATCATAAGAAATAAAGTTTGTACAATTTTCCTCAAAGATAAACAATTATTTTTCCTAAAGTTTAATTAATTGGAAAAGACTAAGGATTGAGCACATATGAATAGGCTTTTCTGGTATTATTATGATGAGTTTATTTTTACCTCATCAGTGAACTACACACCACATGATTTAGAATTGGCCGCAATAGTTCATGCCTTACAGATGTGGATGCATTATCTCTTGGGAAAGCCATTTGAACTAAAGACAGACCACTTGGGATTGAGATACATTTTTACTTAGCCGAACCTTAATACATGACATAGGTGGTTGGAATTCCTTAGTGAGTATGACTTCGGAATTGAGTATATAAAGGGAAAAGTGAACAAAGTGTTTGATGCTCTTAGTAGATGAAGACGTCTGTAAGTCATGATCTCGACAAGGTCTAATTTGAGACAACAGGTGGTATACATTTGCTAGAGGATGAGCACTACGAAAGAGTGAATAGTGCCCTAGAAAAAAATCCTTTAGATCATTAGTTTGATGGGTATGAGATTGAACTAGATAGCATTTTGAGATACCAAAGAAGAATGTATATTCTAGACTCTAGAGAGCTAAGGAAGTTGGTTTTAGAAGAGGTTCATAATGCACCTTATTCAAGACACCCCAGAGTATCCAAAATGATCGTAGAATTGAAAACTTTATACTTTTGGCCTAAAATCAATAAGGATGTAGTGGAGTATGTAGCTAGATGCTTAAAGTGTCAGTGATTCAAGGTTGAGCATGCACATACAGTTGAGCTATTGTATCCTCATGACATACCTGAGTATAAATGGAAGGTGATCAGTATGGATTTCATACAAGGGTTACCTTTGAGAAATAATTGGCATGATGTTATCTTGGTTGTGATTGACAAGCTGACCAAGGTAGTGCACTTCATTCGAGGAAACCTTAAGGATGGATTGTTGACCCTGGCCAAAAAAAATTTCCAAGAGATCTTCTACTTGCATGGAGTGCCAGAGACTATCATTTTTGATACGGACACTCAGATGACCTCAAGATTTTGGACAACCCTGAACGACGCATTGGGAACCAAGTTAAATTTCAGCTCGGCTTATCATCCTCATATTGGCAAACAAACAAAGAGGGTGAATCAGGTAGTTGAAGACCTCCTCTAAATGTTTTGTATGGACTGATAGTATAAGTGGGAAGAATATTTACCGTTGGTAGAGTTTGCTTACAATAACTCTTATCACACATCTCTAGGTATGACACCATTTAAATCTCTTTATGGGTGAAAGTGTTGTACACCTATTAGTTGGGATAGATTAAGGACATGATCATAGTAGGACCTGAAATTCTTAAGGAGATGGAAGAAAAAATAAGTCATTAAGAGTAGACTGAAGGAGGTGGCAGATTGACAGAAGAGTTATGTTGACAAGAATATAACTCTTAGATAGTTTGTGATAGGGGATAACATCTTATTAAGAGTCAAGCCACATAAAATCTCCATTTACTTTTGAAAGTCTTCCAAGTTGGACCCGAGATATGTGGGACCATATAAAGTTTTGGAAGTGATTAACCCAGTTGCTTATAGAATTTCTCTACCACCTACTCTAGCTCGACTTCATAATGTGTTTCATGTCTCTTTGCTTAAGCCATATCATCCTCATGTGGCTCATGTGCTTGATTGGAAATCCTTACAAGTATAGGATCTAGGAGTGGTGCTAGTGGAGCCCATTAGAATCCTGGATAGATGCAACGTTAAGTTGCAGAGCAAAGATATTGCTCAGCTTAAGATCTAATGGGATCAATATTCAGAAGACAGTGCTACTTGGGAGGATTGAGAAGAAATAGAATGCTCCTTCCCACATTTTCTTTCTTAAGAAAGAGACTGATGATTTTGTTTGAAATTTTTTGGATTGAAATATTATGATGTTTTGGTTTGGAACAATATGATGTGATGTTGAAGTAGACATATATGCTTAAATTTTGATTAAATAGATATCGGGATGATGTCTCTTCCAAGAGGGGAAGGATGTCATAACCCAATTTTATTGCATTTAAAATAATAATATGATAAATTGAATTATTGAGGAAATTCAATATATCGAGTTAAAAAAATTGATATTTTTGAAAGTTTGAAAGAAGTTGACTGTCGTTGACTATGTGATCTTTTGACTTATCTTATTATTTTATCATGATTGAACATTATTGATGAAATGTGTAAGTGCAAGTGTGTGCAATTATAGGATGATAGTTTGAAGGACAAGAACATGGTTGAAGTAGGATCATTTAGCCGGATCGAACAGTAAGCTTGATGGAATTTGGGTGCACACACCATAAAATGGCATGATAACTGCATTTGAAATTCATATAGGAGAATTATATTCATATGACTTGAAATGACTCGATGATTGAAAAGATGTACATGTGAAATGTAAACCATGTGAAATTAATATTTAATTCTCTATTTTGAGTTTGTGTTTTGATAATTTTAAAGAAAATGAAAGTGTGACTTAACATACATCTAAATGAATGTATGTAATACACAAAGGCTTATTTTAAAGACAAGAAAGAAAAACAAAACCACCATATTTATACATTTTTGTTCAATATGAAAATAAAAGTTCATTCTTATTTAAATGATGAATATGTACATGGAAACATATAAATACAAATACATATATGTATATATCAAAGAATGTACATATGTGTGAATGTATATGAATATGAAAATATATATAAGGTATATATACAAACATATATATATATATCTTAATAATTGAATTTGAAATCGATATTATCACTACCGAATTGATAGAATTTAAATAACATCATGATAAATCTCATGAGGTCATAGCCTGCCATCAAAATTAAAGAAAATATTCAAATTTTATGAATGGGGTGGCTAAACATTAATGCCCATCAAGATTCAAAACCGCCCCTTTAGTGGAGGCACATGGAAAAATAAGGAAGTTTCCAGCTTTGAGAGATATCATCGACACCAACAGATAGAGAATGAGATATTCATCGACCATTGTGGACAAAGCCGAAGGAAAAATCCTCATTTTCAGAGGTATTTGATGTTTTTACATTGAATTATTTATATTTTCATTTACAGTTTTGTCTATTATCAAAGCGTAGACTGATTGTTATATCGATAATTCTATAGAATCGAATAAAACTTGTTTGTCGAATTTCTTTATGCAAATCATTTGATTGAATTGGATATATGTTTACTATTGTGAGCATGATAATGTTGACCTTTCTTTGCTCAGATATGCTTGTGCATGTCTCACCAAAGGCTTGGAAATCTGATCATATCTTTCTCTGTAATTTTGTGATGTCACCATCCCTTGTGCATCGGCTG
This sequence comes from Sequoiadendron giganteum, assembly GCA_007115665.2. NCBI lineage: Eukaryota > Viridiplantae > Streptophyta > Pinopsida > Cupressales > Cupressaceae > Sequoiadendron > Sequoiadendron giganteum. The sequence continues at coordinate 576,512,883 of CM021102.1, forward strand.
CATGTACTTCTACTTAGCTCATCACATGGCTATCGAGTGAACCGATAAGCATGTGATTGGAACGAATTTATTTTTAAATCGATTTCACCCTTAAAGGGTAGGCAACGAGTCTTTCATAGATATTTTATGTTGTATTTTATTTTGTATCTTAAAATCCATTCGATGGCTGGCCATATGGAGCGAGAACCATCACCCTTTCAACCTTGGGTCAATGGGTATCATTGTTGTATTGTGTTGCCTCATTGCTGTGAGAAATGGTGGGATTATGTCACCCAATGTTGTATATGATTTTTTGCTATTTTTTGTAGTTGTGTTATCCTTACTGTGTCACAGTAATAATATTGTATCATGTTTCCTAGTCCATAGAGGACAATGGTGGAACATTAAATTCGTTCTAGCAATATGCTTGCATGTATGGTAATGTAAACTATCATTCTCCATGAATGCCACCCATATCGTCCTTAGGGAGAATATATCCAAGTTGAGGGTCGGCATATATGGCTTCAGCCTTTGCCATCATATTATAGAGCGACAGCCAAACAACTGTTGGTCATTCATAGAACGATAGAGGCATAATTTTTCAAGCATTGAACGAGGGTTCTTCAAACTTGCGCCTTGTTAAGATTGATCCCATGATTATGATCATATTATTATTGTTGATAAACGATTAGCATGTCATTCGAGCTCTTTTAATAACCCTTCAGGAATCAATAACAACATTATTTGGTTATTATCTTATATGTATTTTATATACAACTATTCTCTGAATGATAGAGCTTGAAATAATGAAGCAATGGTAACTTGGAGCTGTAACTGTAAACTACAACATTGTTCTATTATGAACATTGCATGTTTAGCTGCAAATGGCATCGTTTTGTTATAAATTGTAAGTGTTTAGCTGTAAACAACATTGTTCTATTATAAAACAATGTTTGTTTAGCTGTAAATGACATTGTTTTGTTATAAATTGTAATTGTTTAGTTGAAAAAACATCATTTTGTATAAATAGTAGTTGATTGGATACAACATAGTTTTCTAACACATCTTGGTTTGATGCAAATGACATAACAGTATGTGGGAAAATTGTTCAGATAGAGTTGTTCTAAGGATTCTTTTACTTCTTGTAATCTGACAACGATATGTCAATCAAAAACACTATTTGAATGATAGAAATCTAATTTATTGGTTTTTATTTAAGATTGCATGCAAAAATTTATAACTTAAGTAGGCACATATATGTGTATGCACATAGACCTTCATCTACATACATACACATACTTGTGACATACCTTCTTTTGTTACTTACTGAATTTGTTCTTAAATGCATTATGATTTACGTTGAACTTAATCATGTGTCATGTGCATGATATGGATAATGTATTGATTAGTTTCATTTGAATCATTTTTATGATTAATTTTTTAATGAGGGAATAAGAAGATCGAATTACTTTTCCATAGATAAGTGTGTAAACAATATTCTCTTAATTGAGTAGAACAACAGCACATAAGTAGAATAGAGCACCTTAGGGGTAGATGTTGCTAGAGGGTAGATAGCTATTATGGAATAATTGTGTTATAGAAAGTTACCTTTTGGGACAGGTGCCAAAATGGAGTTTAGAGAGTATAGGTTTTGGCTTTATCCAAAACCTATTGTTTGTTGTTGCAACATTATTCTTATGCTTGGCCAAGCAATTAGTTCATTATGTATGTATGGACTTTGTGATAACACTCTCTGCCATTCCTAGCATAGATCTTTCATTTTTATAACTCATAGATAGAGATGCATGTTGATGTTTGGGCATGCACCAGATTCCACCTTGCAGATTGTTCTCTTGTTAAAAAAATTATGTAGGGTTGGGTATTCTTCAATTTGGAAGAATTTTGGGGAAGCGTAATCTTCGTGGTTGGGAGGTAAAGTGCTTCAACCATGTTATCATCCACTACTGGAGGTGAGTTTCATGAGGAAACCTTAGATGTTTTCAAGACTATCTTCATCTATGATGTAACCTTGATGTAACCTTGATGTAAAATTTATATTGTATTGACTATGTGGCCTTATGAGCCAAGTCAACTTGGATATTGTAATTGATATTGAAATTGAATATATAAATATTTGACTCATTTTAATTAGAAATGTGTTGCTATGATTGACAATAGCTACTTAGTTATGTCTTTTTAAAATTAAATATTCATAATGTAATTTGCAATAATATAGTTAAGTAATAATTTAGAATAGGTTGTTTCATTTATCCACCAAAACTTCTTGCTACTTTAATCAGATAGAATATCAAATGTATTTAAAAAACACAAGAACACCAACCATAACACCAAATTTACTTGGAAAACCCTAGAAGGGAAAAACCATGGTGAGCAAGCTTCTTAGAGCTACTATCCAAATCTAGCCTCACAAATAAGAACAAGATTTACAAGTTTTGTGGGCTACAACCCAAAGGAAGCTACAAATCCTTGAAAAAAAATTCTTATGGCTTCAACCAAAGGAAACTACAAATCCCTATAGACAAAAACACTTACAAAATGAGGCTACAACCTTTGTACAAAATACTTGACAAAAGTTTCTCATCAACCACCACCACAACGCTCTTCAAATTGACAGATATCTTCAACACCTCTGCTAAATGACCTTTGTTGCCTTCAACTCACTACTTTTAGAATACTTTCTCACATATATACTCACACATGCCTCTTCACATATTAACCTACTACTCACCTCTTTGCAACAAACTTGATATTTCATTTATACCATCTGTAAGCTTCAAAAAAATTCCCCTTAGTCAGTCAAAATGAAACGTGTGACATGAAACATGCAACGATCATAACAAGTCAACTCCAAAACATCCATGGTAAGATGGAATCAAATGTGGTCCAAACCAAGAGATAATCATGACCTATTAAACTTAGCACACATCTCATGTTAGACACATAAGACAACTAGGAGGGGGGGTGAATCAATTATGCATTAGTCTTTAAACCTTTATTAAGCATTAGCATGAATGTAAACAAATGAAACATCAACACATCAACAAAAATACACAATAGAACACTAGATTTTATGTAGAAAACCCTGATCAGGGAAAAACCATGGTTAGGATTAACTCACATATATATGAATATCGACATCGATTACAAAAGGCTCACTACCAAAAGGGATCAATACCTAAAAGAAATGTAGACACCTTTAAATAGGAGAATCCACCACAACTATCCACAACCTTTGGCTCACTGCCTCCAACAACTTCTTGCACAATGAAATGTAGACACCTTTTGCACTTTGCTTTTGGTAGTCTTAGGCATGCATGCTTGCACTCATATCTCAACACTTGATCACATACACATCATTTCACATAACGTGTCTTTCCACAAACTTCTCCAATAATTTATCTTCCATATATATCCTTTGCAACCTCAATAACCTTCTCCAAGTCAGATTCAGTGAAATTTGTGCACCTCAAACATTCAACCAACAAATAGGTCAACAACAAACACTTTTGTAGTGGAAAGAAGTGAAGGCAGACCACACCAAGGATTAACCAAGACCCAAATATATACTGACATGCTACACCAAGATTCCACAAACCATGAAGCACATCCACAAATAGCGTTAACATGCCAAGTTGGCCAAACCATCATTAACACTACCAAGCATCCACATAAACACTTCACCAGGTCTAAAAACATCTTGTGGACCACATAGAAACATTACATAATTTCCTATAATATTCCAACACCAACAAAATATTCAAACACACTGGTGCAAACAATGCAACTGAGAATACTATCATCATATGCAACTAGTCATACTTCCATTGGGACACAACACATGAACCAAGCTTTTGAAACAACTAAACACGAAACCATCCAAAGAAAAATATATAAAATAATTATTAGCACATTCCCAAATCTAAAAGAAAAGAAACTTCAGCACAAAGAAATGTGGAGCAATTCCATTTCTCCCAGACAACCCTCCTCATAAGCCAGAGATAGTCCAACACACTATCAATCACATCTTTTGTTGTCGCACAATCCAAAAGTTGAAACTATAGATATACCACCTTTAAAGACTATTGATCATCACATAGAAACCGCATAGGCACATATTCAAGCATGAAGAAATGTGGAGCACAATACAAAACACATCCATGTCACAGTGTACACTCTTTATACAAATTTCTCAAAAGCACTTGGAAACCAAGTGACCCTGTTGCATCTACAACACCTGCTCAACATAACAAACATCTCCTCACACCTTCTTAACATATCCACACCAAAGGTTGACACATAAAAAACTTCACACACCTTCTTAATATATCCATACTAGAGGTTGACATCAATGACAACACTGATGACAACATAGTGCAACAATCTCCCCCTTTGTCATTGATGACAATACTTGTTGAAAAACCATCAACAACAAAATCAACTCTATATCTCCAACACTCAAGAAACTCTCCCCCTTACTTGGACATCTCTCTCTCTCCACTTTTCTTACAATTCTTTCCCTGTGTCTTTTAAACTTCACTCTCCTTCTTCTCCTATGTTTTGTTGACTTCTCTCTCCCCCTTTGACATCAATGGAAAAGAGAAACACCTACACACTTCACTTCTCTCTCTCAATTTTAGGCAAAATATATGCTCCCCCTAAGTGCACCAACCAAAGACACCACTACCTACTCCCCTAAGAGGTATCCTTCATTTGTCCAAGACATGAATTACACCCTTGGATAGATGCACTATCTTATGCATCTAGTTGAAAGGAGGGACCCAATAACCCCTAGCTTGTGTTTGAGATACTCAAATATATCTTTTGGAAGAGAATTTGTGAAAATTTATGCTATTTTTTTTTTTAGGCACATACTTCAATTTTACTTCATTCTCAAAAAATTTCTCTCTTACAAAGTGATTCCAGATAGAGATATGCTTTGTTATTGAATGCATTACTAGATTTTTTGAAATGTTGATAACACTTGTATTATCACACAAGATAGAGATAGGTTCATCATATGAGACTCTGATATCTTTTAGTGTCTACTTCATCCACAACATCTATGTGCAACAAGATGTTGCAACAATATATTCTACATTTGTAGTATATAATGACACTAAATCCCACTTCTTACTCGACCAAGAAACTAGTATATTTACAAGGAAGAAAGCACCTCCACTTGTAATTATTCTTTTATCTACATAACCTGCCCAATCAGCATCAGTATAAGCACTCAAGGCGAAGTTAGTATCCTTATAATACCATAGACCATAGTTTGGAGTGCTTTTCAAATATCTGAATATCCTTTTGACTCTCACCACATGTGATTCTCTAGGATCTTCTTGAAATATTTCCACAATACACACTTCATGCATGATATCAGGTCTAGTTGTACTTAGATATAGTAATCCACCAATCATGGATCTATACTTGGTCTTATTTGTCTTAGGAGATTCATCATTTTTTCTCAATTTACAATAAGTAAACATGGGAGTACATACTAGTTTAGAGCCCTTCATTCCAAAAATTTTTAGCATTTTCTTAACATATTTTTAGTGTGTAATAAATATATCTTTTTTCGATTGACTAGTTTGTAGCCCAAGGAAAAAAGTTATCTCCCCAAACATTGACATTTCAAACTCATTTTGCATCTTCTCTACAATTTTTTTACACATTACCTCATTTCCTCCAAATATTATGTCATCAACATACATAACCACAATCAAGATTTAATCTTTCTCAACTTTTAAGTAAAGGTTGATATCTGTAGTACCCTTTTTGAATCCTTGCTATAGTAAGTACATGCCTAATCTTGCATACCAAGCTCTAAGAGCCTATTTGAGCCCATGCAATTCCTTTTTCAACCTATAGACCATATCAAGATCTTTTAATAATTGAAAACCTTTCAGTTGTTCAATGTATACCTCTTGTTCTAACTCACTATTTAAAAATGCAGACTTTAGATCCATCTAATATACTTTGAAGTCTTTATGTGTTGCAAAAGCCAAAAACATCCTAATATTTTCCATTCTTTCTATTGGAGCAAAAGTCTCTTCAAAATCTATTCCTTCCACTTGTGAGTAGCCTTTACACACAAGCCTAGCCTTGTTGTTTGATAACTTCTCCATTCTCATTCAATTTGTTCCTAAAAACCCATTTAGTTCCTATCACATTCTTGTTTCCTGGTCTTGGGATCAATTCCCATGTCTAATTTTTCTCAATCTTCCTCAACTCTTCTTCCATAGCTTTGATCCAATTTTCATCCTTGAAAGCTTTAGTAAATGTTTTAGGTTCCACTTCATAAAGTAAACAAAATTTTACATGTTCCTCTACCATAGTAGATTTCCTTCTTGTCAACACACCTTTGCTTTTGTCTCCAATTATTTGATCCTCAAAATTATTATTTTGCACACACTTAGGATTCTTAGGATTCTTCTCCAGAGCTTCTTCCTCTTCCACTAGCATCTCCTTTTCTTTCTCTTCTTCTTTACAAGGGGGTTCATCATATTCATATCCTTCTATCAACATTGAGCTCTGATGTGATTCTTCATCCACTTTTACATAACCTTTTGTTTTAGCACCTATATTCCTTGCTCTTTGTAGAATATACAAGGAAGATTCCTTCATCTAATCTTGCATCAAACTTTCCTAATTTTTCTTCATCCCTTTTGATATAACATTTTCTTCCAAATACTCTAAAATATTTCACAATAGGAGTTTTTCCATAACATAGCTCATAGGGGGTCTTTGAACTGTTCACTCTTGTTTGACCTTTGTTGATAATGTAAACCATGGTATGAATTTCTTCTCTCTAATAGACATCCAATAGATATGATTCCTTCAACATGATTCTTGTTGCTTCTTGAACTGTCATATTCTTCCTTTCCACAACTCCATTTTGTTGTAGAGTCCTAGGAGCTTATAAATGTCTTTTTATCCCATGATCTTCACAAAAAGTATTAAAATCATTACAGGTGAACTCACCACCTCTTTCAAACCTCAAACACTTGATTTTAAAATCCATTTCATTATCAACCATAGATTTGAATACTTTAAACTTATCTAGAGCTTTTGTTTTTTCTTTGAGAAAGGTCACCCAAGTCATTCTAGAGTAATCATCTATTAACAACATAAAATATCTATCACCTTGACAAATTCTTGTTATAGTAGGTCCACATAGGTCTGTATGCACCAACCCTAAAGGTTTTGTACTAGAATATTCCTAATTTTCTGAACCTCTTCTTTTTTGATTTTCCAAATAGACACTCGTTGCAAATTATATTGATAGGCTTTGTAATTCTTGGCATGTTTCTCACAGCATCATTAGAGTTGATCTTCACTAGGCTATAAAAATTGATATGCCACATTATTCTATGTCATAGCTAGCTTTCATTGATTTGAGTCATAAAGCACTTACCACAAGCACCTTTGAGTTGATAAATGTTCCCTTCTGTCCTCATTCCTACAACAGCCAAAGTTTTGGAGCTTCCTTTTCTGATTTTACAAAAATCATCCCAAAACACTAGATTCTATCCTCTACTACACATTTTTCCTACACTAAGAAGATTATGTTGGAGACCCTTGACATAGAGAATATCATCTATCTTATGTTTTCCATAAAAAATAATTGAACCTTTTCCATAGATCTTAGCAAATGTGTCATCACCAAACTTAACAAGACCACCATCATACTTCTCAAGTTTAACAAATTTACCCTTATGACTTGTCATATGATTTGAGTATTTACTATCAATTATCCAGTAGTTTCTCTCCTCTCTTGCATGAAAGACAATCAACATAGTTCCTTCAATACTATGACCTATTTCCGAGGAGTATTTTCCTTTACACATATTTCAGTCTTAGTGGAATTAGTTCCAACGCTCGAAGCCATGAACAAGAATTCATCACTTCCATCAATCGGATAGTCTAATTCCTCATCATTAGATGTACCATTGTCTTCTTTAGCATAATAACTCTTCTTGAAAGATTTACCTTTATTATCTTTATGTTTGTCATTTGAAACTTTGCCTGGACATTTTGAAGCGCAATGACCTATCTTACCACAATTGAAACATATGAAGGATAAATTACCTCTATATTTGTCAGTTCCATTTTTCAATCTTACAAAATTTTCTTCCACTTCATCAAGATCATCTAGATTAGATTCATCATTCCTCTCTTTCTTGCCGACTTTAAAAGCAGTTTCTTTCCTTGGAGCATATTTTTCAAACTCTCTTTATTCAAAAGTGGTTAAAACACCAAACAATTGATCTCTAGAATATTGATCCAAAATTTGAGCTTCCTTAATGGAAGAAACTTTAGCACTATAAGATTTAGGAAGGGTTCTCAATACTTTTTTCACAATTTCACTTTCCTCCAATTTTCCACCAAGACTGTTGATTGCATTGACAATTTCATCCACCTTGAGCATGTAACATGTAATATATTCATCCTATGACATCCTTGGGGTTTCAAATTTGGCTTCTTTTCTTGCTTAACCTTAGCATATCCTTAAGAAATACTTTACAACTTTACCTAGACCTCTTTACAAGTTTTGTATCTTACCTTTACAAGTTTTAAATCAAAAATCCCACTCAAGGAAACATTCCTTATTTTGCCATTATTCTCATAATCCTTGATATCATCTTCACTTATTAGAGGAGTAGTAGGCATAGTATATCCATATTCAACTAATTTTCATACAACAAACCCTAATGAGACAAAAAAGACTTCCGTCTTGGCTTTCTAGAAGGCATAATTTGTTTCATCGAACATAGGAGCTTTGACACCATTCCTATGCACCATTCGGATCTACCTCAAGTGGTTAAGATTCTTCCAAGGAACCTCTACTTTGATACCGATCATTAGACACACATGACAACTAAGAGTGGGGGTGAATTATTTGTGCATTAAAACCTTCATTAATCTTCAAACCCTTATTAAGCATTAGCTTGAATGTAAGCAAATGAAACATCAACACAACAAAATCCATACACAATATTTTGCATGGAAATACCTAATATGGGAAAACCATGGTGAGGATTAACTCACATATATATGAGTATCAACACTAGTTACAAAAGGCTCACTACTCAAAGGGCTCACTACCCAAAAGAAAGAAAGGCTCAGTCCCCAGAGGACTCACCGTTTGAAATACAAGAGAATAGAAAGAGGCTATTACAAGGAGGTTCACTACCTTAGAAAAACAAGAGAATCCACCACAAGCATCTGCAACCTTCAGCTCACTACCTCCAGCAACTTTTGGCACACTAAAATGTAGACACCTTATGCTCATTGCTTCCAGTAGTCTTAGGCGTTCATGCTCACACTTAGATCTCAACATTTGATCACATAGACATAATTTCACATGACACATCACACCACACACTTCTCTAGCAATTGAACTTGTATATATATCCTCTACAACCTCAATAACCTTCTCCAAGTCAACTTCAATGAAACATGTGCACCTTAAATGTATAACCAACAAATAGGTCAACACCAAACACTTCTACAAAGGTAAGAAGTGAAGGTGGACCATACCAATGGTTAACAAAACCAAAATCTACATCGAAACACTACGCCAAGCTTCCAAAAACCATGAAGTACATCCACAAATAGTGATAGCATGCCAAGTTGGGAAAATTGACATTAATGCTACCAAGCATCCACATACACACTTCACCAGACTTGAAAACATCCTGTGGACCACATAACAACATTAAATAATATCCTAGAATATTCCACCAATAAAATATTCAAACACATTAGCACAAATACATGCAATTGAGAATACTATCATCTTGTGCAACCAGTCAGACTACCACTGAGACACAACACATGAACTAAGCTTGCAAAATAGCTAAACACCAAACCATCCAAGGGAAGATAGATACAAGAATTATGAGCACATTCTAAAAAATTTAAGACAAGAAACTTCAGTGTGGAGAAATGTGGAGCAATTCCATTTCTTCCAAACAACCCTCTTCACAAGCTAGAGACAGTCCAACACATTGTCAAATACATATTCTACTGCCACATGATCTAGAACCTAAAACTCTAGATATAGCACCTTTAAAGAATATCAATCATCACATCCAAACTACATAGTCACATCTTCAAGCATGAATAAATGTAGAGCACAATACAAAACACATCCCTACCACCTTGTACACTCTTTATAAAAAAATTCTCAAAAGCACTTGGAAACCAAGTGACCCTGTTGCATTTGCAACACCTACTCAACACCAAAAATTCCTTCTCACACCTTCTTAACATATCCACACCAGAGGTTGAAACATACACACCTTCACAAACCTTCTTAACATATCCATAATAGAGGTTGACATCAATGACACACTAATGCCAACATAGTGCAACATCTCCACACTGGTGCACACTTTAAAACTTGGCACAAGCATCTCAATATACCAAGTTAGCCTAGCAAACACTTGACCTTACATTCATTAGCTCCAAACTAAAAGTGGTACCAGAGAGATCAAATAACATCATGCAAATCACTTTACCAACATTATATGACATTCAAACCATTTTCATACACTCTTTTCATAACTTCACATTGCTTTATGTTGGCACAAGCAAATAGTCACTAACCCCAACATCTCTTGTACACCCATAAAACATAGTCTTGATATAGAACATTGAAAACTAAGCTTGCAGTGTACCTCAACACCTGAAACTTAGAATAAGAGATCATAAAAACAATATAAACTTATCCTCCAAGCCACAAGACAACAAATTTAAATGTGGAGAAATGTGGAGAATTCCTCTGATCCTTCTTGATTGCAACAACACAATCTTATTGTTCTTCACTCTCCTAGATCTGGAAACTTCTGTGATAACTTTCATGCACTAAAATTAGAAACATACACACCACACACCTATCTTTGTCTATCTTCCAAACTAAAAGCCCATATCTTCAAATGCAGAGGAATGCAGAGTGTTCTCCTGAGCTTCTTTAGTACAAATCCATGTTCCCTTGAATACTTGAAAACTTTACATACTTTCTTTCATCAATGCTTTATATCAAGAGACAAAGAATAGAACATTCACACTTCCATAGACAAAAAATGTAACTCTTTTCATTAAAATCTAGAAACCACAACTTCTTCATATCAACATACATTTTCAACTGTCAACTTTTACCTATTCATGAGCAACAAAAGATATGGTATAGTTGTGTACAACATGCTCAACTCTTTTGATCATCACACCTTAGATTGCACCACTAGACTCTTGATCTCTTGAAAACTCTTGTCATCATACTAATTATATCTCATGCAAACTTTAATAATACAACTCTATTGACAACACTATTGACATCAATGACAACACTCTGCAATATTTTATATATTTTTTCCTAGTGTATATTTCAAGTTCAAGAAATAATAAAAAAAAATAAGTCCATTAAATTTTCATTTCCTCTATTCAAAATAATTTTAGTTGAATAACAACAAATAACACAATTTACCCTAGGAAATTGTACTAAAGAATAGCAACAATGACACTACTTTGACTATATTATATCAAAGAAGGATTACAATATAATAAGAATAATTCATTCTACCAAATATATCTTCAACTTTGTTTAGAGTAATTTTTTTAGTATGTATTTTTCATCCAAAAACCATACCATAATTGTCCCAAGAATTCAATATATAGGGAAAGATAATCCAAGAAACAATGAAAGGTTCCCAAAACCATGATTATGTCCATGGTTAGATTGGTCCATCTTGGACCCATGTACTCCACCTCATGAATGCATTATCTTAACATATAATTTAACTCCTAATGGAGGATTTGGACCTCTATAATAAAGGGAGTCAACCAATCAACCCAAGTGCTTTTAAAGAAAATAAATTAAATCTTTGTAAAGAGTGTAATTAAATTAGATAAAGAAAAGAGTTTTTTATAGTGAAATAAGAGTCCTAATCCAACCTAATAATATCACACATGAGATGGCAATAGAAATTGGACAAAAGACATGAAATTAGAAATTAAAAAAAAAACTAAGCTAGGAAAATAAACTTACAAGGATCAAAAGTGGTACTTTTGCACCTAGGAGAAAGAGACTCTATGAATCTAAATTGATTAGAATGATGTTAAGGAATTACTAGAGAAAATTGGAGGTTGTAGGAGGTAATATTTGCTAAATGGGTTAGGTGTTCCATATAAGAGGTGCTCCTATTTTGTCTCAAAAATTTGCTAAATCATAAATGAAGATTCCTAATGTTCCCATGGTTCTATTGAAACTAAAAGTAAATAAATATAATAAAAAATTATAGTAAAATTAAGTAAAATACACTAAAATTGAAAACCTTAAAATGATAATTTGGGATAGCTACATAGTAAAACACAAATTTGTAAAAGATCAAGTTTCTTAAAATTTAAAGATGTAATTTCAAGAAATAATGAAGGTCCTATGAGTTTATTTAGACTCAAAGAACACTAGTGTTTCTAATTCAAATCTCTATTTAATATTAGAAATGAAGATTCATGAGTTTGCAAGCTTTCTAGATCCACTAATCACCTATTAAGAACTTGCACAAAAATAGATTTTTTTAAAGAAGGGTGTCAAATATCACAAAATGAACTATAAATATAAATCCTATTCTAAAATTTTGAGGCACATATGCTTAGTAAAATTATAACTAATAAAATAAAAAATGCTTAAAATAGAGAGAAAGTATTCTAGAAAATTAGAGGTCCTATAGATTTTTTTTTTAAAGGGGTGTAGCGCCTCCTTACTTTTTTTAAGACCTCCACTAGAATTTTTAATCACTTTTTGAACATGTGTCTATTAGGAATCCACATAAAAATTCTTGTTAATGAGGAAACCCTATTAAAAATAGTGTTAAAGGGGAGATTTACTCAATGATCCCCCTTCTAGATTTTAAAACATAAATCCACTAACACAAATTATTAATAAATTGATGTAAATGAGCTATGGAAATTGACATAAGAAGACAAATGGATAGGACAAGTGGAAATACATAAATCCTATTAGCAAATGTGCAAACCTAGAAATAAAGATAAATAAGTTTTGAAGGAAAAAAAGATGACGGTAAGAGAAATAGATGGTGAGGAGATGAAAAAATATGAAATTGGAAAGGAACAATGGGGGTTAGATGGTTTCAATGGAATAAAGAGAAGGATAAAAAATGGGATGAAGAAAATGACTTGTAAGCTCCAAGATGACTTATGGTTGAGAGGCAACAAAAGACTCTAGCACTCTATATCTATAAAATTAATATTTCATATGATGTTCCCCTATGATTCACCTAAAAAATCTTGAATAGAGCTTAGATAATAAGAAATTAAAGGATATTTTCGATAAGAAAATACATAATTTCTTTATAATAATAAAAAAAATGAGAGGAAAGAGGGATTATTTATAGGTTTTATATTATTTATTGTAAATAGACAAAATAAACATATTAAGTGAAGCTTTCATGACCTACCATTGAAATTTAGAAGAAATACCAATGAAAAGTGGTGGTGTCCCATAAGGGGCTCCCTTGTTTTTATAAGTTGAAGCCCAAAAATATTGGGAGAGGTAATAAGGAAAACATAAAGGCAATAGAAGTGATTACATGTAGAGAGGATTCAAGGGATGTGAGAAAATAGGTAAAAGGGGACCAAAAGAGGGGTAAACAAATATGAGGGGAGGCCATAAACTTTAAATGAGGGTAGGTGATGATAAATATCACATGAGGAGGATAAATAAAGCTTATTCTTGGAAAAGGGAAAATACAAAGGAATATGATGGACCAAGGATAAACAAGGGGCTAAAAAGGGGTAAAAGGACACTCTAAAAGGGCACTAAAATAGGTTTAAAACACATTAAAGGAATTAAAAAGTATGCAATATTTTTATTACACACTCCACATTGGAGCACTAAATAATCTTACAAAACTATTACACATGGATATATTTAACTATTCAAATATGATTCACCTATTCTATTATAACTCCTAGCATCAATGTCCTCTTACAACCATCATAACACATATTCCAAGAGGAAAGATGCATCATAAAAGGAATTCTAATATTCCTCTCAAGGGTGGCATGTCATTCCATGGGGGTGCCCATATATAATAAATTATATATATTAAATATTTCATGGATTGAAAGGTGTACAACACAAATAGTGATGACAACTATTGTCTATGAATGAATTTATACTTTAAGTACTGAAGCATTAAAATGGTTGGATTAATCTTGTAAATTTTATTATTCAATTATGATATTTTCATGTGATTTAATTGTATGTTTTCTTTACCTATAATACTCGCAATTTTTTTGAAAATGTCTAAGGGTCCTCCTAATATATTTTTTTATGTTTATCTACCCTCTTCACTTGATGTTTGTGTGACTTATATTTAACATAATTCTATGGGACCTAAATTTTTTGATTAGTGGTAAAACAGGTTTTGAAAGGACTTGAAACCTTTTACAAATAGGTTTTGAAGGGACCCAAAACCTTGTCTAAATGAAAAATGCTACCAAAGATAAACCATAGACAACCAATAGCCAAGCCACAACAAACAAATTGCTTAGAAAATATATCCTGAGTCGAGAAATAAATTAAGTGTCAGCCAATAGATATAAATAAATATTACATGTGCTTCCTAAAGATGCAAAAAATTGATTCCATCACCCATATTAACTCTCCACCTCAATAGGAGAATAAGAGGAAAAACATAAACTACCTTTTGATGGAGATCCAAGATCCCATCACTATTCTCAAACTCCACAAGTCAATAGGATAAAAGAGAAAAACTCTGGTATAAGGGAAGCAACAACTCCCATGTAGCAAATCCATCATATCTTTAATGCAAATTCTAGATTCCATCACTATCCTTGATCTCCACCTCAATAGAAATACAAGGAAAAATTGAAAAAAGGGGGAAAAAATCCCCCTTACAATAACTCCCATCTTCTCCTTCACAAACCATCTCCAGCTCTAAAGGAGAGGGAACCACCTCAATAGGAAAAGAAGAAGAAGAATCATACAAATGGTTTCAACAATAGCACAAAATAAATGAACATAGAGAAAAAGAGCCTCTAGCAACAGAGCACCCACAGTCACACTAGGCGTCTCCCCAAACATATCCTCATAGTTGTGACTACAATGGAGAAAAAGCACCTCTAGCAATAAAACACCTACAACTACACCAGTCAAATCCCCATACACATACTCATAGTTATGCTTGCAATAGAGAAAAAGCACCTTCGATAGCCAAGCAGCCACAACCACATAGGTGGCTCCCCATTCACATCCTCAGAAGGAGCCCAAAAGACTAACTGCACCAAACTATTATAGTTCCCCAAAGCCTTTTAGACCCCCATAAACCAAAAGCATTCAAAATTAGGGTTTACCCAAAACAATATCGCACGGGGAAGAACAAGCCACAAGGCAATAAACCTAACAATAGAAAAAATGGTGGTTACATCCTCCAGCAGCAAAGCACCCACAACCACACCAAGATACACCTCAACTACATCCTCATAGTCGTGCTTATAGTAAAGAACCTCCAGTGACAAAGCACCCATAACCACACCAAGCGGCTCCTCATATGAAAACCAACAGTCATTCCAACAACTAAGAAAAATCACAACTAGAAGTGGAGCAATCACAACCATACAAAGTGGCTCCCCATCCACATCCTTTGAATCCCCTTCTCCATCTTCCTCATCCCCTATAGATTTTAAATCCTCACCTCCTCTCCCATTCCTGCTCATCTCCTCTTAGTACACTATGTACTCTCGTTAGTGTTTCAATTTGGTTGTCATTGGTGTCAAAAGTATGTTTGACGTTGTTGCAACTTAATAAATTTGGTTGATAGTCTTGTCAAAAGTGAGTTGCAATCTGTTTGATTGGTTTCCAGAGTACCTAAGAGATTCTCTCCATTAATCTACTAGTGATATTGAGCTCTGAAAATTTGAAAGATAGATTCATGATGTGTCAGGGAATATGCGGTTCAAATTTTAGTTTATTTGGGTTACAAGAAAGGTGTTTTAGAAGTGAAAACTTATAAATAGTTTTTATGAGAGGATTCTCACTATGGTGCAAAGTTTGGATCTGCATTCCTCCATGTTATAAATATAGATTTTCAGATAAAAAATTAAGTTTTTTGAGTTTTGAATGTGTTATATCCAAATTCTCATATCATTAGTCCTTCCGCAAATAAGTTTATAAGTGACAATGTTTAGGACTATGTTGTCTGGTGGCTAGTTTCAATGTTTGTTGGCTTGCACCAACTTGTTGTTGCTTGTAGTTGTGAAAAGGATGTATGAAAGTGTTCCTAAATATCATGTGATGTTTTCTATTACTCCACAAGATGTTTTTTCTTTTCTTTGAAACAATATGTGGTTTGGAATGAAGGTGTTGTTGGGTTATGCTTTTGATTGGCCGAATGAGATATGATGAAGGTGTGAACCACAATTTCAAGGGAATATGGAGTATATGGAATGTTTAGATATGTTTTATGGGTCATTTCAACTCATTTGGGTAAAGCGTAAGTAAAGTTTAATCTTCCATGAGTACCACCAATGTTGTAATGGCTGGCATGCTACAAGTTTCATGTTTTATTTCTTAAGGCTAATCTAATTTGAATGTGTGTAGTGTGTGGATGTTGTTCGTTGAAGAACAATGCATGAAGAGTATTTAGGACTAGGTTAAGCATGTGTTGGGGTTTTCAAGGCATTTCCCTCTTCTTGGTGTTGTGTGTAGTCCTTTTGGGTCTTTCCCTCTACATGTTTCATGTTTTTATTTGATATTTGGTTGGCTTGTAATTGTAATACTCTTTTTTGTAGGAAAACACATGTATTTTAATCAATGTAATATCATGTTTAAATTGTAAACATAGTTGATCTAGGTTGGGGTGAGTGGTTGAGTCGAGGATGCGTAATATATTATGATAACTATATAAGTGAATGAAAGAGAAAGAGAAGACGTGGTAAATCTTGTCCTGATTCAATTTGATCATATCTCTATGACAGAAGGGAAGTGAAGAGTGTGCCTAATTGATTACTGGAGGTAGTGAGCGAAAGGAAAAACTTCTTGAAGGCTAAAAGAAGTGATCCAGTAAGATACAAAGAAGACATCTGAAGAAGTTGAAGAAGAGATTGAAGAGCAGAATTGCAATCTTCAAAAGAGAAAGGAAAAGTCAGAATTGAAACCATCAAAAGGATTGAGCTTCATTGTCAGATTTAGAAAGTAGGACTATCATGCTATAATATTCTAATTTTGATCTCATTTTAGGGAATAGTTTCTTCCTTGGGTTGTATCCCTAAAACACATTCTTCAAGGAGTTGTAGCTTCCTTGGGAGTGACCCTAAAACATTTCTACAAGGAGTAGTAGCTTCCTTGGGTTGTAGCCCTAAAAAGGTGTTGTAACTATTATTCATTTGTGAGCTAAGATTAGGATAGTATCTCCTAGAAAATTTTATCACTATGCTTTTTCCCCTGTGGGGTTTTTCATGTACGTGTGGTGTTGTTCATTGTGTTCATCTTTCATGTTTTTGTTTGTGCTATAAAGTTTAAGTTTAAATTTTCTCTAAAGGGTTTGAGATTTGATAAAATATTGATTGACCCCCTCTCAGTATTTCATTGTATGTTCAATAACTGGTATTAGATCCTAGTGTAAGAGAGGGGGACCAACCACACCAAGGCTCTAGGTCATGGAGAGATGAGAGCGAAGGGCTACCCTAACTTACCTCAAGCTAAAAAATGTTTGGGATAAGAATTGAGAATGAAGAGCACTCTCAAGTGCTTATGTCACTCTATAAATTTGAAAGTTTAAATGGGGCTAGACGAGCCAATTTCCGCTGTTCAAACTACACCTCATACAACTCTATGTCCAAGGATGGCAACACGAGTTTGGGACAACAACGCAGTGCGTTGGCATCTCTCTGACACGCTGGCATTTGTATGGTTAGAACATGTAAAGTGTAGTATAAAATACCAAAGAACCTACTAACTACCTAGTGAACTAGCTTTAAAAAAATAAATAGAAGTATGAAGTATGAAAAGTAACTATGTAAGTGATAAAGCAAGTAAATGAAGACAAGGGTGATGAATATCAACTCACTAAAGCTCCAATTTGTAAGTGAGCTACATGCACACATTCACCTACACACAGGAAAGAGGGGAAAAATGTTGGGTTGTATAGGGGTTTGCCTTAGTCAAACCCTCGCTTTGGTGTTTCCACCTCCACGGACAACGAGAAAAGCCACGAAGTAGAATGTACGATAAAATAAATAAGAAAGGAAATTATTGAACACTACGAAAGATGCTATGCTACTCTATCAAACCACAAAAGGAAAATGAAGTGATACCATCTCCACCCAAAGGCTCTTAAGGATGATGAAAGGAGAATGCAAGCAATGAGCTTGGAAAAGTCGACATGGTCGTAGCAGTGACGAAGGGAGGTCTTGTAAGACTCCAAACTCGTGGCTTCTATGGTAGCACCACATGTACAAGGATGGAATTAATGGAGTAACAAGCTTGCTTACTACAATGCTCAATGGAGTTGTGTGATAATTCTTGAGAGAATGGGATAGATTGCTAGAAGATGAATGAATGAGTGTGTAGAGGATCTTGGAAGCATGAATTGAATGAACCAGATAGCCATTTCAAGATCAAAATGGGAGAGAAGGAGCCATTTTTGGTTCGGTTGGTCGCATAGAGGCATTAAAATTCATCCCCAATGAGAAGTGTAATGTCACTATAGAATCTAGAGGTAAGAATCTGTCAAGGATGGCAACACACCGTGTAGACGCTGCACTCACGTCCCTGACAAAAATTATCCCACCAACAACATGCACTAAGTGGATGGAAGGCAGGTGGGTGATGTAGAATTACACCTTCAGGTTTGATTTTCTAAGGTGAGGGGATGCAAAAGGGGAATTTATACAAGGGGTGCAAATTTGCTCATACATTTTGCCCCACTTTAGTGAGCACGAATATCAATGAGTGTTCGGTAAAGTAGATCAAAGAGTTAGAAATGTATACCTGAATCATCAAGGAAGTAGACTATGATCTGGAAAACTCAAAAGCATAGGGATGGAAAAGGACTCCATAGGTACTCTCTCTTGAGGAGGTTCAAATAAAAGGACTCTGTAGCTCTGTGAAACAACAAAGTTTGAACAAAGTACACCAAAGGCTCACATACCAATGATGGAAAAATCCTCTAGAATGCAAGCGCTTTACAGGCCCTCAGACCTACAAAGAAGGTATTCCCCCAAGTAATCTCTCATGAAGGAAGCCTAATGTAAGGGGACTCCATAGAGTTGGATTGAAAAGCAGCTTCATAGATGCACCTGCAAAGCAACATGTTAATCCGTAGATAAAACATGTTAGAAAACAAAAAGCAAGCATTCAAGCAAACAAGCAGACAGTCACATAGACATTTAAGAAAAGTTGAAAATATTTCAAAGGGGTCCCTCAAGAGCCCTTCAAAAGAAAAGGGTTCCACTCAAGAGACACACTATTTGAAAGTGCAATAATTTTTTTCACAAATCAATTCAATCATCAAGGAATCCTTTTGAAAGATGTTCACTTCATCAAGGAATTCAAAAGGAAGAAAATTCCCCCTTGTGAGGGGAAGGTCAAGGCTTTTTCGGTAAGAAAAGTTTCTCCCTCCTCAGAGGAAAGTTTTTCAAGTTCTTTCTTTGTGAACCCATTATGAGGGAAACATGTTTCGCTAGGGGTCCAAGTTGAGAATGCGATTTTTGAGAAAAGATTCATTGGCTATGAATGTGTTTTGTGAAAATCAAAGTTGACATGGTACCCCCCCTTAGGATGGTGTGTGTTGAACGTAGAGGCACACAATAGCCTAAGGAGAGAAAAACAAGAATGAAAAAGTGATGTTGTGGCTCGTGGGACATAGTGAGATGTCACTGCGGTGATGTTGTCGCACACACGAGGGAAAACACATTGGCACTACAACATCACGAATCAAGCAAAGAAGAGAGAAAGCTAATGAAAAATACAAAAAGAGACAATAACATCACAAATAAAGGGCACGGGGGAGATCTGATATTTTGAGGTCAAAGCTACTCATAAATATATATATAAGTATAGTAATAGTATATTAATGAACTGTCATCAACCCCTTACTATATCAGACCATATGAAGAATGCATGAGAAAATAAAAGAAGAAATACAAATTTGGGTCAACATGGAATGGAAGCCTAAATTCCCCCAACACTTTGCATCATCCCTAATTTGTCAAAAATCAATACACATAACAGAGGAAGAATGATGCCATAAATAGAGGAAGTTTTACAACACAATCACTCTTGTATCTAAGCATCTACAAGGGTGACAAGGGTCATCCAAGAACACATAACACAAGCACATGGGAACAGATCACAACAAACACACACCTAATATAAAGGTAAAGAAGAGGTGCCCCCTAACACTCATCGACCAAGAAGTCGTTTGATTCCCAATCTAGATCATTATATAGGGAAGGTGGATGAGCCTACAACAGTGGAAGATTAAGGGGGGAACCCTCTGACCCTCCTGCAACAAGGGCCAAGGAAGGAGACTCTTCAAGGTCTCCTCCACTCGGTTCTTGTGGAGAAAAGGTCAATGACTTTGCAAAGATTGTCAATAGGGTTGGGACCTCATCCAAAGAGTTAAACATGCACTTCATAGGAGTGCCATGTGTTACCTCAATGGGCAAGGGAGGTGATGCCTAAGATTCACTGCTAGGCTCACCGAGTGACTCGAGAGTAGTGACAAACTCGAGAGATGCCGAAGCTTCTTCCATCACAAGGATGACACATGCTAATGCATAACCACCCTTTGAAGAGGGTGGAATCCTCTTATGCCCCCTATTGCTAGAAGTTCTAACCTCCACCTTCTGTTTCGTCAGAGGATGTGAACTCCCCACAGACGAGGCAAGAGGCATGAAGGAGGAGGAGAAAACCATGACGGACACCACTGAGGTGTTCGACATATCCATAGGCTTTGAGAATGGTGAGATGTCTAGAAGGGACATCAAGAGAGGTGACTCAATTGAAGGAGAAATAAACACCTACACCTTTTTAGGGTCATGGGTGTTCACGCTTGCAACAAAATCCAGATGCAGCACTGAGATTGACTGAATGGAAGCAAAAGGGATGAGAGAGGAGGACACAATAGCAGGCCCTAAAACAAGGGTGGTCAACTCCCCTTCCTTCCTTTGTAAAGAAATCTTCTCAGCCACCAGAGCCTTCCACCATTGCTTGCGCTCATTCGCAAGGCGATTTCTATGACTTCGAGAGCTAGAGGCCAGAAACTGAGACAAAACAAAAGGCTCCTGCTCGGCCATCAAAATTTCCATCATGACCATTTCTGATGGAGGGAGAGACTCCTGGACAAGAGTGGGAGGAAGAGACTAAGAAGAGGTTGAAATAATAGTGGGGGGAGTTGGCTCTAATGCCTCGACAACATACCTCTTCCCATTCACTACCTTGGGAGTAGGAGTGGTAGGAGGCCACGAAGGCTGAGCCATAGAGGATTCCCCACGGGGACCCTTCTTTCTACCATATAGGTAGGGCCAAGGTCCAGGAGGTACAGTAGGAAGGTCTGATATCCTAATCTTGGATTTACACCAAGCAGGCACCATCAGACTTCTTATGTGAAATCTAGGAGTAGTCATCCAAAACTCTTCTTCAAAAAGGGGGGCATAATAGGCACCCCAAGGATGAGCAGGCCTCTCCTTTCCCTTTCAAGAGGAGGAGGAAGCTTGCTACTGCACTATCGAAGGAGTCACTTTTGGCTGTCCCTTGTCCCCAATTTTGTAATTTACATAGTTTCAATAAATTAGATCCATTATAGGGGAGCAAATCGACCAAGGTGGGCCAAAAATGATCCAATGAATAAGGCCCATGGGATACCAATGGTCGATATCCAATGTCATGCACAACGTGCACAACACCTTCATGGGATAACTTTAAAAACTTATGAATAAAAAAGCGATTTTGTTCATGGAAGCTAGCCACGAGATGCCCAACTTCATCCTAAACAAATCAGATTCTGGAATAACATCAAAGACCATATCCACAACCCTAGGTCCAACTAGGACAGAAAGGATTATGGAGCCATACGGTTTAAGAGAGACCATTGTGCGTACATATGGTAGACTTTGTTTCTTCATATTCCTCCCTATGTAACGAACTTATCCATATCGTCTCCTCCGTGATAACATTTACCTGGCTTGCGGGGTCAACTACGACTCCTTTTACAATGTTTCCATTGAGGTGAGCAAGAATGTATAGGGGAGAGGGATTTTTATTCAAGGGCAAGTCTTACGAGGTGAATATCACATCTGGTGAGCCAATCGTAGGCTATGAGGAAGGAGTAACCAAGCCCATGTTAACATATGCCAAGGGTTGAGGAGAAGCATCAAAGGGGTCAATAATCAAGTTCATAGAATGAGATGAAAATGGGTTTGTATAAATTTGCAACTCATTATTGGCCTTAGCCATCGATTTATTCATGTTTTTATTTGTCCCATTGAGACAAATGGTACTTTCATCGATGTGATCCTATATCTCATGATGTAGGCGCATACAACACTCAGTATCATGCTCGTTAACCCGATGGTACTAACATAAAGCATTCACATCATACTAGTCAGGATAAGGTTCCTTAAGAGGTCGAGGTTTTTCCAAAGTTATGATCTTATCCTTCAATAAATTTTGCAAGATGGAAGAATAAGATTTCACCAACTTTGTAAACTTCCTGCTGTGTCTAAGGCCGTTATCATTTGTCGTGGTGACTACATTTGTAATAGCTTCACCTTTTCTTGAGATAGACACAATAGACTTTCCTTTTGAATGGGAGCACGAGGAAGATCCCTTGAAGTAAACTACCGTTTGCTGGTATTCTCACAATGCATCACACAAACATGTAAAGGATTTCATTAGGGAAAACTTCTCATGCCAAGCTCTCTGCAAGTTGCCTATGAACATCTTTTGCATAGAGTCGGGGAGTAGGTACGTGATCTATGAAAAGAGCACTTGGTATCATACTATGAAGTTAGTTATCTTCTTGTTATCTCCCTCCTTACATCAGACGAGATCTGAGAAGGTTTTTCTTTAGACTGATGCTAGCTTGGAACTGATAGAGAAACTGATTCACGAGTTGATTAAATGAGAATATAGAATTATCAGACAAGGAACATTACCACTCAAGTGTTGTGTCTTTGAGAGATCGAGGAAAGAGTTTTGTCATTAGATCATCATGATGAAAGAAATCCATACACATGGTGTTGAAGGCTGACACATGTGTTTGTGGATCCCCTTTGCCACCATACTTTCCAAACTTAAGAATATCCATTCCTTGCAGGAAGGGAGTATTCGAGATTGCTACCAACAATGGGCTATGTTAGAAGAAAGGCTAAAAAATAGGCTGGGTAGAGGCTTGGGAAAGGCTTTCCAACTAGTTTTGCATCTGACCCATGTTCTGAAGAAGGGCATTCAGAACAAGGTTAGAGGATGAAAAAGGCCTAGTGGAACCACTAGAACCATCGCTACCAGAACCACTTCTAGAGCCACCTCTGAAACCACCACCATGACCACCACCAGAGCCACCACCACCAATAGGGCCTCCATTGGAGCCACCTCCACTATAAAAACCACCACCATGGCCTCCACCAGAGCCACCTCCACTACCAAAGCCACCACCACTCATTCCACCAGAGCCTCCACCACTAGGGGCAGTAGGAGGGGTGAAGCTGAAACCAAGGGGTATTCTACTTGCCTTGATAGTGTTAGGCCTTTGAGAAGTAGAAGAGACATTGATCGAGGGGCATATTTCAGCCATGCATATGGACGTGGTAGGCATTTAAACACCTATTTTTCTTTCATAGGCATCGAGCACTTACCCTCAGGTAGTACCCGATATAGACTTATACAAAGGGATATAAGCTTTAGTTAGATTGGAAAGGCCACACAAGAACTCTATGCCTGTCTGATCCTTTCCTAAAAAAAACGCTCACCTTGGTAGTAAGCCTAGCGGCTCTTACCTTGTTTGGTGCTCTCTCCAAATGATTCATAAGGTCTAACAATCTGTTATCCAATTCCAAATGGTTTTCTACAGGGATATGCACAACATCATCCTCGTCTATAGACGAAGCCATAGGGGATTTTGAAGGGGTAGGAGCACGGGTGGTCTAATCTATGAAACCCATCTCATTAGTAAAGCTTGTAGGAAAACTAGTGGTAAATTCGGTAACCAGACCAGTGGAAAAATTGGAGGTGAAACTAGAAGTAACCTTTATCTTCTCCATCGATAGGTGTCACACACTTCTCCTAACAACATACCTAGAAGTTGTGGACTGGGTTGTGATTTCACAACACTTAGATTTACAATATTCGCCAGGTGCGAGGGAAAATTATCAACACAGGAAAATGGATAGACGTTGTTCACGTCAGGTTCACCAAAAATGTAAGAGAGGGGGACCAACCACACCAAGGTTCTAGGTCACAGAGAGCTGAGAGCCGAGGGTTGCCCTAACTTACCTCAAGCTAATGGATGTCTGGGATAAGGATTGAGAATGAAGAGAACTCTTAAGTGCTTCTATCACTCTACTGATCCAAAAGTTTAAACGAGGCTAGACGAGTCGGTCTCTGGAATTCAGACTGTACCTCACACAACTCTTTATCTGTGGACGACAACGCGAGTTTGGGATAATAGCACGACAAACTGGCATCTCTCTAGCACGTTGGCATTCGTATGATAAGAAAATGTAAAGTGTAGTATAAAATACCAAAGAACCTACTAACGACTTAGCTAACTAGCTTTAACAAAATAAATAGAACTATGAAGTATGAAACGTAACTACGTAAGTGATAAAGCAAGTAAATGAAGATAAGGGTGACAAATATGAACTTACTAAAGTTCTAGTTTTCCAATGAGATCCACACACACTTTCACCTACACATAGGCAAGAGGGGAAAATATTGGGCCATATAGGGGTTTGCCTTAGTCAAACCCCTGCTTCGGTGTTTCCACCTCCACAGACAACCAAAAAAACTACGAAGTAGAAAGTACAATAAAGGAAATAAGAAAGGAAAGTATTGAACACAACGAAAGATGCTATGCTACTATATCAAACCACAAAAGGAAAATGAAGCGATACCACCTCCAACCAAAGGCTCTCGAGGCTGATGAAGGGAGAATGCAAGCAACGAGCTTGGAAAAGTCAACACAACTGCAACAATGATGAAGGGAGGTCTCACAAGACTCCAAACTCGCAGCTTCTATGGTAGCACCACATGTACAAGGATGGAATTGATGGAGTAACAAGCTTGCTTGCTACAATGCTCAATGGAGTTGTGTGAGAATGCTTGAGAGAATGTGATAGATTTCTAGAAGATGAATGAATGAGTGTGCAGAGGATATTAGAAGCATGAATTGAATGAAAAATATAGACATTTCAGGATCTCACAAGGTGCATATGTTTGATGGAACAAATTTCACTTTCTAGAGATTCTAGATGGAAACCCATATGTCCTCTTTGGGATATGGTGTTTGGAAATCTGTCAAAGATGGATATATTGTTCTTGCTACTCCAACTAATTTGGATGATATCAAAGCCTATGAGAACAATGTAAAGGTAAAGAATGCTATCATGAGTGGGCTATCATATTTTGACCTTGTAAAAGTAATGCATTGTAAGTCTACTACAGAGGTTTGGGAAAAGATGAGTGATATCTATGAAGGAGACATTAAAGTGAAGCAAGCCAAGTTGTATATCTACAAAGGCAAGTTTGAGAACTTGAAAATGTCAGAAGATGAAGATATTGTAGGATATGTGCTCTGTGTAGATGAAGTGGCCAATGCAATCAGAGGTATTGGTGAAGATCTTGAAGAACTTTTGGTGGTCAAAAAGGTACTAAGATCTCTTCCTAAATCTTATAGTTATAAAGTATCTTCTATTGAGGAAGCTAGAGATCTGGATAAAATTTAAGTGGATCGATTGTATGGCGCCTTATTACATTTAAAATGTGAGAGTTTGAAAAAGAAGTTCCAAAGAAGGAAGTTGCTTTCAAAGCTAGTAATAAATAAATATATGAAGAATCTGATCTAGATAGTGACACTGATGAAGAAGAAAAAATTGTAAGTTGAAGAGAGGTACCTGCAAGTACAAAGGTAAGCTACCTTTCAAATGTTTCAAGTATGGAGAGGTTGGTCATTTTTCTTCTAAATTTTCCTCGAAGGATTTTGATAAGAGAAACAAAGAGCCTAGAAGGAATAAGGTCAAGAAGAGTCTTTACTCCATGGAAGATTCTTGCTCTACAAAATATGATGATTCTAGTGGTCTGAATAATGAAGATGGAGTCTTGTTCTTAGCTACCAAGAAGATCGAGAATAAAGCTAAAGATCCAAGTGTTGTATGTACTTATTTTCATGTAAAAG
Organism: Sequoiadendron giganteum; assembly: GCA_007115665.2. Taxonomy (NCBI): domain Eukaryota; kingdom Viridiplantae; phylum Streptophyta; class Pinopsida; order Cupressales; family Cupressaceae; genus Sequoiadendron; species Sequoiadendron giganteum. Next base: position 576,539,327 of record CM021102.1, read on the forward strand.
ATGAGGTAAATTCATGGGTGATTGACAACGGTTGTTCCAACTACATGACAGGAGATAAGGGAAACTTTATCAAACTTGTGAAGTGGAGTTGTGGCATAGTCAAGCTTGGAGATGATACTTCAATGTAGATATGTGGAAAAGGTTCTATTAGTATTGATGGAAATAGTAGAACAAAAGATGTTCTTTATGTCAAATATATTGAGCATAATCATCTAAGTGTGAGTCAAATATGTAGAAATGACTACAATATCTTATTCAATAAAAGTGGATGTGAAATCAAAAAAGAAAAGTTTGGACAATTAGTTGCAGAAGGATCTAGGACAAGTGGTGACATATACAGTCTAGGGGATGTCAATGGGAGAACTTGTCTTTTGGTACAAGCAAGTGAATGCTGGTTTTGGCATAGAAGAATGGGACACATTAACTTTGACAATCTTGTGAATATCCGCTCATTGCATGTGGTAAGAGATATGCCTAAGATAATCAAGCCTGCAAGTACAGTGTGCAAGGAATATCAGTTTGATAAGCAGACAAGGATAAGTTTCAAGTCTAAAGAACATTCTTCTTGTAGACCTTTGGAGTTGGTGCATACTGATTTGTGTGAACCTACCAAAATAAAAAGTCTGAAAGGAGAAAGGTATTTCATGCTTTTTATTGATGATTTTTCTAGGATGACATGGGTTGCATTCTTGAAAGATAAGTCTAATGATTTTAGTAGATTCAATATTTTCAAGTCAATGGTTGAGAATGAAATGAATGCAAATATCAAATTTTTTATGTCTAATAGAGGTGGAGAGTTCACTTCAAATGATTTCAATTATTTTTGTGAAAAATATGGTATAAAGAGGCATTTATCTATTTCCCGAACCCCTCAACAGAATGAGGTAGTGGAAAGGAAAAACACAACTATTCAAGAGATGGCAAGGACCATGCTGATGGAAGAAATTTTTCCTGATGTATATTGGAGAGAAGAAGTTCGTACTATAGTATAGGTTTAGAACAAAGGATTGTTGATATTGAATAACACTAAGATCCCTTATGAGTTGTGGTATGAAAGACCTACAATTGTTAGGTATTTTAGTGTTTTTGGAAGAAAATGATATATCATAAGAGATGAAGATATTTTGGGGAAGTTTGATTCAAGAGTTTATGAAGGTATATTTATGGGATACTCATCTTAGAGTAAAGCATACAAATGCTACAACAAAAGTCTGGGAAGAATAGTTGAAAGTACAAATGTAAAGGTTGATGAAGTTCTACATCAAAATATAAATGAAATTGAGGACTATGGATCTAATGCAGCTCCTTGCTCAGATGAAGATGAAGAAGAATATGTTGAAGAGAAAGAAGAAACACCAGAAAAGCTCAACCAGACTCTTTATTACCATGAGAAGGATTGCATGCCTTCATTTGAAGGAAAGCCAAGTATAGTCGGAGGTGATTGATAAATGATGAAAGGACAAGGTACCTCCCAAGCTTCAAGAGAAAAGTGTGTGAGGTGGATGGAAGCTATTAAAGTATAACTTGGTGGGTCTTTTTTGCATATTGCTAAGTTTGGAAAGGTGCAATCATGTACATACTAGTGAGGATTGAAGGCTAACAAAGGTAGATAGCATTCTTAGGGGAGATATCAGAGAAGAGGTTGGGGTGCATTTTTAAAATTAGACATGGCATCATTCTACATGTGGTTAAAATGGTGTTGGGGAAGGATTTCTTGAAATTGGATCACATGTATTAGGTGAATTATGATATCTTTGTGATGTTCTTGGCATCAGTGCTAAATATGGGGGAGACAAAGGAGATGGTTGAGAATTATGTAGGAAATTGATTTGGAATATGTTTTTGGGTGGCTTAGAAGACATGTTGAATAATGTGGAAGGGAAGAAAGGGGTCCCACTCCCAAGGGACTATTACATCATACAAAAGTGGGGTTGAGCACCAAAGAGATTTCTGCTCATATTTGTTAAAGATCCCTTAGAGCTTCCAAAATTTTGAATGATAGTGTGGAAGATTATTTTGTTTCTAAAATGTATCTTGAATTTGGCACCTAAAGGTGGTCTAGGGTCACTTCAAGACTACATCAAAGAGGGGAAGCTAGTGGATAGGGAGGGCACTGCAAATTGTGCTAGGGCCGTAGAGGTCCCTGAATTGGAAGAAAATGAAGGTGGTATGGGAGTTGACCACAATGGGCCAGAATGGCAATGGTAGTCCAAGAAGGTGTGGAGGTCTACGAGTTGGCCAATAGGGTGGGCGATGGAGTGAATATGTATTATTGTTCTTGTATTCTATTACAACAACCCAATTTTGTATAGTAATGGTATTTAGGTTGATAAGCTATAACTATGTGCTCTACCTTTGTTTCATTGGAGCTAGGTATAGGTTTTAGGTATTGTTGGGGTTGGACTTACAATGTATGAACACCAGTGCTATGAAGTTCAAATTTTCTAGATGGGGTAGTATTCTAGTAGGTTTAAAGTGACTATGGGCATATAATATGTAATGTTTATATTTATTTGAATTTTAATATAGGGGTGTAGCCCCCTTAAGCTATTTTTGACTCGATAAAAACAAATATTTTCAAACACTAAAAGTTATTTTAACTAAAGTTATGCATGTTTTAACTTGATACATGTATGATTTAATTTTATATATTAAATAAAAGAAAATATAATGCTCTTTAATGGTATAAATTTTTCTTTCTAAAGCTACTTTTGATATTTTATTACAGTTATTTGTAATGCATTCCATTTATAAAGTTTCTTCCACATTTTTAATATATTCTTAAATTTTCTCCTCCCTATCCATCCCAATCTTTCCAAAGTGAATTCAGTTCACATTATCCTTTCTAAAAGCATCTTCAAGACTTATTTGAGAACCACATGGCAACTTAACCATGGCATTATTTTAAGTTTTCCTGGAGAGTTTTTCTTTCTCCTCTTAAATTTCTTCAAGGTTTTTTTATTTTAATCTTAGGCTGGGTTTTACTTTCTCAATCCTAAAAAAATGATTTTTTTATATGTTGATATTTATTTCTCATGATAAATTCTACCAAAATACTAATTCTTTATTCTTTATTGCCTTGAATCTTATTGTCCTTCATGTATTTCTCTAGAATGTATGGTGCACTTTTATGTCATCTTCGATTAGCTCTTTATGAGCTAATATAGATTTATTTTTCCTTCTTTTTAAGTCTTTATTGTCTCCTATAGCCTCCTCTCCTATTTTGAGCACTTGCATGTTAAGTTCCCCAACCTTCACCCATTTTATCTCGATCTTCTTCTTCTTTTGGTTTTTGGAAGCTATCCTCTTCTTCTTCTTTTGTTTCATTTATCTTTATCTTACCACTTCGTTTGATTGAACATTATTAAATCTTACAAGTTAACTATACATAAGAATACAAAAAATCATAATCGAGGGGTTAGATTCAGTCAAGACCTCCAATGCTAAGGGTAAGACTATTTTGTAAATATTGATTACACTCTAGTTCCACACATATTCTTGCACAGTTAATTAACCACTTTCCTCTAGTGTATCCCCAAAGAACTCTCAAGTCTTTTTTTAAGATATAGTCTAACCATATCTCATGTAGGAAATCATATATATATAAATATTCATATAGAGGTTTTCAAAGAGATATATTCAATAAGTTTTGAACCTACATGTTAGCGTTTCATAAATAAACTTGAATTTTATAGATCTAAAGTCTCTTAATTTTTTGTTGTAATTTAATAGAAAATAAATATGTTTCATATGTGTAACTTCCTCTAAAACCTCACCTCTTTTCTTTGTTATCTTTTATTTCTTTTATTTTAATAATAAAATTTGCTCCAACTTTTATGATTTCATCTTATTATCTTTCAACATTAGAATTAAAAAATTTATAATCTTATGAGTCATCAAAAAAATTATTGTTTTCAATTTCTTAAAAATTGTGGGTTTAATATTGGGCAAAGTTCATAAAGAACACGAGGGTGGGGTTGGAAAATGTTAGGTTAAATATTGGGACAAAGAATTTAGAGAATTTGGGGGTGGCTTGGATTGTTAATATGACATCGAATTGAACCTTAATGTGCTCTTTTGTGATACATAGGTGTGAGATTTAGTCCATGCATTATCATAAGTTTAATCCCTATCTCACTATGGCCACTATAAGATGCCTCATCTATGGTAATGGACCTTGAGTTTGTTTTGTGAAATTCATCATTCCTCATTGCTCACCTTAAACTTATTAACCCAAAACACTACATTAAACATTGGGCATAACTCATAGAGAATGTGAGGGTGAGCTTGGGTATTTATTATGATTACACTCTATCATGCATTAAGGTATTCTACAGTGACATGTAGGGGTATGCATTGCCATAAGTTTGATCCCTAATTCAAAGTGTCCTTGTGGTCATCATAAGGCAATCACTAATGGAACTTGGGATATGAAGTGTGAAACTCATTATTCCCCAATACTCATCCCAAAACTATTAGTTAGTAACCTTATATCAAAATATTATGAAAAATAACTATAAATAAAAAATACAGGTAAACAAAAATTATAAATAAAAAATTATTTTAAAAGAACAAATATAAATATTTAAAAATGGAAACCCCAAATTCTATAAAGAACTCAATACCTTTAAATATAATGTATAAGTACAAAAAAAATACATCTTAAAAACTCAAATTTAAAACGTCATTCCTCACCACTCACCTTAAATTAATCAACCCAAAATACTATAGTATGCATGTGAAATGAGCTTGGACATTTATTTTGATTATACTTGTCATGCCTCAAGGCATTCTATAGTGACATGTAGGGGTGTGCATTGACATAAGTTTGATTTCTACATCAAAGTGTCTTTGTGGTCATCATAAGTCAATCACTAATAAGGAGGGAACTTAAGTCAAGATATATGAAATTCATTATAACCGAACAACCACTCAAAAAAGAAAGAAAGTGATAAATATAGATAAATTAAGATTACACATCAAAATCATTTTAAAATAACAAATATAAATATTTAAAAATATGAACCCTAAATTTTTAATTATTAAAAATCTAATATCTTTGAACATGATATGTAAATATAAATATATATTTTTAAAACTCACGTTAAAAACACATATCAAAGACATAAATAACATCATTGAATAGCCAAAATATTCATAAAAATATTAATATCTTAGAACTAATAACAAAAACTTAAAATTATTGCGCTATAAAATAATAACCTAAAGATCATTAATTACGTGGAGGTATAATCCTACAATACCTCGACATATTTTATATAGATTATTTTAAAGATATATATGCTAATGGTGAATTCAATCGCAAAAATGATCTAAATCATCTTAAAAAACTTGTTACAACATTTAAAAATAAAAATAATAATAATAAAAAATAAAAATCCCTGTACCAAATGTTTGAACCATTCCAGTCATCACTAAAAACTGAATATAAACGTGAGTTTGTGTAGGACAATATAAAAAACCATGAACAAGAAAAATAATATATTAAAAAAAAACATATACAAGAAAAACATATACAAGAAATTGAAGCTCTCACAGAATGGTCTTATTCAGATATTTTATTACGTGTACTTTAATGCATATTTTCGTCCTTTCCGAAGAATTAAATAAAATGGCAGGATGATTGAAGACGAGTTGTAAATGATACAATCTTTGGAGGTTAGATTGACCTGGTCTTGTCGTCCAAGACGGCGAATTCGTCATTTCATTTGGAGTGAATTTGAATGCAAATTTGGATTGAAGTGAGCCGGCCTTCCCTTGCCTAGCAATGCCTTGTTGAGTTTGTTGTGGGTCATAGGTGTGCCGATCGATTACCCGCTTGTATTTGGGAGCAGGCTCAGGAAAAGTCAATCATCTTCCATTGCCTCTGCTGCTCTCTTTTCCCCCTTCTTCTTGCCCCTTTTCGCCTCCAAATCCAGGAAGAATAGATTTTCCACAGAAACACATTGACCCACATAGCTTGGATTGTTTCAGACAGCAATTTGTAAATGGCGGTGAGTTCTTTTTCCTGTGGCATGCAGTTGTAATTATATTAACAAGGACCTGGTAATTCCAGTTTTAATTCATGTTTAGGCCTTGTATACTTCATTTGTTTTAGGTTTGCATGCCGTCCAGCCAGGGTAGGCAGCAATATTTTCGTCTTGGTGTTGAAATTTTGATTCTCCTGGCTTATGGAAATATGGAATGGGCTATGAATTACACACATCGGAAATACAAGTAGTCAAATTGTTGTTTTAGGTCGGGCTTAATTTAAAAAACTTCATGGGGATCCATTTTCCGTTAATTTTCTTACACAAGAAAGGTAGATGGCTTAATTAATCTATGATGGATTTGTTTTTGGTGAAAAGAATTGAAATACCCCATCATTTGTACTTTTTGCAGAATAAATTTGTTAAACTTTTCAAAACATTTATGCTAAATTTTAGCTTTATTGGTAGTGGGCTGATAAATTGAAATGACCTAGCTCTTATTCCTTCGTTAGATCCAATGATGTAAATTTGGACATCACTTTAGGCTCTGATATTATTTACAAATACCATTTTAGAGAATTGAAATAACCCACCTGTCATATTTGACACTGCCAAGTGAGTGATGTGCTCTGCTTGAGGTAGATACCAACGTTGTTGAATACTGGATTTTATATCATAGAAATTTGAAATGATTTGTTGCAACTCAGCAATTGTAACTGACCATTATTGTTCTTTACCTTTCAGGTTAGCTTCCAAGACCATACTGAATTTGATTTTACCAGCAGCACGAAATAATTATTTTAATGAACTTAGAACATTTTTTTCTCTAACATTGAAAGTGGAAACTTTCTTTAAGGAAAAACTAGAGTTGGTATAGGGTATAATCAATCACTGCCTGAACTCAACTATCACCACAAAGGTAAACACGTTTGTTTGACTATAGAAACAATTTTTGTACATCTCAAATCTCTTAATTAATTACAGATTTGCTAGTTTTACATATTCAACTTCTATCCGAGGTTCTTCAATATTTAATTTTGTAACCATCATTAATTTAAAAAAAAAATATAAAATGTTATTAGCTCCACTTGCATTAAATCAAGACATTGGTTTTTTCAAAAATTATCGAACTTTTAGAAGACAATTGACAGGTAAGAGGGTAGGCTGGTCTAAATCTGAAGATAATAAATGTGGAGAAATTTGTGATGAGTCAGTTAGACATGTTCAAAATTTAACATTCAAGAGTGCTTTTTTAATTCATGATAGATTTCAATATAAATTCAAATTTCATACCCAGTCAATTTTGTGAGTACCACTAACAACAATACCGAATTCAATTACTCAAATTAAAATGATGAATGATGCTATGATTCAATCACCAAAGATTTCAGCATCATTGTAGGCTTTATATTGATTATAGTGTGAAATGAAAGAATACATCTGCAATAACTCTGCAAAATCCATCATTACTGAAGGGTAAAATGGAAATGATCTGTCTGCTATGGCTTTTTGCAAAAAATATTCTATATATATCATTGTCAAATCATGAGCATTTATTGGGGACGTAGACTTCTCAAAAATAAATAATTTACTTGATATTCGTAATGATTGCAGTTTAATACACAATTGCTCATGCGGCTATGTCTTGCATCCCATGTGATTATGTCCGTATTTCATGTGACGGTCTCATCTTTTCCTCCCTTCTCAAAGGAAACTGTCCTCATTTGCTGCTGTAGATGTGGAAGTCCCGCTCAAATGGTGGCTGGGATCTGCTTAGCTTGAGTTGGCAATGAGCCTTTTTGATCAACCAAGTGGTAGTAGAATTTTGCTTAATAGTGCTTGTTTTGACATTATTAAGATTATTTTGATTCAAAACAGGCTGAAAATATGGGTGTCCTTAAAATGTGAGATAACAACCTCTTCCCCTCACCATGGTGGCTCATAGTGTTTGAGTTGATTTGCATTTATAACATCATGTATTCCAAGCTAAGGAAGGTCTAATTGCAGGGCTTTTTCCCCAATCTGTTACAAAATGGTATAAGGCCCATACCAGATAAGTTTGGGCTTGTGATGATACCAAGATCTGAGTTGTTGTTTGTTCAAGTAGGGCCAAAACTTGTCACCAACCAGAAAATGTAGAGAAACTTGATGTCTATCATGAAGCTCTTTGTATTTGACTTGAATCTTTAACAAATGATCTAGAAGGATCTGGAAATTTGGAACAATTATCTTGAGGTATCATGGTGGCGCTCATAATTGAGTGTTGTCTATACTGTAGAAGTAAACATCTGCAAAAAATTGCAAGTATACATGAATCACCTGGTTTGACGATTTTTTAAATTTTTGGCAAAAAATTCAGGGTTTTATGAAGAACTCACAGGCGATGATGTTTTGTAGCCTTTTTCCTAACTTATCACAATTTAAATGCCCATATCATGTGTAATCATAGGTTATGCTGATTTTGAGCTGTTTTTGGCTTCACCGGCCAATTTTTTAAACAAAATAGGGTTTTAGGTTGATTAACAAATTCATCTTGTCATTTTGCTGCGCGATTGCAACATTTCTTGAGAATATTGCTGTTTTTCCATGAAAATAAATATGCTGCATTTTTCTTCCTTCTTTTGACTTTTTGTTATGATTTTTATGACTTTTAGAAATTTTTTAAGTTGTTAAAACTAAGTTCTAACTTTTTATAAATTTTTTTAGATCATGTCTTTTTTAGTTTTTTCATATTTTAAATTATAGTTTTTAATTTTTTTTAAAAAGCTAAATATTATAAGATGAAATATAATTGAATATGTTCAAATATTTTTAAAAATCAGAATATATAATTAATTTTAATAATTTTTAATATTTTAAAAATTAATTTATGAACTTGTTTGTAATTGTAAATTTAAATATTTTTTTCATTCAATTAATTATAAAAATTAGTTGAATGAAATATTTATTATAATATTAATAGTTAATAAAATTTATATAAATAATTGTATATAAAGATTATGTTGTCTATTTGAAATATATAATGTGTATACACTGTTTCATATACACAACTTCATCAAATTCTGTTTTCTATTGAATTGTCATTGTCGTCATGTTTCACATTTCTTGTTTCTGGTAACATAGCCTGGCTCATGACTGCTCCTTGCTCAGCTTGGTCAGACTGCATGTTCAGAATTCTGCTCTTGCGGGTATGTGATTGTTTACTGGAAGAGACATAGAAGGAATATGAATCAGTTTTAATGCTTAAATCTCTTAAAAAAGTAATTTATAATTTTAAAAAATATGCCCATCCATTTGTCATCAGGACTTGCAATCCTCTAGTATAACTCTCTCCATAACAACAAGAGTCATTGGCTACGTCTGATTGTACTTAGTTTGTAGGTTGACTTTGTACAAAGTAGATTGTAACTGAAAATTTGAAAACTCTTAAGTATCTAGTTATCATTTATGCACTATGAGGTATACATTGTGCAATTCAATGTAATCAGCAATATCAAAATAAATGAAAACATCTATATTCCACAATTCATGGGCTAAAGTCTCATTTTTATTTAGTCTCTATATCTCTATGCTAATTAAATGCCTTTAAATATAAAAACTGCAGCTTTTTTTTTGGCATTTATATCTATTTTTTTTTGAAAATCCAATTCTTTCCCAATTCAATCCCATTTTTTTCAAAAAATCTTAACCTTTTGGTTTGCTGATCTTTTCCCCAAAAGTTTTTGGCTGCTATGGTCCATACTATGAGCTTGGCCATCCTCTCAAGCATAGCTGGTCAAAATTGCACAGCCTAATTTGTTGTATGGGATACCCAAAACCCTAACAGTGTCAACCTTGTTCAATGTACTTGTTCTGCAATTGCTAGAAAATGATATAGCATGGAATTTCAACTATTGGAAGGTCAGAGTTTCTCTTCATGTAACTATAAAGTTGTCTTTTTGTCTTCCACACTTGTATATTAGTGTATGACAACAATTCATTGAATAGACTTTCTAGTTAGTCTAGTTTTGGTCTATACACATTTGACCTTTTGAATCATTGACTGCAGGCTCTGATTATAGACAATCTTACATTAAAATTCTGGCATGGTATCCTATTGATTTTCTCACTCTTTGTCATGGCACTCTGATTGTCATGTCTTTTGGGCTGATCAGTGCTCCCACAATACATGCAATTGGCCCTTGAATTGAGTAATTAAAGGTGGTGCAAAGGCAAATTTCAGCTAGGTAATTGCACAACTAAAGGTATATGAGGAATTGAAATACACTTTTTGTGCTAGTGTTTGTAGTACTTAATCATGAACAATCATTTGAAATAGAAACCAATTCATCTGAATATGGATTGGAAGTTATCCTTATGCAATTTGGTCACCCAGTTGATTGTCATAATGAGATTCACTGTGGTGGTAAGGAAATAGTCTACATATGATTGAGAGTTTTATGTCATTATCTAGTCATTTATGGTTTATACATTGGAAGTACTACATATTGGGAAGGGGGACTGTAATTCTCACCAATCACAAGCCATTGTAATCTGTGCAGTCCCAAAAATCGTAACAGTAGTTACTTCAGAAATGGTCTTCACATCTCTAGCAGTTTCACTTGAATATCAAGTATGATCAGCTTAGCAGCTCTAACAATGGTCATCTGATGAGAAAAGTAGCATCAATCTAGTAGCAAATTATTTTAGTCGATCCCTATTCTAAACCCTCTCTATACTTGACATTTGTGGACACTATCCTAACACTTGACAAGAATTGTATAAATCAGATTAAACTTTGCAAAAATTGACTCATAGTAAATCGATTCCATGTTACTACTTAGAGGATGGACTTGTGTGTATCATTTGGGACATGCATTTATCACATGAAACAGAATTTCAAAAAGCTTGCAGGTCATTTGGGAATTGAAAATACTCTTGCGGTATTGAAGAAGTATTTCTTTTGATTACATTTCGGATCAAATGTTGTAAAATACCTTAGATTTTGTATTGCATGTGCTATAGCCATGTTGACCAACAAGCAGCAAGGAATATGTACATCTATGTTGGTATCAAATGTCAATCATACGTTACCTTTTTAATTTTTCCTCTGACAGAAAATACTAAATGGAATTAGAACCATTCTTCAAATTATAAGGCTAAGCTCCCTTTGATTTAACTAAACTTAAAACGTAAAGCTATGACCAAATTTACAATTATGCACACCATACAAGTTTATCACTGGGGGTTTTGTGTGAATGTTAATTAATGATTGACTATGTTTTCCCTCCGAATGCAAGTGCCGGGTTGTTAACAGTCAAAACCTGTAATGAGGTTTATAGATTTAAATGAGGATAAGCTATCAGGCACAAACAGAGCCAATTTCCTATTGGTTGAAATAGACACCAGTATTTGGCTGCAACATAGATATTTGAATGGAAAACAAACTAAAGCAAAGGCCAACAGATCTGCATCAACAAGAAATGGTTAAACAAATGAATATCACACGATTACAGAAAATAAATTGCTGAGCAGTATACAAGGCCACCACTTAATGAATAACAAACATCGTTTCAAAGTTTTACAAAGTTAATTCAATTTGCTTTATGAAATCACAAAATATGGGAAAACGATAATTTCTGTTGAACAATAGTTTCTGCAGCATAAGTCTATCCTCAAATTACATTCGTTCACTACACAAAAACACAATAACTTGACTTTGAAGTTGAATGAGAATCCCTACATCATAAGTCTAACATTAACTCTCATTGAGAAATTATGTGCCTAAGGCACTTATTTATAAGCTCTTAAGAGGTAGGTTGTAGGGATAAAATAACAATAAAATATTCCCCCAAAAATGTTCTACTGTAAAGCAGAGCTATCTCAACTACCGAAAAGAGGAAATAAAACAATTTTTAAAGATAGATGCAGTTGTGTTGGAAAAATAGAAAATTTCATCACTTAAGTGATATTCACAGATCTTAAATAACATTGACTTTCAAATTTTTCCAAATCCTCTAAAACATGGCTAACTTTTCCTGGAGCTTGTGAAAATTGTTGAAAAATCAGAACTTGATGAACTCCCCCTATGCCAACCCTGACCCTTTGAAATTGAACATTCAACCTTAGCAATAATTTTATAGAATCTTCCAACTTTGGTGCCACGATGAACATCTTGATGACTTCAAAAAGCACCTGAACATGTCTTAGGGTTTGGATGAAAACTGTAGCACAAACATCTCTCATCACCATTTATTTTGCTAGCCCAACTGGACATAAAATCTGTTGATTCCTGGATGTGATGAAAATTCTTATATGCCATGATTTTGGAACTTGTAAAAGTTATCATGAAAGATGTCATATCTGCTGTCTAGAGAGGTTGAAATCCTTGTGAGTGAAGATTAAACTTGGCTGACATACCTGCTACAAGAAGGGAAAATGATCTTGTTTCAGTTGTGATTGATATAGCCCGAAAAAAACACTATTTCATTGGTGCTTCTGCTTGCTTTTGGACAGTTTTTTGCTTTTATTCTCTGACTGAAAATGTGGCAGAGATCAGGGATGGCACTGCTAAGTTGAAAACACTCTTTTTTCATGTCACGTTTCAAGTCCCAAAAATCTCCTCAAGAGTCAAAACTGAATACCTCTTTCTAGTGGCTGATCCACAGCCTATATGTGCCAAAATGACTTAAGGATGGCAAAGGGCAAGGAAAAGTGTGCTTTATTCATGTATTTTGACAGAACTCTTTGCAGGAGCCTTTTCATAACGGTCATGCCACATTTTGGGTGCAACTTTCTGTTGGCATGGCCACTCATAAATGGCACCTGGCTTGTCACTTGGCATTAGGAGCCTTTTCATAATGGTCATGCTACATTTTGGGTGCAACTTTCTGTTGGCACGGCCACTCATAAATGGCAGTTGGCTTGTCACTTGGCATTAGGTGGAACTTTTTAACATATTTGCCCTATTTTTATGATTGGCAGAACTCTTTGCTGGCTGCTACCTTGATTTAGTTCCCAATGTGACTGTTTTTCAATGTTTCACTTTTGGGTGTGGATCACTGAAGATATTGCCACTGTTAGGGCACCATTCTTGACTGGCTTTGCCACCATTAAGTTGTGTCTAACTGTCATTTCAGCATTTGTTTCTTCTTAGTGGAGTTTCCACTAGAATTTGCCACTTTTTGAACATTGGTGCGACTTTATCAAGCCCTTACCAACATAAACTTGTGCCACATATGATGATTTTTACTCCTTCAATATCAAGATTGGTTTTGGATTGTGTTTTCCACCATTGGGGATTATTAGTGTGTTTTTCACTTGGCATAGCCACTTTGGTTTGGCGTGTCCATCCTTATGATGAGGTGCACTTTTGGATTGCCATTGCCACCTTTATTACCATTGGGTGAAAACTGGCAAAAGAAGGATTGGAAATGGAGTTTCATATGGGTATGAACACACACATTGGGAATCAGTTTTTATGGATTTCCTTTGGTTTTCCTACCACCGAGCATGGTACTGATTATGTCTATATGGTGGTAGATGTTGAAGTTATTGCAGCTTCTGGTTCATTCTTCTAGCCTAATCGAAGACATGAAATTGCATATAGCCTTTGGCTATTTATTTCATTGTGATAATTAAGTGAAGGGGTGCTTCACTTGGAAATTATACTATCTCTTAATGGGCTGACCCTCCTTGAAGTTCGCACTATTTATTTGTAAATATATTTTCCTAAGGAGGCCGACCTACATGAAGAGACACCTTGTTTTGTATAAATACAAGGTGATGATCTCTCATTTTTGCAATCAAGTTCATTCACCATATTCGCACTCCTTGGAGAAGTTCGCACTTGTGCAGCAGGTCATGATCTTGAGCAGCAGATCATGATATTGAGCAGCAGATCATCATTCTGTAACAGCAGATCATCACTCTATAGTAGTAGATTGATCTCAAGGAGAAACATATTCTGTATCTTCGCATCTAGGAGAGGTGCTATTATTCATTGTATCAAATTCGGCCTTGTGTTGGGCCTGAGTTGTAAGCAGATTTCTGCTCTTACTCCTAAAATATATAAGCGATATATTTGCTGGGTTTTCCCCCTCGAGTTGGAAGGTTTTCCCAGGGTATCTTGTGGTGTTCATTGTCTAATGTGTTGCATTTTCTGATTGCTTTCTTTTCTGATCCTAAGAACTAACATGGTATCAAAGCAGGTTTGAGAGAAGAAGTAATCAGATTTGACTAAGACCACAAATTTTAGGAGAATCGATTTTGGCAAATTCTGGTGGTATGATCTTAGTCCTTGCAAAGGACGATTTTGTGCATTGGAGGACGCCTTTTTTCATCATTGTCTGAGTCGACCATGCTGGTGTTTAGAAGACATGTTGGAGGCTCATATAAGGCTGGACGCACTTGCTACAGGTGCGATTTCATTGAGAACAGTCAAATAAATTATTAATAGATATTTATTTGTATCACATAGCAGTATAAGGGCTAGGCACAACATCTGGAGATTAGACACAGCCATTCCAAGAAGTTTCGAATATTCTTATGATTGCTGCAGCATATAATTCCAGGTTTCTTTCATGGCATGTTGAGTCATGCATTATTGTTAGTATGAAGTATAGGCACAGTCATTAGAGCACTTCATGAACATTGATGCATTTAATTTTAGTCTTATGATAAGCATTGTAATCAGACTTTGAAGGCATTGGTCATGGGCTGAGTTACTGTATGCCTTAGAGTGTGGGAGTTGCTTGAGTCGTAAGTGTTGACAGTGTACATTGCTTTTAAAATCTGAGTCTAATCATTTGTAGAAGCAGTGTTAAGTCAAGTTATCATGATACCTTATGTTTTCCAAGTTTGGTGTCATGCTGTATATGGAGGTGCTGTGAGAGACTTCTTTGCAGGAGTTGAAGTGTTGTTTCTGAGTTTACTTCTGTGAAGAAGATCTGAAAAATTATTGAGAGATAATGAGTAGATCCTAGGAAAAATAAGTGCAACACTTAAGGAGATTCTGATGAGATAAGTATTTCATGTTAAATAATGTTCATGGATTTTTCTTTTTGTAGTTATTAATTCATGCTATAACATTGAGATAGTAAATCATGGATGCTTCTAGCTTTCATATTTTTCTCTTCGAGATAGTTGAGTTCTATGAACTTTTAGTAATCTCTCTCTATAATGCTTCTAGGACGAATTGAGAAGCAAGAAGGCGATGAGAGATCGCATAGAGAGGAAGAGCTTGAGGCATCCTATAAGGAAGTCATGCCGACTAGAGAAATGGTCTAGCATGGAATCATAGCTTGCAACCATGCGACTGAGTTGGTAGCTAAAGACATCTCTCGAAGAGGAAGAACCTATTCAGGTTGTCATTGTGATCAGTTTCTTCGAAGAGGAGGAATTAACCTTCAGAGGGAGTCTGAAGCAACATTGGACGAGGAGGTCAGGAGGTTGATGTAAGTACTTGGAGATTCAGAGGGAGTCTACTGAACCAAAAGAGGATGGTGATTTAGTTGAGCCTGTGGAACCTACTGATGGGCCTACCGACATTGTTATTGGTAGAAAGAGACCTCTATGGGCTAGGCAAACAATGCAGGAAGTTTGTAGCCTATAGAAGAACATTTAGAGAAAGCAAAAGATCTCTGAAGTTTCCAAGTTATGTTACATTGATGAGTCAAATCTTTGAGTCTGAACCTTCCAGTGTTGAGGAAGCTACTAGTCTGCAAGTATGGAAAGATGCAATGGTTGAGGAGTATCAATCCATCCTTATGAATGATGTTTGGGACATCGTACCTAGACTTGAAGGCAAATCAGTTGTATGTTCTAAGTGGCTCTTCAAGATCAAGCATGCGGCTAATGGGAGCATCGAGAAGTACAAGGCTAGATTTGTGGCTAGAGGATTCTCCCAGAAAGAGGGAGTAGGCTATGAGGTAACCTTTGCCCGAGTTGCTCGTTTTACATCCGTCAGGACCATCATTGCTCTTGCAGCATCTAAGGGATGGAAGATTCACCACATGGACGTGAAGACAACAATTCTAAATGGAGTAATTGAGGAAGAGGTATATATTGAGCAACCTAATGGCTTTGAGGTTCATGAGAAGGAGTCTCATGTTTGCAGGTTGAAGAAGGCATTGTATGGCCTTAAGCAGGCTCCTCGTGCTTGGTACGAAAGAATTGATCAATACCTAATGAGTTTGGGTTTCTCTAAGAATGATGTTGATTCAAACCTTTACTTCAAGGTAATTGATGGCGAAGCATTGATCTTAGTTCTATATGTTGATGATCTAATTCTTATTGGAGAAGATCACCTCATTATCAAATGTAAGGAGCTAGCTTCTGAATTTGAAATGAAGGATCTTGGTCTCATGCACTACTTCCTTGGTTTAGAAGCTTGGCAGAAGCCGGATGGGATTATTTTGAGTCAAGGGAAGTATACTATTGACATCTTGAAGAGATTTGGTATGATGGATTGCAAATCCATGTCTACACCTATGGAAACCAATTTTCAGAAGCTTAAGGAGGTTGCAGCTAGTTCAGATCTGGTGGATCCTACTATGTACAGGCAGTTGATTGGATCTTTGACGTATCTAGTCAATACTAGACTAGATATTTGCTATGCAGTGAGTGCACTTAGTCAATTCATGTGTGAACCAAGGCAAATACATCTAGTTGCAGCAAAGCATATCCTAAGATACTAGCGTGGCACAGTTGGATATGGCTTGAGATATTCTTCTGGTGTAGACTTGAAGTTGCATGGATATACTGATTCCGATTGGGCAGGGTGTGTCACTGATTGAAAGAGCACCTCTGGATGTTGTTTTAGTTTGGGGTCTGCGATGATCTCCTGGTGTAGCAGGAAGCAATCTTTAGTGGCATTGAGCACCGCAGAGGCCAAGTATATTGCAGCTTGTGTGGCAGCTAGAGAAGCAGTGTGGCTTCAGAAGCTCCTTGTAGGATTGTTTGGACAATCGATGGAGCCGACTGTCATTCATTGTGATAATCAAAGCTGTGTGAAGCTTTCTGTCAATCCAGTGTTTCATGACAAAACCAAACATGTTGAGATCAAATACCACTATATCAGAGATATGGTATTGAGGAAAGCAATCCAGTTGAAGTATTTCAACATTGATGAGCAGACGGCAGACATTCTCACCAAGCCTCTTGACAGAGTAAAGTTTGTGTACTTTCGAGACAAGCTTGGTATTGTGGAGAATAAAGCCCTAGCTAAGGAGTCTCAGCATCAGTGAACTTCAAATTTGCTTTAATGCATTTCTCTTTGTTAGAGAGATTTGAGGTGCAAGCCCTTGTTAATGCATTTTTCTCTATGAGAGAATTTCAAGGTGAAAGCCCTTGTTTCCACCCTTTAGGAGAGCCATGGTGGATGTCATGTGTGTGATGCCATGACAACATCACGTGAGAGAGTCCATGATGATTTTCTTGTACTTGTGCTTTTCACCCTCTGGGAGTAGCCATGGTGAATGTCACGATGAGGTGACGATATCACGATTGAGTGATGGGCACTTATGTACATTTGCCATACATGGGAGAGCCATGATGGTTAATATCACGATGAGGTGAAATGTTCCCTTGCCATACATGGGAGAGCCATGATGGTTAATATCACGATGAGGTGATATGATACTTTTCCACATATGGGAGTTGCCATAGTGGTTGACATCACTATGAGGTGATGTGTCTTGTACTGCTGGAAGTATTCCTCCCTAGCTGAGAGGGAGTGTTGAAGTTATTGTAGCTTCGGGTTCATTCTTCCAGCATAATCGAAGACATGAAATTGCATATAGCCTTTGGCTATTTATTTCATTGTGATAATTAAGTGAAGGGGCGCTTCACTTGGAAATTATACTATCTCTTAATGGGCCGACCCTCCTTGAAGTTCGCACTATTTATTTGTAAATATATTTTCCTAAGGAGGCCGACCTACATGAAGAGACACCTTGTTTTGTATAAATACAAGGTGATGATCTCTCATTTGTGCAATCAAGTTCATTCACCATATTCGCACTCCTTGGAGAAGTTCGCACTTGTGCAGCAGATCATGATATTGAGCAGCAGATCATTCTGTAGCACCTCTCATCTCAAGGAGAAACATATTCTGTATCTTCGCATCTAGGAGAGGTGCTATTATTCATTGTATCAAATTCAGCCTTGTGTTGGGCCTGAGTTGTAAGCAGATTTCTGCTCTTACTCCTAAAATATATAAGCGATATATTTGCTAGGTTTTTCCCCTCAAGTTGGAGGGTTTTCCCAGGCTATCTTGTGGTGTTCATTGTCTAATGTGTTGCATTTTCTGATTGCTTTCTTTTCTGATCCTAAGAACTAACATTAGATAGATCCTTGAGTGGGGCAATTCTTGGACCATATTAAAAGGCTATCTCAGCTCAGGAAATGGCACTTGTTCTTTCAAAATGTATGGGTTCACTAGTTAAACATCTACCATCATATTTGATAGAGAGACTATATCCTTGAGCTATTTCTAGAAATCATACCCTTATCATGCTAATGGACAATTGGAAATGGTGAATAGGATAATGGTGCAGCTCCTCACAATGTACAATTCCAAGAAGCTTCGCACTTGGGATTAAATTCAATCTTTAATTTAACATAGCTTTAACACTGCTTTTCACAGCTCTACTAAAGATAGGCCTTTTGAGGTATGTTTGGATTGTCGGCCATTGGCACATATTAATGACCATATCCTATTGGTACATGTTGAGATGTGTTTGGATTTTCAGTCCAGAAGGAAGTTAATATAAAGCAGCAAAGTTCTTTAGACACATTCATCACATTTACCAAGTGCAAACAAAATTACAGATTACCAATGCCAATTACAAGAAATGCTGTGTTCAGCATCAATCTCCAGACTAGTTCAAGGTTGACGGCAGAGTATAACATTATCTGCAGAAGAAATGACTCATAGGACCCTATCATAAAATTTGACTTTTCTGGTATGGCCCATACACTATCACTAAGAATGGTGGAGATAATGCATTTGAGCTTAATTTTTTATCTTTTCTTGGTCTGTATGTGGTCTTCAATGCATCACTCTTATGCCATTACTTTCCACCTTTGCTAGCTGAACTCTAGCTATCTGAAATGAATCTTGATTGTAACATATGAATCAATTTATTAATGCACGGGTCAAACACACAAGGAATCAAGCAATTCCTCTTGACTAGATCACAAAGTCTGGTTAGGTGCCTTGTCATGGAAAATGGTACATAGGAGTTCTAGTTGCATTATGCTTTCCACACCTCTCTCATCATGCTGCAATGGTGACTGATGTTTCTCAAGGAGTGTGACAGAATTCAGGAACATTTGGAACAAATTTGATTGTTTCGCAGTATCTAATGGTATTTCAAATTAGTACCGTCTTCACCATGGAATTTATCATCATTGCAAGCACACATTGTCAAAACTTTAGAGCTGAATTTATCATATGTAATACTGCACAACTATTTAGCACACTTGTTTTGTGGTCCTGCTAGAAAATGCTGGAGCATGGAATCTCAACATGTGGAAGGTGAGTGGTTCTTCTAGTAAATGTCAAGATCTCTCCTCATCTTCCACACTTTTTATTAATTTATAAATTATAATAGTTATTCATCAAATCAGCATCGAGGTGGTCTAGTTTTGGTTGATATACATCTGACCCCTCGGATCATTGTATGGAATCTGTAGATTTTGATTGAGAAAACAATCTTGCAGTGCTATTCTAACAATGTTTTTATTGTACTTTCATTCTCTTTGTCATGGAACTGTGATTGCCATTGTTGTTATTCTCTGTCTTTTGTAAATTTTTTTCCAATCACAGCACAAGAGAATCTGGTTTTAGTGTGTTGTCCGTTGAATCTCAGATTAATAATATAACCTGAACATCTACATGGACTTTAGCCAAATGATAAACGGAAGAAAATGCCATTATTTGTTCCTTTTGTTTATAAAATGAAGAAGCTTAATTAAGAGGTATTGAAATCTCACAAGGACCGAGGAGTTGATACCCATAGCAGACTTCAAATGGAGAATGTCTTGTAGAGACATGGAAAGCTTTATTGTAATTATTCTGCAACACAGGGAGATGAGTGTTCTTCTGATTTTGTGGATGATAGATGCAGAGAGCATTAACCAAGAAGCAGTTAACTACTTTAGTTTGACCATCAGTTTGAGGATGAAAGAATTTACAAAATCTCTGCTTACAACCTAAAATCTTCCACAAATTTTTCCAAGATTAACTAAGAAATTTAGAATCATGAAGAGAAACAATGGTGAATGGTAAGCCAAAGTGACACCAAATATGTTGGAAAAACATCTCAACAGCTTTAGAAGCATCTATGACTCTATAGTTCACTGCATGGAATAAGAACAGCCATTAGAGAAAACTGACATACAAAAACAAAAATAGAATCATGCTTCTCAAAAGTGAACTAATAAAATCTGTGGAGATGCATTCGCAAGGCCTGGAGGGAGTAAAAGTAGCTGATGAAAACTGTGATTTTTATTAGAAGGCATAGATTAGCTACATAATGACCACTCTCTACTAATATCTATCACATGCTTCATCATGGAAGGTCAATAGAAATATCTATGTAAATGCTGCAAAGTCTTCAATGTGCCAAAATGACCACATCACAAAGAAGATTGAGTGTCTTTAATGATTGGGGCTTGGTGAACCAGTTGAAACATGAAATAAATTTACTTTGTACAACAAATTGTCTCTTAATATATAATCAAGAAAAGGAGTTTGGTTTACCATTTTAGATCGTTGGAAGGAAGGGAGAATTGGCTCAAAGTGTGAATCCAAAGAGTAAAATAATTTCCAGTCATTATATATAGCAAATCTACTATTGAGACCGTGCAGAATGTTAGAAGGAGGTCTACTCAACATATCAACAATTCTATGAGCAGTTCTTGTTTTATACTTATTCACAAGATGGAATTGTTGAATTTGACAAGCCCATTTCACATGCCTTTTCTCTTAAATCTTAAACTGTCAATTTAAGTCAACATAAGGGGCTGATGATTAGTATGAAGGAATGTCTCCCTACCAAGGATGTAGCATCTTTGTTGCTTGAATGCTTGAACCAATGCATATAATTCTTTGCCATGCGCTGTACTTCTGTTTGGTTTTAGAAAGTGTTTCAAAACAATATGCATCTCCCTGCTTAAGCACAACTCCTACATAATTTTGAGGCATCTGATATTATTCCAAAGGGCTACTGCAACTCTGAGTGAGCAAGCACTGAAGTGGAGCAGAGGGCATTCTTGAGCTGCTGAAATGTTTTTGTGGTTTCCACATTTCATGAGAAATGCTTCGGATTGGAGAGTTGAAATAGTTTCCCTGCTATATAAGAAAAATATTGAATGAATATCACCAAGAAAGCTTTTTTGATATTTAGAATTTGATCAAGTAGGCCAATCCTTTAGGGTGCTTTTTTTTTGGATTTGAGTGGACACCATGTTGGTCCATAACAAAGCCTAGATATTAAATGGATGTTTTCCCAAAATGATGATTTTTTTCCGTCTCATTTTGATCTGTAATTTATGTTGTAGAAGATCAAGAGCAATGTGAATCTGTTTTCGTATGGTCATCCCGACCACTCCTATAGACAAATATGTCATTTAGATAGATTGTATTATTTTACTCAAATGAACCTCTGGAATATGATTGGAGCACTAGTGAAACCCAAAGGCATGATGCATCGCTCATACAAACAATGATTAATTTGAAAGCTATTTTCCACAAATCTAAAGGCATCTAGAAGTTGTGAATTTTGCTGAAATATTTGGCTCCTTATTAGTCTATGAGATGCTTAATTCTGTGTAGTGGGTACCAATTTTTCACAATCATCTTGCAGAGTTCTTGAGATTCAGTGCACAATTTCTATTTGTTTGTCTCTTTCTTGGGCACATCTAATATTGGAGAATTACAAGGATAAGTGCTAGGATGGATCTTATCATCATCAAGGAGTTAGTGACAGTGAAAGTAGATTCCTTAGCTCCTTTTGATATGAGTTGTTTCATTAGATTGGTGTTATTGAGCTCACTCCAAGTTCTAGTTTTTGCGTAGATGGAAAAATGAAAATAGTGAATTAGTGGGTAGAAGGATATTAAGAAACTATGCCATAGACCAGTACATAACATCAGTCAAGTGGTCACACCTTGGAGAATAGTGCTATAATACCACCCATCACATGGCCATTGGTATGACTCCTTTTATGGCTTTGTATGGATATGATGCACTAACTCTTACAAATTTGGTATTAATTGATATCATTGTACAAATAGCTATATCATTGTACAAATAGCTAGTGATTTGGTAGGGCATAGCCAAGATATTTTGAGGGCATTCAAGGATCACCTACAACAAGCGCAAAATCAATAGAACTTTTATTTAGATCAACACCACATTGAGAGGCCATTTGAGGCTAGAGATATGGTTCTTCTATACTTGTAGTCTTCTAGGAAAACTTCTATTAAGCGACATGGGGTTGAAAAGCTCAAACCTTGCTTCTATGGACCTTGTAGAGCTGTGAAAAGGGTTGGTGAAGCTGCTTATGAGTTGCAATTGCTAGCAGACAACAAAATTCACAATGTTTTCCATATGTTTTGCTTCAAAAGAGCACTTGGACAACATATTACACCATTAGTTGATTTGCTACCCTTGGATGATGAAGGTAAGCTCATTTTGGTCATATGCCATCATTGATACACAAGTGAAGAAATTGAGAAACAAAACAATCACAAAATAATCGGTTCATTGGAGGAAGTTGTAGAAGATGCTACATGGGAGGGATTATAGATTTTTAGGTACCCAAATTTGCATTGCTTGTGGGCAAGCAATTTTAGGAAGGGAAAACTTCTAATGTCCCTTTTAAATTAATTAGCTTATGTGGGCCCTATTTGTATTTCCTTGATAAGGATGTACAAATATTTTAATAAGGGGGCCATGGGTTGGGGAAATAGAAATGACAGATAAAATAATATTATAATAATGAATAACAACAAAATATAGCTTATGGGGGATACTTAGGAGTTAGGACACTTGGCAACTCCTTCATGATAGATTCTAAGACAACTCATTAATAAGAAGTTAAAAGTTGGTATTCATAACAAAATGGGGGTTATTTTGAGGAAATAATCTCATTAATAATTTAATTGCTATCTTTGCGAGGAAAAAAGTGTTGGAATTTGTGCCTTGTTGGTGCTATATTTTAAGCTTTTTGGTTGCCCTCAATACTTTCTTCATATAATTTTGATCATATCTTGAGCCTTGTGTTCAACTATCAATTGAATCATGAAGACACTTGGATTTGGAGATCGAGGGATGAAATCCTTTTCATTTCTTGAGAACAATCTCATTCAAAGGTTGTATTTGTGTTGAAAGCTTTTGTTTTATTTTTTCAACAAGTATTTGGATTTGGAACAGCAATATATTGTAATAGAAAATTTGATTCATATTTATATTTTGGCATATTTCGATATATTTATTTAGCTCCAACATATTTGTATTGTTAATGCAATATATTGCTACATCTTTCAGGCATTGTTGTTAATTTAAATAAAATATATAAAAATAATTATTTATCTATTGTATGCCCTCACCTTGCCCTCATGGGATCTTGGTGACCAAAAAGTGCATAATAATAATATTTACTCACCATATGCTCTCATAGTGCCCTCATGGGATCTTAGTGAATAGAAAGTGGTAAATATTTTATATTCAAATTTGTGGACGACATTACAAGAGGAAAACCTAAGCATGCCAAAAAATGCATAGTGTATTAAAAACATTACATGTGAGGAATACCTTGTTAGATTAGAGAGAATGGGATAGGTATACTCATTAGGCACTTTAATATCCACAACAAGATTTGAGGATGTACACAAGAAAATGGTTTGGACTTAGTGGGTAAGGCTAGGCAATCTCCAGATATGTAAAGAATGTCTCCCAAAGATTCTTCTAACATCCATGGCTAGTGATCCTCTAGAAGTAGAGAGGAAGTTGATAATATATTTCCATCTGAATCTCCCTAAATGGGGCTGAGGTGTAGCCAATCCTTGTTGAATAGCAATGGAACTTGTAGGAAGTCTAAGAAAAGGAGGATGGAAGCTCCTTGGTATTCTTTTTTGGAAGGGAGCATGGCCCCATTAATCTATTGCAACCTTTGTGGGGAGCATCCAAAGGTTGCTTACCAACTCCAACCATTATAATTGATTCGGTGGAGGTAATTAATCCAGTAGTCATTAGGGTCACCAACAAGGCTTGATGTTTTAAGGTGGTTGTTTCTTAGAGCTAAAAACCAAGTAGCTTTGATTCTTGGCGTGGTTGAAAAAGGGAGTGATTGACCATCATTAATCTCTATACAAGCAATAATAACTCCCCCAATTGTCATAATAGATAAAAAACATGAAAACAAAGTGCTTCTCAGTCTTTACTTCTTAGAGATAACAAAGGTGATAGAGTTTATCATAAGTAGGAGTATGGTGGTGATTTGATGTATAATTGGTGAGAGCATACTCTCAATTGACCGCGAGGACTCCTAAAGCATTAGTCCAAATCGGGTATAGTTAGGATATTGAGAAATTCATTGATAGTTTTTGATGCATTTAATAGCCCTTTTTGGGTGGTGTTTGGCTT
The DNA here is from genome assembly GCA_007115665.2 of Sequoiadendron giganteum. Taxonomy (NCBI): domain Eukaryota; kingdom Viridiplantae; phylum Streptophyta; class Pinopsida; order Cupressales; family Cupressaceae; genus Sequoiadendron; species Sequoiadendron giganteum. Next base: position 576,563,951 of record CM021102.1, read on the forward strand.
AGATGCCATGATTGAGGGTTATCTCTTTTGTCACTCACCTAGAACTTGCACGTAGCCTTGCCCATTGGGGTAACACTACACTCATAATTGGACGTGATTCAACATTCAATATTTGTACATTTTGAAGTATGAAACATGTGTCTTGGGGATTTGAACACAAGTCTCCATTATGAAAGGCCTAATGATTTACCATTGAGCTCATCCCATTTGATGAAACTCATTGACATATTGGTCTCTTTGAGCTGGAATTATTAAGTGAGCCAATTGTTTTGTATAGAAATATTTGCAAATGTGCATCAGAAGCAAAATTTTCTTCATAATAATATGTATACATAAAAATTAATATGTTACTGTTGTTCGAATGGAAATTGCAGGCAAAATATACCAATTCCACTTAACCCTCATGAAAGAAAAAATGTAAAACAAGTATTCAAATTCCACATAGCAAAAGAACAACAAAGCTTACACACAAGATAACACCAGGTGCACTTTGGGAAAATTCTTTTGGGAAAAACTCAGCCTCCAAAAACACCCACAACTCAATGTATTATCTCAAAAATAAGATTACAATATACTTGTAGAGTCTATGCAAGGCCTTTGAAGCATCAAAGAACTCAGTTGCATTCCATGTGAACAAGCAAATGAGAACCATGTAGCCACACATCCAATCCATGTTTCTTGTAATTGCATATGCAATTTGCAAGAGATGCTCAATCAAACAAATCCCAACAACTACTCGTGCTTGTTTTTATAAAACAAGCTTGCACAAAAGCACTAAGTGATGTTACATAAACTATGTGCCTCAAAACCACGAGCTCACTAACCATGGCCCCAAAATAAAATATTATGTCCTAAGTTGACTCTCAAGATAAATATTTGTCCCCCACATTAAATATTTAACCAATGTCCAATACAACATACAAGTGTCCCCAAGAATGCCTATCCCATGTGGTATCCACATCTCTAGATGCACCGCAATTGAATATTTATTTTACATTATTAACATTATGCAAGTTGTACAACACTTTCCCAACATTGTTAGAGATACATTATTTGTTTACAAAATATTGTAATTTAATTCTTATTTTAGGTTCACAATTTGTTCCCCAAATAATGAGCTTAATGCTAAGAAGGATTCAGGGCTATCATACAATGGATGACTTCAAAAAACTCAATTTTGATGAGCATCATGAGGAAATCCCAGTCCAATGGATTTGGTGAGATGATTAAGTGTTCTTTGAGTTCTTGTATCAAGGTTTTTTCTATAAGTCTAGACACAATGATGATTGTTGAGGCTATCAAAGTGGTTTCAGGATTCAAATTGGCAAAACACGATGTATCTTAAAGGTATTTGTTGAAGAAGATTAAGATATAATGGTTGGAGCTATAGAAAAAGGTGAATGCTCTAATTTGATATTGAACTCGGTGTTGTTTGAAGGATGACATCGTACAAAAGCTTTTGAAGTGATCTAGTGGAAGTTTGTAAGCATACATTTATATAAGGTAAGTGGGTGGCAGATTGTTTGCGTAATCATGGGATTGCTTTGGACATGCTACATGCCTATTGACTTCCTAACTTTTGGTCAGGCCTTGAGGAGTTGGCCCTGGATGAGGCTGTTGGGTTTATTTAACACATCTCTCCCCTCAACTTTTTTCTACATCTGTCTAGTTTGTTTTTGGAAACTACCCTTTTAGGTTTAATGATGCTATTGAGGGGACTGGGTGTGTCCTTGATACATATCTGCTTCCATCATTTTCATTACTGCTGGTCATTATATTCAAAATGTGTTTGGTTGATGAGACGACCTTACTTCTGGTTTATTTATTATCATGTTCGATTGTTATCAATAGGTCCATATGTGGGGTTGATGAAGTATAGCTTGAGTGGACCGACGGAGTACAACCATAGTGGTCCCAATGGTGAAGTTTTGTGTTTTCCATAGGGTAGGTGTAGGTTTGAATTTGTTGGAGTGTAGGTTATGTACACTTCATTGAATAATATATATATAAGGTAAATGGAAAATAATTCTCTTTTGGGATTCCACAAGGGCCATCTCATATATGAAATCTGTCTTGTTTGGTAGTGATCCAAAAATCTCCGTTCTTCTTTTTGAAACTTTATGTTGTATTGTGGTTCTATTGAAAAATAGCCATGCTGATAGGTTTAGCTAGCAGTGGTAAAATAATGATGCACATTACGTTTCACTAAAATAACATCATGAATATTTGCTTCCTAAGGGTGTCTTGTGGTTTTGTTCAGGTAAGGTTCTTGTATTCTGATCCTTATTTATTTAACAAGAAAAAGATTTCATGAATTAGTTAATGCAAATTTGGTCTTTTAGTGACCCTTAACAAGCATTCAAAAAATCACACAGTAATTGTACAAGGATAGCTCCTTATTCTTTGAACAGCCCCAACACCCAAAACAAAAGTCTTGGCAAGAGTTCTAAACCTTTCTTGAGAGTACGCTTATCAACCACAAACAAACAACAAAGCTATCAGGCTTTCAGTTTATAAGGTATGGAGTTGCCAACATGCAACATTCATAGCCCTGAGTTAGTTTGGATCAGCTATAATAGTTATATATGTGGTTGGTTAGTGAGGGTTTGAGTTAGGTCCATGCTAGTGGTTTATGGGTTTACCCTGCCCTAGTTGTATTAATATATGGCTATAAATATGAGGACATGGTGAATGTAATGATATAACTATATATTAATGCTCGCTTACGTTGCATATCTATGTATTGATAGTAGTATCTCTCATTAGTTACTTTTTTTCTCTATTGTTTCTCTCTTGTGTGTCAATCATTTACTAATGGTACCTCCATATGCATCATCTACCTTGAGATTCTTTAGGCGAATAGCCCAAGGATATTTACACTATCATGGTATTAGAACACATTTGTGACTGAAGATTGACACTTCAGATGTATTTGTGTGATCCACTGCTTCCAAGAAGGGAATCACAACAGTGGCTAGAAAGACTGCAAAGTGGCTCGCTGTATAAGATGGCACAGGCATATCAAAATCCTCTAATTTGAAAAACCCTTTGTTGTTGGATAGAATGTTGTTTATATGACATGGAAATGGAGGAAAACCCCTTGAATTCATTTTATACCACATTCAAAGCAATGTAGATATTAGTGATATGAGATTTCCACAATCCATTTTGAATGTAATTATGTTGCTTTTGGATTTGATTGTGTGTAAGTTTATTCATCAACGTTTTGGATCACACTCTGTGATCTATCATCAGGATAGAGAGCTGAGGAGAAAAAATGGTTAGTTGCAGACCTAGCTGGGTTTAATAAGAGGGAGATGCATGGGAGGGGAGGGTAGGGGACGGGAGGAGGACACATTACCCGAGAAGGGTCAAAGGAAGAAGAAGTTTTATCTTTTAAGCAATATGTTTCAAATTTCAAACCATTAGCAACCTATAGAAATTTTTTGTTTTTAACATATTAACAAATTATTAATCATTTAATAAAATAATATGTTCATGCGAATTCTAGTTAACTTAGTTCAACTCATGTCTATTCTATGTCATTTTTTTATTTAACTCAAATTAACAAAAAATAAATTCAATGAATCGTGGAGTTTGATGAGTAAATCAATCTAGTTAACATAGTTCAACTAGTCAATTAATCAAAAGAACACTACAGGTCTCTGGATCATTACCATTCTGTTATAATCTCTCTCTCTCTCTCTCTCACACACACACACACACACACACACACACACACATGCATGCACGCATGCACATGCATGTGCACATACACATGCATGCATGCACACACATGTCACTAAACTTGTATCTTTCCACTTGCTTGATTTTCAAGTCTTAAGACATAATGAAAAATACCATGCACATGCCACTAAACTTGTATCCTACCATGTGCTTGATTTTCAAGTTTTAGATGTAATGAAACACATAGTGCTTTGTGCTCTAGTATATGTCTTGGCATGTGTGCATGCTCCCATGTATGCACACCTCACTAAACTTGTATCCTAGCACATGCTTGATTTTCAAGTTTTAGACGTAATGAAAAATACATTGCTTTGTGCTATATTATGTCTTGAAGTTGGTTTATACGGATGTATGTGCATATTTATTTGATATGCATATCATTGTGAGTTAAATGTTTTATGTGCTGGTTTGCAGCAACGACCAACACATGTTCCAAAGTTTGGAAACTGGACTGAAGACCATATTCCTTACACAGCTGTTTTTAACCATGCCCGTGCTGGTAAAGGTACAGGAGGGAAGATTATCAATCCTAATGATCCTGAAGAAAATCCAAGTGCCTTTGTACAGAATACTGAAATAAAGGATAATACATCAGAGAATTTTCCAGGGAAAATTCCTGAATATGAGGATGGCAGTGTTCCAGGTAGACCACCTCCACCTCCTAAGAGAACAAGTGATTCAAATTCAAATGGTGGACATGTAACAAAACCTCGTCATGAAAGGCGGTACAGCAGGGAAGACGTGGATTCCAGGCGCCCTATTGGATCCCCTTCGCACTACCAATATGCTGATTCTCCTGCTCGAAAAACATCAGGGGAATCACCTGGTCATCGATATGCAGGGCGCAACACTACAGCTGGAGGATCTATAAAGTCAAATACTGGTGAATCACAAAGAAAGGATCAAGGTATGGGGGAGTTTCATTCTTCCAGTCAAGACCAATCTCCAGCACAGTATCAAGGTAGACTTGGGAACAAACCTGGAGCAGCTTCTCCTGCATGGGATAGGAAGGGTCCAGCAGATGGGGGGCCTGTGTTTGCACCAGCAACACCAGGGAGAAAGTCTCGTGGAGGAAGTGTACGAGCTGATGAAACTGTAATTATCTGTATTTCCTTGTAGTACTAGTTGTTGTTTCTTGAATATTGATCAAAATGATTCATCATCTGAGCTGCTATGTTTATAATTACATGGAGTAGTGCCCTTGAAAGACTGGATGGAAAAGTGTTTGATGTTTTAGCTGTTTGTATGAAACTTTTAATTTTTTTTATGGAAAAATGAGAAATAGAAATGCATGGTCTAAATACCAATATGATTATTTGTTTGATTTAAGTCCCGATAAACCAAATATATAATTCTATTTATGCATATATTTACAATTGGTGTTTAGGATTGAGATATGTGGCATATTCTTCTTAGTGCATTGCTTATAAAGATTGTGCCTTTGACGTGTTTGTTTTATGCAGAATGAGTTTGTTCTATCTGTTTGGGTTCTTTAAGCTGCAAACATAATTCTTGAGTGGTCAAGACCAAAATCTATATGCTTTTGATCTTAGAAACTAATTTTGACAAGGTTGAGTTCAATAGTTTCATTCCCTATATTATTAGATACAATATTGGTATCTGAATTTTGTTTGATTCTTTGTCAAATCCAGAATTGTGAAATTTTAGATGACTTGGAAACCGAAGTACAACAAATAGTGTCTTTTTGGAACCTTCCTATGACATAACCAGGGCCCATTTGTGCATCCAAATTTGTACCCTTGACATTACCCTTAATTTTTTCATTATTATCTATATATGATTCTGATTTTATGAACAATTCGGAATAGTTCTTAGCTAATTTGCAGGAAATGTCATAGGGAGTCCCTGTTTCGTCTTCTTTCCATTTCAAAAATGAAAAAGGGAATGCCCCAGCAATGTGTCAGAAATGCCAGGGTGTACCCAGAAATATTGTTTTTCCCAGTGCATTTCCAGGTTTCTCAATCCTTTAATGCAAATTTTTTAAAAATAATGGGTTTATACGATATCTATATATCTATCTATATACATATATATATAATATGTAATATTTTATTGTGTTATTATTTCCACGCTGTTTTGTTTCTACGGGTACCTGGAAAATTGATTTTTCCAGTTTCCACTTCTGTTTCCGTTTCCTGGTACCCCAGGCTTTTATATTGCATGAAAATAGCTCTCTGCAAGAACAACTTGATGTTGCCTTGATGTAAAGGTTTGCTGAACTTGCTGCAGCCTGATCGAGGAGGGCCTCTACCCAAATTTGGTGCTTGGAATGAGAATGATCCTGCATCTGCAGATGGATTTACATTTATATTTAACAAAGCAAGGGAAGAGAAGCAGACAGGAGGAGCTTCTAAGATTCCAACAATGCCACCCGAAACTCCTTCACGTGATAGTGGATACAAGCAAGCTGTAACACGCAAAAAATCAGTGAGTACTTGTGGATTAGCTCAAGGCATCTTTGGATTCTTATTTAAGGTCTCTGACTGAAATTGGAATCTTTATCTACTTGCAGTTTCCATGTTGCTGTTTACCGCAGACCTCAGAGTGAAGGTATGATTGTTTTCAAGATTTCTAAAGACACTTCTAAAGGATGAACAGTGGCAGTCTAAGGACTAAATGTCTTGTGGTCCATATGTCAGCAGTTAAGCCTCTATTTTCATGCATTCAGTGTGACTTCAATGTGATTTTCTTCCAGAGGGTTGCATATGCACCATTTCTGGTACTCGATCAGTAACTGTGCATCAGAGGTTGGGTTGTAGCTCATTACTGGTTCTAGTTGACGTTTGAAAATATAGCTTGCAAGGATACATGATTTTTAGAAGAGTGAATATGGAATTGATTGAGAAAAGACACCTCTGCATCATATGCAAATGTCTTGAACTACCTTTCTGAACTAGAGTGGGATTCTCCAGCTACTTTCATTTCTCTTCATGTGTTGCAATTTCTGTTGAGCCTTACCATTGACAATTCTGCACCTATTATTTTGGCAGGTTATGTGATCAGCTAAATAAGATTTAATTCTTGCAAATACAAAGGGATTCTGGTGCCTATCAAGTATCTTATTATTAAATACATCATTGATATTGCCATATGTTATTGTGTCGCGTTCTATATGTTTTATCAGGCAAAGTTTGCCTATGTGCTAGAATGTCTGGGTTGCTGATTTTCACTTTACTGTCTCTGATAGTTTTTCTATGAATGTTGATGAGGTTGTGGAAATGATCAATTCATTGTTATAAAACACCTTGCAATTTTTTCCTGCACATATCATATTCACTTGTTATTTTAGCTGAAAAATACGGTTCCATTATGAAAAAAGCCATGACTATATCTGCAAGGCCATAGAACAGCGTGATTTTATCTGTGCCAAAAATAGACCCAAAGGACTGGGATTACATCAATTTATTATGTGAAATTTTTTTAGTGAGAGTAGGCCAAACAAAGGTCATTGCACAATCAAGTTTCAGAGTTGAAAAATGCATATTCATATCTAATTGCATGGAAGAGTTTAGCTGCATTGTTCTGATGAGGGCTTGAGGCCAGGGTGAGAACCAGATTTTGCAGAAAAAGGGCCTGTTGAATATCAATTCAAGCCTAATGGATGGAAATATTTATTGCAATCTGGCTTAGGATGCCCCCAACATGCTTTTTTCTATTACAAATTTCTTAATGTATCATCCTCTTCCCTTCCATAATAGATTTCTCAGTATCCTCTAAATATTCTGGAAGCAGTGTGCATTTTACCATGAAGTATGTGGTGATTTCAATTCCTCTCCAAACTGACATAAGAGGGGCAATATGAAACTTCCCGTGTAGTGGAGGAGGTAAGGTTGTTTCTTATAACAAAGGTATCCAGGTGCTCCTCACAAGGAAAAAGAGGGGTGTGTTACTAAGCAGGTTCTAAAGAGTACAGACCTAGTTTACATCTAAACTCCTTTGTTGGCAACTTTGATCTTACAGATAATATAGAACATGACGACCAGAAAATATAAAATAGGACTGATATTTCTTCACCCATCAAAAGATGGCATGCATAAGGTCCTCTGGAATTTCATTTCTTTGAGTCTTTATCTGGACAAATATTTTCTCAGTTTTCATACTCTGAACTACATGGTGCAGAACTGTTCTTTGCAAAATAAGAGAACAATCCTAGGAACCATGACAAATTCGAAGTTGGTAGGCAAGGGAGGATGATTTAGAGTAGGATGGAGAAAAGAGAAGGATGCAGAGGAAAACAGAGAAACAAGCACCTCAAGATAAAGTGAGCTGGTATTAAGGTATAACAGCCTTTTCTAACAAATAAAGGGATCTGGTGGATTGGTCTGGTTTTGAAAGGTTCTATCTGTCTCTGTTGGGAATTGCTTCATCTTTTTCATTAATTATTTTCTCTTTTGGTAATTAATTTGTAAGATTGCCACTGTTATCATATTGAGAAGTATGCTATGAATTCACAAGCTTAGTAGCGTCGCATTTACATGGCATTGACACAGAAAACTGTGAGTGTAAATGAAATTCAATTACATGGGTTTTAACATGGGAAAAACACAGGAAAATGTGGCAAATTAAAAAATGCTAAATTACTGCAGAAATGAAAACAGGAATTTAAAAGAAAAAAATAGAGAGAACTTTTGGAAAAGAGAGTAACCTGCAGGTCATTCCTGGCCCTTTCTGGGTTTGATTCAGTGCGGTCCATGTGCCGGACACTGATTACCTGTTAGTAAATGTGTTTTTTTGGCATTTAATGCTACTATGGTCATGAGTAAGGATAATGCATTTTTGGGTTTCGCGTCAATACTATTATTTGTAATTCAGAGCAGTTGCAATTACATATTATTTATAATTTAAAGCCCAAGAAAAATTATATGATTGCAAACTAGCCAATGAAAAGGGTGAATTCTATTGGCTGAATGCATCTAGATCTGAGTTTTAAGATGGGAAATGAGACCCCGTGCTAATTTTTAGATCTTGTACTTCAAAATAAATGTCTAAGGAATCTACAACGAGGCAAATCTTATTTCCTGTTAATATTTGAATGACAATGGGTTGAGAGTAATGCTTTTTCATTCTAATTGAACTTGCTTCATTCTGTATATAACATAAATTGTAGAGTAACTAAATATTGAATGAATATGCCCAAAAGTATTATGATCCCAGTCTCTATTGGAGCAAATTATCGAGCCTGCATTGGCGGAATATCTAACAGTTTACACTCTTGAATGAGCTGCGTGCATTGCTCGCTATCTAACATGTATATAATATGTTCTTCTCCATGAACGGGGATATTTTTAAAACTTTAAACTGCCTTTTTCCATAAAATTTATGGCTAATATTGTGTACTGTAGTCAGTTTCCTTCACGATCATTTACTTTGATCATTAACAATCAATCAAATGAGTTTGAACAAGATATAAAGGAATGTAAATGAAAAAGAAATGCAGCATTCTTAGTTGACCACCTGTGGAGGATTAGCTCTTAATGGCGCAAGAGAACCATTGATTCTAACAGCAGAATGGGCCAGCGTTGAATTTCAAAAGTAGTTTTGATGGCATTAGCAAGCAACTTTATTGTAACAAACAGTTTGTGATTTACTGTAAATTATTTGTAGCTCTACCAATTAAACATAATTTATTAGAGGGTCATTTCAGACAATTGATACACACAATTCTTCAGTCTGTGGGTCTACCAATTATATATAATATATAATTTTTTTAGAGAAAGGGTCTGTAGACATCTAAAAATGTCCTAAGTCTATCACACATCTTGATTTCACTTACTAATATCATTTCTCCCATTCTCACTCTAATTTCTACATTTAATTAAAATAATATTCAATTATTTAGTTAAATTCACTTTATTCCCTTATTAATCGAATAATTAAGATCATTTGATTAATTCATCATTTTCACACTAATAATCTCTCTTGATTAAATAATTTTCAATTATTTAATTAAAGATCTTAATTCCTTTCATCCTTACTGATTTTCATAATTGTTCAATTGGTTAATTTTTTTCCAACTCTCCAACTTGCACAAATGATATTTCTTAGAAAATATTCTTTTATTTCAAATTCAAAATTTTCCCTCCAAATCAAAATATTTTTAACCTATTTCCATGAAATTAGGGATATTTTGGGCTTCCATGGATCCTCAACCATTGATCCTCCTTGATCTTCACCTCTCTTTGATTTCCTCTCATTCATTGATCCTATTTTTTTTTTTCTTACAACAAGGGTGTCCCCGCGATCCAACCCAACAACCCAACAACTTGTATCTTGGGTACTTGGGGCGAGTTGGGGCGAGACTAGTCCCCTGTGGGCGGGAGCTGCCGACTGCAAGAAGTCCCACCTCTTAAACCTGGGAGTGGAGTCAAACCCGAGACCAATGGGGAGTAAACCCACTGCCCAAGCCAACTTTGCTACCCGTGCGGGCTATTGATCCTCATTTTCAATTTTGACTGTTGATCAAAAGTTTCAAAATCTATTAAACAAGCTTTCTCAAGCACGAAAATAATGCACAATCCTCATAAGCATAAGAACTCTTTAGAATTCTTGAGCCAATTTTGAGCATTTTCGATCACCTATTTTGTGAACCACACCATTTTCATCAAGTTTTTGCAACATTGGATTATGCACAATTTGAACAATCCACATCACAAATATGCATCAATCCACAATGGGATTGAAGGTTTTCACTTTTAGTTTGGTTAATTGTTTTGATTTCAGTTCAATTTCTTTGGATTAAAGCTTTTGAATGCTTTGCAAATTAAATTTCATTGAATATGGGTTTGTATGATCTTAATTTCATAAATTTTTAGTGTTTTTAAACTCTAATTGCTTCAATTATGCTTTCATTCATACTTACATACTTCCCCTACAACATTTTGACATGCCTGGAGGGATCTACGTCTGTAATTTGACCATTTTTGTGAAGTTTTTGATGGCCTTGTAGTTTACAAAGATAGTGCGATGCTTTTGTTTCAACAGTGCGACAACTTCGTAAAATATCATGTATTTGCATCTCAAAGTTCGACGCCTCTAATTGTCTTATGTTCCGTTTGCTTGTAGGAAACTTCAACGCCTCTGTCAAAGGGTGACACCTTTGCAAAATATCAACACAACTACATCTCAAAGTTCGACGCCTTTGACATAAAGCCGCACCTCTGTTCTGTCTCTGTTTTCTTGCAGGATAGTGTGATGCCTTTGCACAACGTTTGACGCTTTTGCAGAAGGTCGACGCCTTTGCTAATTGATAGTGCAATGCCTTTGTTCCAAATCTCGACGCCTCTACCAGGTATACAATGCTTCTTTTTGTTAAGGTTTACAATTTGATTTGAATTTATATTTTGACCAACCTCTAACAATTCTCTGTTTTCCCGAGTTTACCTAACAATTTGTAGCATGTGGCAATCGATGGAAGAAGATTGAAAGCAAGAGACTACTAATGTTTGTGTTGTAGGGTTTTGAGTTAATCTAGGAATCTCATTTTCCCTTAGTGTACTTAAAAGTAATCTCACATTTCATTTGGTGCATTTAAAATGAACAACACAAATTTTATTTTTCCTTGGTGCACTTAAAAATAACAATACAAATTGCACACTTAGTTTTGGTCTTAAAATTGAACCTACAAATCTCATTTTATTTCAATGCACCTAAAATTGAACAAGATAAATCTCACATTTGCTTTTAGTGCACCTAAAATGAATTCTTTGATGTGCTTGGTAGGTTAGTGTATATGTATGCTTTTTCCTTGCACCAAATGCGATCTTGGAAACCAAAAATACCCCTAACTTGCATCTATTTGTATGCCTTGAGGTGTGGTGTTGTGTATGCTCTCCCCTCGTGACTCCTAAGAACGATCTTTGAATAAAAAAAAACACCATTTCCATTTATTTCAAATAGGAGACTTGCTTGGGGGCCTCATCACCCTATGCTTTGATCTCAAGCATGTTTCCCGGTGGGTTATATAAAGGGGGGAAAACAAAAGTTGTACCCCAAGGAGTGGATAACGTCCTTCAAGTCAAGCCTCATTCCTCAGCCCTCCAAGACATGTATAGGTGATGAGAAGAGAGGAGGCCTCTCTTGACTTGGGCATATCAGACAAGCTCTTTGTTCATGAAAAACCCCTACTACAAACTTGTTTATCTAGAAGCCTAAGGGTCATTTGTTAACCGTAAGCTTAAAGTGGTGTAATGTACAAGTATCAATGCGTGAAGTTACTCACTATATGCCAACCTTTGTTAAGGTGATTTTTATTCCTTGTTAGGATCTTTTCCTTTCAAGATGAGAGGTGTCAAGGTGGCACATGACTTTGACATACTCTAGTCACCCACTCATTGGACGATATTTTGGAGTGAGCCTACTTTAAGCTGATAATCTCGATCTACCACTACAATAGGTTATGTAACTATGACGTGTTTTATTGTAAATCTACTCGTGATGCCATCTAGCATGGTCTTGTTGAAGAAGACACACAAAAATCTTCCAAACAACCTATTGAGTTAGTCCTACATGTTGTTTTTGTTGTTTTCTATCACTTGTCATATCAATTAAACACAAAATCAAACTTAAAAAATCAAAACCCTAGATTAAACATACAAAATTCAACCTCTAAGCAAAAGTGACAATTTTGACTATTGTAGTGCGATGCCTTTGTTTGCAAATCAACGCTTATATTTTTATCAAAACAATGCTTCTATTTGCATCCCAATGCTTTTGTGCATCTTGATGCCTTTGTTTCAGAATAAAACAACAATTTTGCATCTCGATGCCTTTGATTCAACAATGCAACGCTTCTATTGTATCTTGGCACCTTTGCAAGTATTTTGACACCTTTGTAATAAACAATGCAACGCCTTTGATTGTATCTCAGTGCTTTTGACTATCAGCTAAAAACATAGAACCCTAGAATTTTCCAAATTTTGAATTTTGACTAGCAAACATTGTAAAACCTGAGATTCATATAGAATAAACCTGTAGTTATCCAAATCATAGAAAACAACAACAAACTCTACATTTCCATCTCCATCTCATGTCACTAGCTTCATTTTAGACTTGTCTAAAACACCTTTTGTCATCATTGGATCAATTCAACCCCATCACAAATAGTAAACCAACCCATTCAAAACAAACAACCTAGAAATTGACATAACTCACTTTTAGTTCAAGTCTCTATCATCATCCCCTAGTTTAGCTCATTGTTCGGAAAACTATCTTCTTTGAACTTGATCCATGTCAAGAACATAATCCAAAACATAACTTTGAAATAAGTCAAGATTAAGGGTCCATATCTCCTAAATACTATCATGATCTAATGAGTATTTTCCCATCCATTAATGAAGATAACTCCCAAATGAATCAAGATGAAGAATCCATATCTCCAAAATACTACAATGATTTAATAAGTATCTTCCAAGCCATACAAGTTTTCCAAAAGAAGACCATATCCATACACCAAACATTCCTACATCTACCCATGAGATACTTGTTTCCACGAGATACATAGATGATCTTCCAAAACAAGAGTCTCGTACTCTCGACATCTTTACAAATGATCAAGGCATAACAAAATCCATAAAACTTCATAGTGACATTTCAAAAATTGATCATGAAGAAGGTTTTTGCATTGATTATGAATCATTGACATCTCTTGAAAAATAATAAGAATCTGACACAACCCAACTTAGATTGAAGACATTGAGCATGGAGATATCTAGTATATTGAAGCACCTAAGACTTATAAACTTGGATCACTTACCTTTGTCAAGGGAAGCCATCTTACCAATGAAGAAACTATTACCTTTGAAGGTTCCCAACAGAACAAAAAAGGATTGGCACCTTATTTCCAATACAAATCATGTTCAGTTGCAAACAAAATTTCTCAGCAAATGCATTATCAGGGCAAAGGATTAGGCCTGCATGAACAGGGTATCCTAGAACCAGTGTAGATGGGTGACAATCCTAAGCATCAAGGTATCAGTTATTTAGAGATAAAGAATCTAAACATGTTAGCGATACCTCCATAATACCAAGGGAAACTTTATCTAATACAAACATCAACGTGGGAGTCATGAAGAGTCCTTATGATGAACTTGCTGCTAGCACTTTAACCATCCATGTCATGAATAATCATCCTCACATCTTTACACCCACTGATAGGGACCAACAAGAAGAAAATGCTTGTAAAGGAAAAGAGCATGTCATCAAAGTTCATGAATTGACAAATCAAAATGGACACATAAAATTCAAATGGATCCCAAAGAAAAATAAAGAAAACAACCCTATCAAACCCCATAAGTCAAATAAACTATGGGGCAAAATAAAAAAGGGAATTTCATCCATCAAAGATGTCCATCAATGCAAAAGAAAGCTTTAGCAGTGGCATACAAAGTATATGAATAAGTTGGTCCTAATTCCAATTGGAATTCCATTTCGTTGCTCATCATCCCAAGTTTGGAGAATCAAAGATCTTTTATCCAAGCTATCAACTGATCCATCCTCGTCTTATATCCCTCATCGAAATTCACCTTCCCTCATAAAACCCTGAATATCCAACTCTCACATTAATTGTGTTTTGGCAGCAACTCTTTATCATAAGGACTCTAAAGGCACTCTATCGTGATGTGTGCACCTAGATAAGGTTAAATCTGGTATCGACAAGGAAGACAAGAACATTCAGGGGTTCTATTCATGCCACCCGCATCTTGGAAAAGCAACTCCTCTAAACAAGACATCGTTGGAATATCATGACAAAAACATCTACATCAACACCACCAGATGGTTTGACATAAACAAGTAATCAATCCAAAAAAGTCATAAAACAAGAAAAATCCAAAAAATGATAGAAAAGAGTAAAGAGAAAAATTGTCCTCTAGCAAAAACCACTTCAATGGCGCTTTGGGCAAGTACTTTGATGAAAACCTAGAAAACAAGTGTCATGTGTAGAATTGAGCATCTACATGCATCATTCCAGGTGGAAGCATCTCATCCAATATCCATAATAAAACCAATATCCAATCTAATCCATTTTCATCCAAATTTATCTTCATCTTGATCTTGACAAAGATTAGGGGTATACTTCAAACTTGCTTTTGGCAAAATCTTGACATGGGTCATTATCATTGATCATATCTTGTCCTATGCAATACCATCACCTACATCCAACAAGCATCTAACACTATCCAAGCAATCCAACATCATTCGATCCATCATGTATTATCCAAATGATCATGCTCTATCCGAACATGTTATCCTATCACAAGAAAACTCTTGGCATCCTTCACATATCTATCCATCCATTATCTTGATCCATACACCCATTCATGGAATTTCATACATTGCTAGACACTGGGGATATGTAATAACGTCTTATAGCTGACATCGTGATCCAAGTATCATTCAGAAAACCCCAAAACATCCAGATAACTCAAAAATACCAAAAACAAACTAAAAAAACTTCAAAATACCAAAAACAACAAAACACTTCAAAAAGGTCAAAACATTTAAAATATTACAAAAAAGAAACAAATCATCCATCCCATCCCATCTCACTTTCAACTACAATAACTTGTCATCCATGATAAACTTATCGTCATTCTCACATTTGGTAAAACAAACAGAAACATGTACAACAATTATCAAAAAACAAATAGTTCACACAAAATCATGTCTTGATCATTGTCAAACATATCAATTAACCCTCATATCAACGACCTATCAAACATTTAAAACCAATCAACATACAATGTATGTATTAATGGATAGATCTTTCCTACAATAGACATCAATTAAGATCTCAACCAAAACAACTCTCTTTGGCAAGAGATATGATGACATTGACATTTTTGTCATTTTGATATTTTCTTTGATTTATCTTATTGTCTTATTTTGATGATCTCTTGAGGATGTCTAAAAAATAATTTAGAGAGAAAAGAATGGGGCATTGTCATTACTTTCGTTTACCGTGCTTGTTGGATGTTCTTATAAATATGACATTGGTGAATACTTGCCTTGTGTGTGCAGGGATAGTCTCTAGTAATACAATGTCTAGTGCATATCAGGTTCTTCATACCTTTTGTGTATTGGTCTCCTTATTTCGATGGTTTTTTTCTATCACATGATCAAACAAAGTGTCCGTATGTTAGGTATGAACAAGGGTACTCCTATCTATTTGCAGATTCAAAGTCCATGCAATAGATACAAAGTCACCCTAGTTCTTCATGCCTTGGTGCATCGTATCTACTTGCTACAATAATAAAGATTGCTATGATGAAACTAAGCATAATCTGAAAAAATAAAATAAAAATCATCTATCCCATCTCATCACATACCTAATAAAATATCAGAATAATCATAGATTTATTAGTATCCTGATCAATATCAATATCATTCCTATTCTATCCCATTCTTCTATCTATACTAACATTTCTATCCAAGTATCATGACATAACAAAAATAAATGCATCCACGTTGCATCCATAAAATTGTCAATATCCATCTCATATCATCCATCTTGCATAATCATCATCATAAACCTTAAGAAATACCAAAAAATAAAATAAAATCATCCCATATCATCTCATATAATACATCCTACATCCATATATCATTAGCGACATACATGCACATCATAAAGCATAATAAATGAATATCAATCATTACATCATGAAAACATAAAATAACATCATAGCACACACATCCATACATATAATACACCTGCATCCATAGCATACATCATATACATAATAAAAAGATCCATGCATATAATAACACCATACAATGGTCGCATCAAAATCATCTCATCTCATATATATCAAAAAATGACTATCATGATACATATCAAATATGTGTGATATACATCAAAATATACATGAGGCTATCCATAGCTGATGAATGTGTATACATCATGAAATCTATCTACACCAAACATATAGATACAAAAATATCTATATACATCATAAGCTATCCCGAGCTCCCTCGATCCTCTTGATTGGGAGGAGACTGCTTTGATGGTTGCCCCATCGACAGTCGCTAATGCCCTTGCCCATTTGAATGGCCCTATGAAAGTTGGCCCATTGATCCACCCTTCGATCTGTTAGAACCCATGGAACTCCTGTGAGAGTAGTTAGGCTATCGCCTATGAGCTGACACTACCATATGATATAAAGTCCTATAATAGGTGGAATCGCTCTATATGGTTTGAATCTCTTGCGTGTACTATGCAAGAAGGATCACCTTCCTTTTGTGCTTGTGCAACAATCTCTAACTGTTGCATGTGTTTGGTTTCCTAGGCTAGCTGTAGCTCAACCTGTTGTTGTCAAGTAATCTCCGCATCTCTCTCAAATCAGGCCTAATCTCGCTTAGCTCTCAACTAACGCTTCTTCCTGAAACCATCATGCTCTTGGCATGCCTAATCTTTCTCAACCTGGAAGCCATCACACTCCTTGCATGCCTGTTCCCTCTCTTGTAAAGAAGTCTAAAGTCTCTAACCATCCTGAACTCCTACAATGGGTTCCACATGTTGCCGCTGATGTCCTTGATCACCCTTGTTGATGGTGTTTTCTGCACAACAAAAACTCAAACAGAATATGATATCCTATCTCTCTTGAAAGGTAAATCTCTATCAACAAGCCTCAAGAGATAACCCCAAGGTCTCTAATGTTAGGTCTTGACAATGCAATAAAACAACTTAGTGATAAAATGTGAAATGCTGGTAATCACAAAGGGACCTTACAAATGAACAATGCTGGAAGTGTACTTTCATCAGATGTAGCAATATGGTGATGCTTTTAATCCTAAAACTAACCCAGATTCAAAATAAACAACAAAAGAGATAAGGGTTTCAGAGAGATCCTAATGCTAACACCTAAGATCAATCACAACAATGATGAATGCTGCAAATGGACAAATCCTCGATAAAACCAATCTCTGCTTGATCAAGGACAAGCCCACAACTCCGCAGAAATGGTGCAATCTTCTAAGGAAACTGAAGATTTTCAGACTATGAACATTCATCCACATACCCAGTAAATGGCGCAATGTAAACAAGTATCCACAGTTGAACTTAGTACAAAATAAGGCCCAGACTAACTCTACACAACAACTTACAATCAAAAAATTGATAAAAGTATATCAACATCATTAACATTTCACCATTGACATGAAAGAACTAAAAAACTAGCATCTAACATCTAACACTGAGAATTGAGAACAAGAAACCATAAACTGTCAAAGGTAAATACAAAGTTTTCCAAATCAGCAACTCAGTTGCATTACTTCTCCAACATTACATAACAATTTCCAGTCTCTCTCCTCTCCTACAACTAATTTCAGAAATCTACTTGCCAATTCTGGCCTTCTACAACTTCTAATCAGCTCTTCTAACCCAGTCTAACCCCTTACAAATGAGAAGGCACTGGCCTTTTATAGAAAATTATATTTTGAATCAATGGCCAAGATTTAATTCATCCAATGACATAAATTACACTTCTAGAAGCATCCGACTATTACATTTAATTTGGGAGCTCATGGTACATCATCATCCAATCAATTGTATTCAGTTGCATTATGACCCAATGACATTAATTTTGAGAAAATCCTCATTAGAGAATAAATACAGTTTCACATGTATTTCCTTGTTAAATGCACCTCTCCAATTGATATACAACTGGTGGCACAGATTCTTATGCAGGCCCCACTTTAATATTTGAGTTGAACTTTTCCAGATTTTCCCTCTTGGCACAAATCCATATACAAGTCTCCCTTTTTTGATTTATTTAATCCTGAAAAACAGATATCATCATTAGCAGCTCACACGTCAAAATCCAATCCAAATTAAATTTAAATACGATTTTGGCCCTTTAAAAAAACCTTACATTTTTTAATGTAAACTTTCCATTTTCAAAATTTTTCCATTTTTGAATTTTTTTTTTATGTTTTTAAAAAATTGCATTTAGGAAAAATTTTTTTTAAAATTCCATTTTAGAAAATTTCAAGATTTTGAGGGCTTGAAGGAATTTTCCAAAAATAAATTTTCATTTTTGGAAAATTTTGGGTTTTTGAGGGCTTGAAGGAATATTCCAAAAAATGAAATTTCGGGATTTTGAGAGCCTAAAGGAATTTTCGGGGATTTCCGCTCGAGGAGGAAAATCTCAAAATTCCAAGCAAGGTCAAAATCCCTTAAACCTCATAACTTTTTTTCTAGAAGGAATTTTTGAAAAATTCAAAAAGCAACTTGGCCTAATTTTTCGTCCTCTATCCATTAGTGCAAAAATATTTACACATAACATTGAAAATTCACTTCAAAATCCCCATTTCCAATTTTCAAGACAAGTGAAGAGCCTTAGAGCCTCAGAATATTGCCTTCATCAAACCAAGTCTTGAATTAATCCCAAAACAACCTCCCAAGAAGAGAAAAATTGAAATTGACAAAGCCAAGGTGCAGAGATGCAAAAGAAAAAGAGGGTCCCTGCCTCCGATGGGGCATGTGTGCAAAAATTGCACAACAACCCTGAGACCCTTGAGCTAGTGGTAGATCTTGTGGTCCTTGACCTTGTCCCTAGTCCTTCGCTCTAGGTACCTTGGCCTCGACCCTTTGTATCTACCGGTGCTATTGACTAGACTCCTCTTGTCACCTCCTACCCTCGACATCCCCCCAACTGGATATGTAAACATGAAAGGATTGTGTGTAGAAAACCAAGCATCATAATTCGTTGTGGTGCCCAGATCTAGTACTATACCATTTGCATAAACCCATGGCACTAGAGCTAGGTGATGAAAATATGTGGTAGCTATATGAACTGCCGCTATTTATCCCCACTTTGCCTATTCTTGGATAGTACATGCGAACACTACCTGATAATAATCTCGAGGAACATTCTATTGCTCCTTGAACTACTGTCTGACCCTACCAAGCATGTATCTCTCTAAGATGCATGGAGTGTAGCCTATGAGCCACCAAGTCTATCTACAATAGGGGAGATGCTTGTTGTCATCATCTCAAGTCTCTACCTATAGTCAAGGCCTCCATATAAACTCAATCATGTCACTGATCATGCATCTCCAATGAGGTAGCTCCCCCATGTAATGGTGTGTAAGCATCCCCATATATCAGAATACGAAAGGCTCTCGAACATCTCGGTGTAAATCCATGACAGGCTTGAGCATTGTGATGTGCTCCCATGCCTAGATATGAAGCAATGTGGCACCTGTTGATAAACTAGTCGCACCCCTACACACGAACTGATTCATGCCATGGTAGAGGTGTGCTAAGATGTAGGGTTTCCAAGAAAAGACAACTCCTTCCTCAAGGATCCTCTCCAAGACCCTCCCCCATCCAGGGATGGATCTCCTAGAATGCCTGTCAAGCATGAGTGGCCCCATGATAAGTCCAATGACCACAATGGTAACATCATTGATAACACCTATGTACTCACTCATATCTACTTGTCCCTCTATGAGCTTGGTCTTGTCATCCATTAGCACACGCTCCAAAGCCTCGAATCCTCAGTACATGTCATAAACCACACACTCCCCATGAATAGGAACCCTAAGGATCCACCACACATCCTTAAGTGTGATGGTGGCCTCATCGGTTGAAAAGTGGAAAGAAGTCTTTGAGTGCCATCTCTCGACCACTGTGGTAATAATAGCTAGGTGCACCCGAGTCTTAGGCATGTAAGCAATGTAGTACAAACTAACTACATGAAGGAACTTGATCTCCATCACAAAACATAAAGTAATCTGCTCTAAAATCTATGGTCTCCTCTCTCAAAAAATCAAAGGGTGTAGGACAACTTTCAAGCATAACACTCACGACATTAATTTTCAAAAAAAGTGCAAAAATCTAAGTCAAAAGTTCTTAAAGAATAAAAGTGAGCCTTTTTGCAAAGGCATCACACTGTTGCTAGTCAAAGTTGTCACCTTTTTGCAAAGGCGTCGTGATTTTGCATAGGCACCTCACTGTCAAGACAAAGCATATGTGTCACACTTTTACAAAAGCATCAAACTTGACCATCCAAAGGTGTCAACCAACTTCCAAACCTCAACATTTATGTAGAGCCTTGACGCTTTATTCAAGGGCATCACATCAATTTACAAAGGTGCGCTATCGAGTTACAAAAGTGTCACACTAAATTATGATGCCTTTGTTTACCTAACTTCTAGCCAACCTTTAGCTATTTCAAAATACGTGAAAGAAAAAATTAAAGTGATACATACCGGGCCACTTGAGCCGGCTAGTCTCTAGAACTAATAGATTCGGTCAACGCAATTTAGGGCTGAAACAACGTACACCATGGTCTTAGGGTCTCTGCCAGGTATAGAAGCTTGAATCTCAATAGGGCTCTCTGAACTCTCGAACCAAACTATGCAAATGAGGCTGAAATTCACCCAAATGAAATTATATGCCTAGAAAAACCCAGGGTTTTTCCTTGCAACTCATTTTTTCAACCTTGGCTATTAGTCATGATCAGTATTGAGGTTTCCTAGGACTTATTTTTCATCCTCTTTTCAATAGACCTATTCCCGTTGTCATGTCGTGATCTCGACCTGAAAGTTAATTTTTTCAGCCGATCTCTCGAGGGGGCAACACACCAACGTTCCTTCGTCCATTGGGGCATAGTGGGGCTTCAGGTAAAATTAGGGGATTTTTTTTAAATTTTTTTTGAGCAACATCAGGTTTTTAAAACAACACAATATGTAAATTGCTTCAAAGAGAGGTAAAATGTAGACACCTAAAAATGTCCTAAGCATATCACACATATTGATTTCACTTACTAACATTAGTTTCCTCATTACCACCCTGATTCCTCCATTTAATTAAATAATATCTAATTATTTAGTTAAATTCACTTTATTCCTCTATTAATCAAATCTATTAATCAAATAATTAAGATTATTTGATTAATTCATCATTTTCACACTAATAATCCCTCTTGATTAAATAATTCATAATTATTTAATTAATGATCTTAATTCCCCTCATCCTCACAATTAAATGATTTTCATAATTGTTTAATTGACTAATTTTCTTCCAACTCTCCAACTTGCACAAAGAATATTCCCAATTCAAACTTAAATTCTTCCCTCCAATTCAAAATATCTTTAACTTATTTCCATGAAATTAAAGATATTTTGGGCTCTCATGAATCCTCAACCATTGATCCTCCTTGATCCTCATCCATCTCCTTGATTTCCTCTCATCCATTGATCCTCATTTTCAATCTTAACTGTTGATCATAATTTCCAAAATCTATAAAACAAGCCTTCTCAAACATGAAAATAATTCACAATCCTCATAAGCATAGGCACTCTCTAGAATTCTTGAGCCAATCTTGAACATTTTAGAGCACCTATTTTGTGAATCACACCACTTTCAATTTTTTTTTGCAACATGGATTATGCACAATTTGAGCAATCCACATCATAAATATGCATGAATCCGCAATGGGATTGAAGGTTTAAACTTTCAGTATGGTTAATTGTTTTGATTTCAATTTTGTTGTGTGGTCTCATAAAACACCCATTCTACCCTTGGAAAAATATGGATCCCTTCTTTTTTTCCCCTCGCTTTTGCTTGCTCGACATGTTTTGGAGGAAATGGTAAAATGAAGGTCTTTGCTCTAAAATGCTTGGTTTCCGGTGGGATTGGTAGTTTTCCTAACTTAGAATTTATTAATTCTAGGTTTCCTTGAAGTTTCATCATTTATTCAAATTCCCAGATTTTTGAGTGTCGGGTGTTGCTAAGTAGAATGCAACAGGAGTTGTGCAAAAATCATAAGTGCACCCGATGGATGGTTTTACTTGGTGAGTGATTCATTCATTTGATCTTTGCTTGGGGGATGTTTTTTCTCGAGTCTACGTGCATTGACATGTTAGTGGTTAAGTTTGTTTGAGGGTTTTTTTTGGCCCGAAAGCAAAAATCGAAGGTGTTTTACATAAAATCCTACTTGAATCATACAAATTCAACTTTATACGCATTATCAAGTATTCCTTACACCCGTTCCTTTAGAATCCGCTATGGAAAAGCCTAGCTTTGTCTTTCTTCTAAAGGCGGTTGTCAAATGTTTTGACCATGATTGCTAATTGAAAGGAAGAAAAATGTTTTTGGATCTCTCTCTAGGGTTTAGGACCTAGAAGGAACAATCTTCACTCACTTTCACTCAAGAACAAACCCTTGAGATCTATTTGCAAAGGAGAAAGAGATCTTACAAGAGGGCTTGTCCTAAGAGCTGAATATGATCTACTTAGGGGTTCACCACCAAGTTTAAACTTGGAAAAGACAATGAAATGCAAGACCCTAATTGAATGCAACTATCATTAAATGATTTAGAAAAGTGAATGAAACAATATAGAAATTTGTAAAACAGAATGCGTGCATTTGAAAATCCGAAGAAGGTTGAATGGAGGTTTGAATCACTAGAAAATATGTCTTTAATGCTAACTGCGACTCATTCACAAAGCTGGGTGAATCAGTCCAATTTTGGAAAACTATGCAGGAATAGGAATTTTCCAAAAGGGTATCGAGATCTGCAAAAACCTAATAACTGTTTAGAACTGGGACTCATTCGCTAGAAGTGGTGAATTAGTCTAGTTGGGATTTTCTAAAACTTTGAAAGCTGGTCGTGCTCTTCTCTATCTGCTTAGTCTTTCTTGATTGGTTTCCGGATCTAAAATTGCAATTTACCACCTGTAGGTCTTCTCCAATGTTCTTCAAGTCTTGATGACAACTTTGACAACTTAGGGCTTTTGACAACTTTTCTCCAATCTTTCTCCTTAGGAAATCTGCAACCTAAACCTACAAATCATACACAAAGGAGAGGGAAAAATGTTGTTGGGTTAGTGGAGAGGTGTTTGCCTTGGTCAAACGCCTTGTTGGTAAATAAAGCTTGAAATGAAAGCAAATAAGAATGGAGGATGATGAATGAAAAAAAGACAATTTTGCAACTCACCAAACTCTTCAATAAAGTGTTGCAAATATGCTTGAAATGGCTACAATGGATGTGGTTCTTGATCTTTGCTTGAATGATGTTGATCTTTTATTTAACACTTGCTTGAATCATAAACCCTACATCACAATTGTTAGCACAATAACAAACATGACATATGAAATCCTTGACATGATGATTGGTGCTCTTGAATGCTTGATAATCTTCCCTTGAATGCACTTGAGTGATCTTGTGAATGCTTGTGAACTCAACTTTCTATTAGGAATGCTCTCACAAAAGTCTTAGGTGAAAATTAGTGAAAGAACCTTGTATTTATACTCAATTATGCAAGAATTCCCGAAATTACAACACTACAAGCCAACATCAGATCTAGAAGAATAAAATCCTGCCAGAATTTTGAATTAAATTTTATTTTGGGCCACATGGGACTCATTCTCTCAAGGTGGTGAATGAGTCCTATCAGGCATAATGTATGGGACCAAAAACCAAAAGTGCTTAGAAATATGTGAAAACCGGTTCAGAACCAAAAGATCTAGGTGGGACCCATTCACCCAAGGTGGTGAATGAGTCTGAAATCCCTAAATCTGAGCCACACAAGCTTAAAACACTTGAATTATGATTGGGTATTGATGGGTGTCAGGATTATCCTTGAAAAGATGCAATAAATGAGGCTTGTGCATGCAAAATAGTGCCAATTAAAGCATAAGAAAGCCTAATTATTAAAGAAAATCCTAGAGAAGTGTGAAAGTGTGTTACAACACTTTACAATGCTCCAAATAAGACAAGATTAGTGTTG
Source organism: Sequoiadendron giganteum (assembly GCA_007115665.2). Lineage (NCBI taxonomy): Eukaryota > Viridiplantae > Streptophyta > Pinopsida > Cupressales > Cupressaceae > Sequoiadendron > Sequoiadendron giganteum. Next base: position 576,588,455 of record CM021102.1, read on the forward strand.
ATTTTAATTAAAAAGAGGTTTATTAGATTGATAAGACCTTAGAAAAGTGTGAAATTATGTTACAACACTTCACAACATTTTAGAAAGGTACATTAAATCCATTAGTTCACAAGGGCCCAAGACCTAATGTGAATGTGTCAATCACATTGCAACACTAAATCAAGGCAATATTAAGCCTAACTCACAAGGAGGGCCCAAACAAGTATGAAAATGTTTTGATGACATTTTTTGACACTACATTTAGCCCCCACATTAGTGAGAGGATGAACTTGCTTAAAACTCACACTAAAGTAGACAAACACACATGCCAAGAGGGGTTCAAATGTACCAATGCCAATAAGATGGGATGACAATGATCAAGAAGGGTGATCAAGCCCCCAGGATCAAGATCCCAAGATAAATCAACATGGGCACAAAAGAACACACATGAAAATGATAAAGAGCAAATACACAGCACACACATGCACTGCCAAAGGAGAAAAGATAAAAGATAAAAGAGAGTTGGATCAAGATTTGACCATTTTTCCATCACAATGTAGATCAAATCTAGGTTGTTTGTTTGAAAAATGCATACTCAGTCTATGGCAATGGAACTCTTGCCTATCCACTGGGTGAGAAGTCCAAAAAGGTGAGAAACATACACTCATGGTTGGTATTCACTCACACACACACACGAGTGGCTATGGAGAAAGTCATGCCTCGGCTGGGTTTTTTGCTCAAACCATACCAAAGTTATACCTCCTGATAAATTTAATAAGGTGCCACACAAAAGAAATGATTTTTGAGCTTCATGAGACAAGCAAAATTTTGTATGCTTGGAGCTCATGAACAAACAAGATGGCTCTATAGGCATGCAAGATGTGTTATGCAAGGTGGCCATATAACAAAAAATGCAAAATGCAGAAATAGGAAATGTTCAAAGGAGTCTTGCTTAGTTCATGCGAGGTCTTTAACTTAGGGAACAATGTGCCTAATGCCTCCAAAAAAGGACCAAACAAAGAATAAAAGATTCAAAACTTAGGGGATGTAGTGTATCTCATCAAGCCACTAAGAGGAATGTAATATGCTAAGAGAGATCACACTCTTGAGGGAAATTACACCCAGTGTCATCCACAAAGTGAAAAAAATATCGTATGAAATAAGAAGGTGCACCATGAACCATGAAGGAAAATACAAAATAATAATGCCAATGTATGCCTCCACTTTAAAGAAATTGCTAAACACCATGCTGTGAGCAATTACTTTAAAGTAGAAAATGGTAAATGCTAACAATAAAGAAGACATGAGAGCTAAGTTGGAAAGCTTTATGCCAAGTCATATGTTTCCAAATGAAGCTACATCACAAAAAGGACAAGGGGTTTCCTCCAAAATGAAAACACCAAACACATAAGAGATCTATGGATTTGGGGTCAGTATGTTCTTTCTACAATGTTTATAGAGAGCTTGGAACTGTCATCATCCCCCAAATACACATAGAATTGGAAGAATGACACAAAGAAAAGGAAAACAAAGAAAGAGCCTTTTGGGTCAACATGGAAGAGACATGAAAGTCTTGATGCCTTGTGTCATCCCCAAAAGGAAAACACAAGACAAATGAAAAAGATAAGGAAAGGCAAAGGAATTTTTTTTGGGTCAACATGGAAGAGACATGAATGTCTCAATGCCTTGTGTCATCCCCAAAAGGAAAACACAAGACAAATGAAAAAGATATAAAGATAAAGGATGCACGACATAGAGAAGAATGAAGGTAAAAATAGACAAATTTCATAAAGAAAGAGTGAACATCAAACAAAACGTCACGGGGGATCACATTATGTACATGCAATCACACAAAAGAAAAAAGAAAATGCAAAAGACTAGTAAGGCACATGCGAGTCAACCTATGAGTAGGTCATCCACATCCCAATCATGTTTATTGTATACCGAGGGCGAAAAAATAGCCAAAGGGACAAGAGAAAGTTCTGAACTAGGAGAAGCACTAGGTTCAACACTCTTTGTAGGAGATTTGTCATCTAAGCTCATGGAAGAGGAAAATAATGTATTCAATTCATTATGCACCTCTTCATCAATTTTAGCAACCTTGTCATCGTCGTCCAAATTAATGACAATAGGAGGTCGAAGGATAATGTCCATGAAAGATTTTAACTCTTGTTGTGGTTGTTGTATTAGATTATTTTGTTTCGAGGTGGGGGTAGAGTCATCATTCATTTCTTCGGTCAAGTTTGGATCTTGATTTTCTTTGTTTAATTCTTCATGTAACTTGTGAGAAAGGGTACAACATCTACGCCTACACTCTCTAACACCTCTGTTTATTTTAGTTTTGTTTTCAAGTTGCATTTGTGTAGGAGCAGGTTGATCAACCATAGGTTTCTTTTCTTCCCCAGGGGAGGAATGGAAGGAACCACAGGAGGTTGTTTGATCACTTTCTCTTTGAATTTGTATACTTGTTTTACTCTAGGGGGTGTTATGGGGTTGTTTTCATTGTCTCTTGGTTGTTTGTAGGAGGTGGGTGAAGTTTCTATCTTAGATTGGTCTTGGTTGTTTGGGACTTGTTTAGGTTCAAGAATGGTTTCTCCTAGGATGGTAGGCTCAGTGGTGGTTGGGGATATGTTTCAGAGGGATAGTTTTGCTATCTTATTTTCCTTTAACTTTTGATAGGACAAGAAAAAGAAGTCTTAGTTTTATAGGTTCCATACGCTCAAGCTAAAAGGAATCTAGGGAAAAATTTCCTTTGGAGGACAAAAGGTTAAAGCCACTATGATGGAAAATGAATATTTCATTGTCAAAGATAAACTTTAAGCTTTTATTCACAATGGAAGGGAATGATTTCATGGAGCAAAGCCATGGGTAGCCTAGCTTCACACGAAATTGGTCCGACTACGGGATAATGGAGAATGAGACATCTAATTTTTTCAGTCCTATCTATAAAGGAAGAGTGATCGATCCCATCGTAGGTCAATAAAAACCATTGTGTGTCTTGATCCATGCTTTTAGTTTATCATACATGTCTTGATAGAGCTCATGAAAAAGTAAGAATTGCTCGGTGATCACATTCTCTCTACAGGTGAGATCTATTAGTATCCCATTAGTGGACTTGTCATAGATATGACCAACTATGTAAAGAGGACCATCAGGTGCATGTTTAAGTATATCCTTAGAGGAGAAAGCAATGTCAAGAGGATTTTTAGTTTGACCCTTATGAGGAATGACATCTATCACTCCCACCATTTCATTCATAGGATCATTATCGATAAGATCATTGTTATCATCATCCGTATCAACATTCATCAAATCATTCTTTGTAGTTTCATTGGATTTGACAAATGAAATATTATGTTTTGGCATGGGGTTGGTGAAAATTTGCAAGTTTTGGTTGGGAGGGGCAACAAAATTATTTATTTGATCACTAATACCTTCAACGGAGAGACAACTGGAATAAATGAGGTCTTGCACAAGATGTTTAAGATGCTTACACTATTCCGTGTCATGTCCATTTTTTCGGTGATAGTGGCAATAAGAATTTGATCTAAAGCTCGGGGGTAAAGTCTTATTAGGATTGGGTGTTTTGACGGGAGGCAAGGTAATCATTTGTCATTCTAAAAGTTGGGACATTGTGTTTTGAAGGGTATTGGGTAAGGGAGTGAATTGTCTTTTCGGGTCCCCATAGCTAAAGGGTATTGTGGTTCTAATAGAAGCTACTTGGTTATTGAAATTTTGAGTTGTTTGTTGGGGGGGGGATTCAATTGAAGGAACCCTTTATATTGTTTTCTAAAAGGTTGGGAATTGTTTTGGTTTGTGGGGTCGGATATCTCAAATCGGCTAGAAGTGGACTTTGTATCTCGACTACTAACCGAATTTTGATAATCAAGGAGGGAAGTACACAAGTGAATGAAGGATGGGAATTTCATCATGGTAAGCTTATCTTGTATCTTGTTTTGTAAATTTTCTATAAACATATTTTGAATGTGAGGGTCAGGGACCTTGACATCGATTTGGGAATAAAGTGATTGATAGCGTGAGATAAAGTCAGTTATCTTTTCTTATTCTTTTTTCTTACATCTCATAAAATTGGCCAAGGTCATATTAGGGGTCATATGCACTTGGAAATGGTTTACAAATGCATCAAAAAGTTCAATGAATGAACTAATTGAGTTGTTCGGTAAAGAGGAGAACCATTCCAAGGCAGTATCTTTTAAGGACCTAGGAAAATGCTTAGCCAAGAGTTTATCATCAAGAATAAAGCCACTACACAATGCATTATAGGCATTAACATGGTTAGAACGATCTCCCTTTCCTCCATATTTATCAAATCTAGATACCTCTACACCTTTTGGCTTCAATGTTTGCAATATCTCCAATTACAATGGAATGCTTCTAATATAATATGTAGGTGGGCCATTTTAATTTTGATTGATGGTGGAAATATGTTTTAGAAGGGATGAAATAGTTTGGAAGAGTTGAGTTATGAGAGGGTCATTGTTTGTGTTATGAGATGGAAGTGAAAAAGGTGAAGGAGTGTATGTGTTTGAAGGACAAGTGAATGGAATGCTTATAGGTGGTAAGGTCATAGGAGATATATCATGTGATTCCACATAGGAATTAGGGATGCTAGTAGGAATACCCAAGGAAGGAATCACATTGCTAGTTTGTTGTATTGTTATTGTGACTTGAGGATTGGTATAGGTAGGTATTGAGGAAATTGTTGTGGGAAGAGGAATTTGATGTTCTCCTTGGCTTGTGACATTTCTTGTTGGTAAAGGACCACTAGTGGTTGGGGGGAGGTGGTTTCCAAAGATTTGAAATATTTTTTTTACAAGGTCAAGCCCATCTTCACTTTCAAGCATCTAGTGAATGTTGTCTATAGTAGGTATGGTAGTATGTGAAATGTTTTCATTTTGCACTTGATGTTGTAGGTTTTCTAGGTCCTCATGGATTTGGATTATGTTTTCTTGTGGGACACTATCATTCCTTGTTTCAACTTATGTACTACTTGAAGGCAAATATTTGTTAAAGGAGTTGTCCATACCTAGTGTACTAGTGTCAATACTAGGAGTGAAAGAGCTAGACAACCCAAGATCCACAACAATTGTGCTATCACGGTATGACATGAGTCTCGAACTTCGTCTCACTATCGTATTAGAAATAGGACACCAAATACTTATGTAAGGATTATTAAATGCAAGGTGAATGCAAATTCAATGTAAGCTAAGAACAATGAAACACTTATAACATAAATTCTAGAAATTAAAATGGAAAGGCAATAATAGCAAACAAAAACTCAAAATTTGAACTTTAAATGCCAGAAAATGTAATGCAGAATATGCAAAGGGACCGATTCACCCAAGGTGGCAAATGAGTCCCAGTGAGGACTTTTTTCAAAATTTTCAAAAATTTTCAATTGAATTTTATGTTTTCTGGTATGTATTTGAGATGCAAATGCAGATTTTAACTGATTTTGAATGAAATAAGATGCAAAAATACAAGCTAAATAAGCTTTCACTAATGCAAAATTTGAAACCCTAGAATGCAAATTAACCAATGTAGATCCTAATGCAAGCCAAATCTAGGATATAAATGCACTCCAAATCAAAAAAAGAAGGTATTCTAAATGCAGGTTCACCAAAATGAAAGGAAGAAAATTTATTTTTGGATCTCTCTCTAGGGTTTAGGACCTAGAAGGAACAATAGTCACTCACTTTCACTCACTTTCACTCAAGAACAAACCCTTGAGATCTCTTTGCCAAGGAGAATGAGATCTTGCAAGAGGGCTTTTCCTAAGAGCTGAATATGATTTAATGAGGGGTTAACCACCAAGTTTAAACTTGGAAAAGAAAATGAAATTCAAGACCCTAATCGAATGCAAAATATCACTAAATGATTTAGAAAAGTGAATGAAACAATACAAAAATTGTAAAATAGAATGTGTGCACCTGAAAATTTAGAGAAGGTTGAATGGACGTCTAAACCACTAGAAAATCTACCTTTATTGATGACTAGGACTCATTCACCAAGTTGGGAGAATCAATCCAATTTCTGGAAAACTGTGTAGGAATAGGAATCTACCAAAAGGGTATTGATATTTGCAAAAACCTAAAAATTGACTGGAACTGGGACTCATTCACCAGAAGTGGTGAATCAATCTAGTTGGGATTTTCTAAAACTTTGAAAGTTGGTTTTGCTCTTCTCTGTCTGCTTAGTCTTTCTCGATTGGTTTCCAAATTTGAAAGTACAATTTTCCACCTATAGGTATTCTCCAATTTTATTCAAGGCTTGATGACAACTTTGACAACTTAGGGCTTTTGAAAATTTTTCTCCAATCTTGATCCTTAGGAAATCTGCAACCTAAACCTGCAAATCATACACAAAGGACATGGAAAAATGTTGTTGAGTTAGTGGATAGGGGTTTTCCTTGGTCAAACCCCTTGTTGGTAGTTAAACCTTGAAATGAAAGCAAATAAGAACGGAGGATGATGAATGAACAAAAGATAATGTTGCAACTCACCAGACTCTTCAATAGAGTGCCACAAATATGCTTGAAATGGCTGCAATGGATGTGGTTCTTGATATTTTCTTGAATGATGTTGATCTTGAATTAAAAACTTGCTTGAATCATAAACCCTACATCACAATTGTTAGCACAATAATAAACATGACATATGAAATCCTTGACATGATGATTGATTGTAATTGGTTATTTCTGATTTTGATTGTGTTTGAGTTTTTTCATCAACATTTCAGATCACACTTAGTGATCCATCATCAGGATGAAAGAGAGCATAAGGAGAAACACATCCATATGGAAACATTGATGAAAAAACTCATCCTGATGATGGATCACTGAGTGTGATCCGAAAAGTTGATGAAAAAACTCAAACACAATCAAAATCCAGAAACAACAAATTACAAGCATTATGGATTGTGGAAATCTCATAGCATTAAATGATGATTGATGCTTGAAGAATTTTCTTGAATTCTTGATAATCTACCCTTGAATGCACTTGAATGCTTGTGAGCTCAATTTACTATTAGGAATTCTCTCACAAAATTCTTAGGTGAAAATGAGTGAAAGAACCTTTTATTTATACTCAATTATGCAAGAATTCCTGAAATTACAACACTACAAGTCGACATCAGATCTTGGAGAATAAAATCCTGCCAAAATTTTGAATTAAATTTGATTTTGGGCCACACGGGACTCATTCACCCAAGGTGGCGAATGAGTCCCATCAGGCATAATGTATGGGACCAAAAACCAAAAGTGCTTAGAAATGTGTGAAAATTGGTTCAAGGCCAAAAGATCCAAGTGGGACCCATTCTCCCAAGGTGGCGAATGATTCCTAGATCACTAAATCTAGGCCACACAAGCCAAAAGCACCTGAATTATGATTGGGTTGTTGGGATTATCCTCAAAATGATGTAATAAATGAGGCTTGTGGATGCAAAATGGGGCCAATTAAAGCATGAGAAAGCCCAATTATTAATGACAAGTCTAGAGAAGTGTGAAAGTGTGTTACAACACTTTTCACCACTCCAAATAAGGTAATATTAATGTTTATTTTAATTAAAAAGAGGTTTATTAGATTGATAAGACCTTAGAAAAGTGTGAAAGTATGTTACAACACTTCACAACACTTTAGCAAGGTACCATTAAATCCATTAGTTCACAAGGTCCCAAGACCTAATGTGAATGTGTCAATCACATTGCAACACTAAATCAAGGCAAAATTAAGCCTAACTCACAAGGAAGGCCCAAACAAGTGTGAAAATGTCTCAAAGACATTTTCGACACTACACCAATTTGTCTTTCAAAGCCCGAGTTAAGTGCTCACTGAACTACCTACATCCAATGTGGATAAGAGGGGCTCACAAGTACACCATGTCATCTTCTCACATCATATTCTGAACTAAACCGGGTCACATAAATTAAGGCTCCATGATGTGAACCCTAATCTACCATGATGGTACCCTTTCTTTTTTCAAAGTAATTAATGTAAAATCATCAAGGAATTAAAGTAAGGTGGAAAAAATACATACTTGGCACCACCTTAAGCATGCAGTTACTTCTGCAATACATTACCACACATGGATTAAGCCATCTGTAATTTTATTTAAGAATTGAAGCGACATTCGAAGCACGTGAGGAAGGCAAAATAACATAACATGAAAAGGGCATAATTGCTAGAGTTTAATTTTGTGTCGGTCTAACTTTTCTATCAGTGAAACCAAGTATTTCCCTTCCTGATTGGGATTTATAAATTATTTCATATATGCTTGGATTTGATAAATTGACATGTTCGTCTAGTTAATTCTTGATGAAATTGGTATGAAATTTGTTAGAATTTAACCCAATTGATATGATTAAATGCAATAGGTGAGGGGTTTTGATAAATTTAATTGCTGAAGATGCATGGTTAGAGTTTTCCCTAATTCATATGCAGAATATCCATATGCAAATCATATAGGAAATCGACGAAGACCATAGTACTTCAAAGAAGAAGTAGTCGAGAGAGGAATTTGAATTCCTTGTGTTACAAGAGCTGCCCACTTATGGAATGATAACAAACACCCATTTGGGAGGTTTTAATGACTATGAGTTCATGCGAAGGACTCAATAACGAGATGCTAGCCAATGCACCAAGAACATGGTTACTAGTGGAATACACCTAATGACAGGGTTCTCGTTGGCTATGGAAGCCTCAAAATTGTTTCTAGAGTGTTTGAAGTGGTACGATGTGGATATAAGGGTAGTTATATTAAAATAAGGGAGAGTCCATATAAAATTATTTTTAGATGGTGTGGCTTACACATTTGGGATCTCGATGTTTATAAGGATGAATGTGTTGTAAATGAGCGATTTAACAAAGGCATATATGCGCATAGAGGAACACAATAGAAAGGTTATGATGTCGACCTAGTTCTAAGAAAAGGCCATAAGAATATCGAAGAATATTTTAAGGTCGGTGTTCATACAAGAAATATAGGATATGATAACCCTATTAAGTAGAATGGCTGGTTGTAGAGATGCCAACAAGTTTGAACCATGGATGTTTGAGATTATTAGAAGAATGAGGGAATACCTTGTATGAATTCACTGGAAAAGGTTCATCAATGATAGATTACACGAATAGATTCAAATGTTCCCTACTTCCTAATGGTTTAGTATGTCATCATATGTTGTTTATTCCTGCACCCTAAAGGCTAATATCTAGGGGCTAAATAGAGTAGGATTTCTGGGTATAGAACTAGGGAACATGTTAATCTATTAGCATTTGCCACAAATTACTACTAGTCAGTATCAAGAAAATTACTGGAGGGTAAATGATGTTTTATCCATGAATTTTGTAAGGCTAATGGAGGGAGATAAATAAAAGAGGGTATCCCTCGAAGCACAAGATAATATACGTGCTATCGGGTGTTGGTCCATTCAATTCTTGACATTCACTTACATCAAAGTAGAAGGATTTATGGGTCACCCCTGTATGCTTTCTAGGTATCCTACAAACAAGATAATGCTACTTTAATTGTTAAGGTAGGTGATACCCTCTCATGAGGCTTTCTTATAGATACACAATAGGGGACTTGTAAAGTTTCCTATTACCATAGGGAATTATAGATGCATCTCAGTTAAGAGTGCTAAATTATGTGAAGATGAGTTAAAATATTATGGGATCGAATTGTTCTTACTTAAGAGAAACAATTTTGATCCAACTAAAAGGTTGGCCAAGCAGATCAACAAGAAATATGCCCTTGTTGCTCATTTTGAGGATTTTTTGTTTGATTGTGAGGATGATCATGATGTTAGGAAGTGGTCCTATTGGAGGTTGTCACTAGCCTAAATAAAGAATTTTGGGATACATGATGTTCCTGAACACATGGATTTTGATAATGGTGAGGTAGCAAACCCTACCTATGATTCATATAAGGTTTACAATGAGCCTATCCTAGATCTAGATTGGGGAAGGTAAGAGATAGTCACCATGGATGATGTTTCCCGACAAGCTCTCAATTAAACTCAATCGTGGATATATGAGTACATTAAATTGATAAAATAGGTTGGAATTGTACCCACATACCCATATGGAAGGAAGAGAAAATAAAAGATAGTTAGTGAGTTGGGGTATGATGATTTTTTGGAGAAGAAAAGAAAGGTTATTGAGGCTAAAAATATTGAATAGGGTAAAGGAGTCCCTAATATTTCAAGCCAAGGAGTTTTGGTGGCTTCCAAGCTAGATGATCCAAATAGGAAAGCCTTGGCCATTCTAACTAATATGTTAAGAACACCTAATGTGGCATATTCTTCTACAACATTTCCAAGTGCACAACCCTTGACTTTGAAAGAAGTAATCATGAAGGCACAAGTATATGCTAGGACAAGGCCGATATCACAAAAGAGCTGTTATGTTCATTTCCCCACCATCTGCAAGTATTGCAATGATGAAAAAAACATAGGGGAAGTACATCCAGTATCAAAAGGAGAACCAAAAATCACCATAGATCAAGCCGTGAAAGAATCAAAAAAATGGTCTACTATAATACAATAGTTGAAAGAGAAGCAATAGTCTAGGGAAACCCCAATGATGTGACATATCGTAGAAGTACATGATACAAAAGTATGTCTGGATGTTGAATACGAGATAGAGTTTTTAATAAGACAACTTACTCAAGAAATGGGAAATCTGGAAGGAGAAACCAATGTAGAAGAAATAGTGTCACCACAAAGAGAGTAGGTGCGAACTACCTCTCAAAGTCCCATTTCAATAATGGATGAAGATGAAGTGCATGAATACACACTTGACACCACTATAACTGGAGTCCATCCTCAAAAAATAGAAACTAAGACTTTTTGAAAAACCATAGGGTCAAGGAGTAGGTTTGGATGTAGATAAAGAAATATAGTTCTCTCAAACCACAAATGAAGAGTCAAGAAATAGTGGAAATATTGGTGCTTTAGAGAAACAAGAGTGATTAGCTCCAAGAGGTGACACTGAAAAGGAAAAAAATGGGAAGAGGATGTGGGACTCAAAGAAGGAAAGGTGAAAGAACAAGACCAGGGAAATCCAAAATCCCTACCATTGGGAGGAAATGGGATAAAAGACTCAAAATTTGAAAAAAATGATGTTGAGGTGCTAAGAGAAGAGGTTCATGAGCGATCTAGTTGACAATAATAGAGACAAGAAGAGGTGAGGCCAAATGAGGAAATACCCGACTGGTTAATTAGGCAGCTAGCCCCACATTTGGAGGTGGAATTGGTGCCTTTATATTTTAAGAGTATAATTCAAGATATGGACACCCTTAAGCATAAAACCAAAGAAAGTGTTAGGCATGCTATCAAGCAAAATTCAGATGAAGGGAAAACTCTTCAGATAGTCACTCTAGTGGGAGAAAAGGGTAAGAATGAAGTGACAACTAGGGATTATTAAGTTACCACTATCAACTTAGGAAATTCATCACATGAGCAAGAGTTTGAGGAAATGAGAATGAACTTGGAAGAAAATGTTACCTGTATGAGAAAGGACAAACAAAAGAAAAAGGAACTGAAAGAGTGGATTGCTCGCTTGGAGAATTTCATTAGAGCAGTAGCCCAACCAAGTCAGTCATTTTTGAATTGCCACCAAATCCAGTACTAATGTCTAAAGAGAAAGTTGATGCAATTGGAGGAATAAAGAATAAGATAAATATGTTTGAAGAATGGGTAACACATTTGGTGTAGCACAGTGAAGAAATGATGAGAGATGCAACTGGTAAATGCAAAGAAGCATATATTTGGCTTGGTAAGTCTAAAAGGATTTTAGCTGAGTGCAAGGACCACATGGACTAGAATGATTTGGAGGTAAGGTGGTTAGATGTAGTTATTAAAATGTATATCCAAGTATTGATCGAGGAGAAAGTGGTCATGGAACAAGATGTTCCAACTTTAAAGAAATAGAAATTGCAGCTAAATTTGGAAAGTGATGCTTTGTTGCAATGTATAACTAAATTGGTAAAGATCACCGTGAAAAGTGAAAAGATGGTGATTAAGGACTTAGATTTCATAGAGGTCCTAGTGCAACAACACTGTGATCCTGAAGGAATGGGGCAAGATTATGTGGAAGTAAAAGCTTCCAAAGGTTGGATTGAGAAAATAAACAGGGTTCTAGTCCAGTCCTTGAGTCAGGTGGTCCTTGATGAGATGATTAAATGTAGGAATCACATGAATAAGTATGAGGTAGAACTACTACAAAGGAATGAAATCATTAAAAATATAACTGAAGAATATGAAAGGAATAAATACAGTTGGAGAATGACAAAGTATTCCAAGGGAAAATATGAATCGGGTGTTGATTGCATTTTGGAAATACAAGTAGAGGAAAGGAGAAGATGAGTCCATGGAGGATGTTCCCATTGGGGAAGTGCTCATGAATGGGTAAGGGAAGCCCAAGGTTTTGCAATGCAGCTATGGTGATCAGTTTCACGAAATGCATTTTCAAAGTCATTTTTGGATCCGATATGTGTTGATGGAACCAATGGATTTTGAGGAAAAGTGTTGATAGTATTGCAAGATGTTTTAGGATGCCCACACCCTGAATTTTGAGTTTTTAAGAGTTTCTAACTTAGTAGAGAAAGTCAAAGTGTCTTTGACTTGTTTGAGAATGTTCTTGTGCCAAATTTCACTTGCCACATGCTACTCTATGATTTGTTCTTTTGAATTTTCTTTCATGTGTTCTTTTGGAACTCTTCGGTTGCCTTATTCTTATAAAAATCCAAGAGTTGTTCATTTTAAAGAGGTTCAAAAATTGTGAAATTACAAAGACTTAAAATTGAAATTTTTGCTAGTTTTATTTGTTTTTCCTATTTTCTTTACTATTCCAGTATAAAAAATTGCATGCTTCATTGAAGATTGCTAATATCAAAGCCAATTTTAAAACTATTTCCTGATATGAAATCTTACATAGATGATTATTTGTTTCTATCAGAGAAGCCAATATGTTCAACCAGATTTGGGTGCACATTGACACTATTTGATGGCAAATGATCTCATGTTTCTTTAAATTATTATACCATTCTATAATTAGTTGTGAAGTAATCATGTGATGTATAGAGTGGTTTGCTTTGATTTGGTTTATTTCACAGTACATGTGTGGATAATAGCTGGGAGAACTTTAAATCTTAGGATATTTAATGCTTTTCTTTAGAGTGGATGCTAAATATTTCAAAAATTGTGAACTCATGGAGTTCTATCATAAATATTTCGTATTCATGAAATTATAGAGAAATATATGTTAAATATGCTAAGTCTTTGCAAATAATTTGAAGTCATGAAGTATTTCTTGCAAATAATTTATGTTCATGAGACTATGGAATGATGTATGTTTAATTTGGTTAATCTTTTCTATGTTCTACTAGATGCTAGTGCATTAAGAAACTACATACCCCTCATGAGAAACAATAAATTTTAAGCAATGAACCCTAAGTAAACCTAGTGTGTCATGACTTGACGTTCCCGAGCCTTTGGATTATCCAAGATTGTCTCCTGATTTAAGAGTTCTTGGTGGATATTTAAAGAAAGGTAGGTTCTCACGTTCTTAGAGGAAGAATTTATCTACCAGTTGGTGCATGTGTGTATCATCCACATCAAAAAAAGTGGTGCTAGAAGGAGGGACTCTTTTTGAAGAGTAGAACAAGCTAGAGTTTCTCAAGTTCACTAGGTCTCGATAGAGTGATCCTCATGTAAAATTTGTGGAGCTTGGTAATTGTTTAATAGTTAGAGCTTGAAGGTCAAATTCCGTAGGTGTAGCTCCTAGAAATTGAGTATCCACAATACCTCCTCTCCTAGTAGCCATGAATTTCTTTAATGTAGAATCCCTTATTCAATTTACTATATATCGCGACCTCTTAAAAAATCTTGAGAAGTTGTATCTGAAGTACTGTTTCCATAAAGATGTGGAAGAGCATCTGAGCATATTCAAGGATACATGATTTAGAGAAAGAATACAACATGAAGATGTTGTGTGTAGGTTGTTTCCTTATACGATGAGTGACAAGGTTCACTAGTGGTACATCAACTTGCCTCACAACTTTGTTAGATCATGGCAATACATGGAAGATCAATTTTTAGCCAGGTTTAGGATGCCTAGATATCTTGCTTTGTTGTACCACCAATTCACTCAAATTAAGCAATTTTATGGAGAAGCTATAACAAATTTTAATGATAGGTTGCAAAAGGCATACACTAGACTAAAAGTTCCTTATTTTGTGGATGATTTATCCGCTCTTGTTGTTTACTATATTGCTGTCAATATTTTGACATCAATGTTCATAAGGAGAAAAGTAAATCCTCTAGCAAATTTGATTGAGGCTTACACCAAAGTGATAAGCATAAATCAATAAATGAAACATGTTGGAAGTGGACAACCTTTGGTTGGTGGGAATACCTTGAATAATTATCCTATGCTAGGGATGAGTGTAATTCCACATAACAGTGTTCTGATCCCTAACCCTTTTATTTTAGTAGCTAAAAGTGGGACTTATCCTCAAAATAGCATTATTCAATAAGGGAATAATTAAGTGGTAGTCCCGCATCTAGGCCCTGCTATTACTAAGATCCATCCTAATGATAATTACTTCTTTATGGATGACCAGGCTAGCTAGTGTGCAAAGGCTCAAGAGGATAAAGAAGAAATTAATGAGATAACTGCTCAACTTAAGAGATTGACAACATAAGTTACTTAGCTAAGGAATCAAAATTTTTATTCGCAAAATAATAATCAGAATTCACAAGGTCATACATATAATGCTTCTAGACCGCCTAGGCCTTGGAATACACAACTGAATAATGAGGGAATATCCATGCCATTAGATAACACCAATTCCTCTGATAACAAGCGAACATCTAAAGTAAATTTAGTTGAGCTTGCAATGAACAATTGGTGTAGGATTCACAACACCAACTCGCATGCAGAGGTTGCCTATCCACAATTCAAAATACATTTGAAATTTTTAGTTGTAACTTACCACAATGATCAGTGTGATTCACACACGTCACAAGGCAATGAGATAGTTCCAGTTGGATACAGCTGAACACTGGTTTTGGATAGTTATATATGTTCTGGCTCACCTACTGTGTTAGAAAATAATGGTTATGAAGGTGAAGATAGTTCAACAATGACCTTAGAAACTTATACTTTCCCTTACCAGGACAAGAACGATCCTCAAGATGAAATGGATGAGATTCAATATTTTCAGCAGTACCAAAAGGGACACAATTATAATTTAAGAATTAATACTACCGGTGGGAGCAGGTTCAAAGGATCACTAACTACATCCATCCCGCCTAAATTTTTCTCAAGTAACAATCTTGGATTACCTAAGGTTACTTGATCGTACAATAGTGTTTTGAATCCTCCTAGAGGTAATAAGACAAACATAATAGAGATGATTAATTTGACTACTTACTTGGAAGAAGAGATCAAAAAGGTAAAGATCAATCTTTTTATTATAATTGCTTAAAACACCTGTGATAAAAAATATTTCTTAAACACATTAGAAGAACTTCCCAAAGAAATCTTAACTAGTAAAGAAGTATCGGCTAAGGATGCCTATGTTAAGGCAAAAGACAAAAAACACTATCCCCATAGAGGATGCTCATGTAGCGTTATACAAAGGGAAAATAGAGTCACCACCATTCTTATTGACCTTAAGGATTTTTGGAAAGAGTCTACATAATTATTTGGTAGACTCAGGGACTTCAAGGAATGTGATTCCTTTGTCCATATGTCAGATGTTGGGGTTGACCTTGACAAGTTCCATGAAGAAAGTCACTTAGTTAGATAAAACCATAGTGAATGTGGTGGGATAGTTAACCAACATTCACATGCAGTTGGTATTTGACCCTAGAGTCCGATATTACATCATTCAAGTAGTCGAGATTTTAGATACTTACAAAATGTTGCCGAGTAGAGATGGCCAAAGACTCTCAATGGATACATGGCTACCAACTTTTTGTACACGTGGTTACCTTGGAAGGGAATTTCAAATCAAATTAGGTTAGAGAGGGCCATGTATGAAACATATGATTACGAATTACAACTAGAAAAAGAAAGTGCTTTATACTGACATGGAACTTGGTGTGTATAGCACTAGGGCCTCTAGAGTCAAGATACAAGAGGTTTTTAAGAGTAATATGGAAACACATGATTAGTTGATGCTAGGAATCGACGTACTCATTGAATTTGATTATGATTCCTCTGAAGGGGAAGAGATTCACTTGGATAAATTTTAGAAGATCAATGTTAAAAGGGTTTACCAAGATCGAAAGATAAAAATTTCATTGATAGATCTATTGTTACAAGGATGGTGTAGGTTACATAATTTGGTGAATTTAGAAGTTAGTTGTGCAATGTTCTTGGAAGATATCAATAAAGGTGAAGGTCGATATCATCATAAAAATGCAATCACCAATAGGCTTAAGTTGGACATTCTTGGCGAGAAGACATACGCAGAATCGACTAAAGAAGTAAATAAGGATCTTCCTAAAAGTCAAGCTAACGTACATAAGGATAATCAATGGCATGTAAAACAACCCCAAGATTTGGGAAAGGGAGTGAATTCGTTGACTTTGAGGAGTGTTAAGTTCAAAATGATTGAGGAGCAAGCATGGATTCTTGAATTTGATGGATCAAAATCTAAGCAAGGGATAGGAGTGGCCATTGAATTAATCAATGATGTAGGAGCATCATTGGTCGTAAAGAAATCCTATATCAACCAAAAAAATAGTTCTTTTCTTGCATTGCATTTAGTATTAGTTTCAATAGTTTTATCACATCATTGTTTCTTAGCTCGTGGAGTAGGATATAACATCTAAACATTGACATCTATCAAATTTCTTAGTGTGGACCTATTATAGATCATGTAGAGCTTAATAGGACACCATACAAGCATCTTGGGTCAATAGGGACCTATCTTGGAGATTCACAAGTTACTTCTTTTCATGTGGAGCTATCTTTACATATTTTGAGGCTGAATTTCATGTATGATCATTGATCAGTTTATTAAACCTTGTGGCCACTACATATATATTGGAGCTTGAGAAGAATATTTATAAGAATTATAATTCATTGTAGATCATCAATTAGTTGTTCATGATTAGATAGATTCAATATAATTTCACATAAACCCTTCAGGGGCATGTAATAAGGCTTGTTGGCCAGTTGTATTGAAAGCCCTTGTGGTAGGCCTGTGACCCCTGGATATTCACTTTTGAGGCCCATGTTGCATGTATGATTATCAATTTAAATAAGTTTCATATTCACATATCAACTATTGCATTATTTTCGCTATGTTGACTCATTGCTGCATGGCTCAGACTGTTCCTTCTGGAACCCTCCTACTATGACTATGCCAAGTGGTATCTAAGTGAGTGTTTTGATTCTTGAAGGTATTCCTTGAGGTGAACAAATCGCCGAACTGAGGTAGATTGAATTTTTTTTCAATCAATTATCGATTGTGGGGCAGTTGAAACCCTTGTAGCCAGATTGTCGAATTGAGGTAGTTGCATTGATTTGAGGGGAGATATGCCACCAAGGAGAGCACTTCCATGGTGAATGTTGCTACAAAAATGGATGAGATGTTGGAGATGATGCACAAGATGTGAGTTAGGTTAGATTCTATTGAAGAAGATCGAAGGCGAGGCCTAAACCCTAGGAAGAATGATGAAAGTGATGATGAAGAAAAACATGCGAATCAATTTGTAGAAACCTTAGACAATGAAGAAGAAGAATCAAATCAAGTAAAGGTGTTGAAATAAATCTCAAAGATTGGCAAGTGACCTAGAGTTGAAATTCAAAATTACATGGGAAATTTGAATCCTGAAAAATTAATCGATTGGATCAATGAGATGGAAGAATACTTCGAATATGAAGAAATTAAAGATCTAGAAAGAGTCAGATTTGTGAAAACAAATTTGAAATGTCATGCTACATTATGGTGGAAAGAAGTTCAATTAGAACAAAATAGAAGAGGTAAAGAACAAATTATCAAGTGGGATATAATGGTGACATAGTTGAAGAATCAATTCATACCAACAGATTATGAATTGGAATTATTAAAGAGATTGCAGAACCTGAGACAAAAAGAAAGATTTGTGTAGGAGTAGACTGAAGAATTCTACAAGATGATAATCAGAATCGGTCATAGTGAAGCAAGCAAAGAAAAAGTTGCAAGATATATCAATGGAATGAGAACAAACATTCAAGAAGAATTGATCTTGGTAAAGAAGACATTTGTTGAGGAAGAATAACAATATGCATTGAAAGTGGAAGAGAGGTTGAACAAGAAATTTGAGCAAAGGCAGAGAAGTGCAAGAGGAAGATTCCAAATGAGTGGGCCCCAATCCAAAGAAAGAAGACTCTATGTAGAGTAGAAAAATGATCCAAAATCCTACCAGAGTGAAGAAAAGGATGCTAATTCATACCATAGAGGTAGAGAAGACAAAAATTCCTAGAGAGAAGACCATTTAGAGGAACCTCTTTCAAGTGTGGAGGTGAAGGAAAAAGAGCATTCAAGTGTCATTAAGGAAGTGTTGGAAAGAAACCTGAGCATACCAGGAGAGAAACATATGTGGATGAAGAAAATGTTGGATCACCTAATTTAGTTGGAAAACTAGAGAAATGTGAATAATTGGTGCTGAGAAGATCTTTGATGCATGAAGAAGTGATCAAAGAACCACCATAGAGGAAAAGTCTATTTAGAACCCGATGTAAGTCCAGATGAAGGGTATGTAAAATTATCATGATAGTGGCAATACTAATAATATAGTTTTAGAGGAGATGGTAAGAAAATTGAACTTAAAAAGATTGAAACATCCAAACCCCTATAGGATAGCATGGATTCAAGATGATCATAAGATATTGGTGAATGAACAATGTTTGGTGAAATTTCACATTGGATCATATAAGGATGAAGTATTGTGCGATATTATGCCGATGGATGCATGCCATTTACTATTAGGAAAACAATGGAAATATGATAAGAAATTAATTCATGATGGAAGAAGGAATACTTATACTATGACATCAAATGGAAAGAGAATCAAGTTGATACCTTTAGAGGAAGAGAAGACTAAATTTTTTGGCATTGCTAGACTATGTTTGGTAGATGGAAGGAAATTTCTTGATAGACTAAGGCATGAGAATATGTGCTATGCATTGATTCCAAGGGCAGGTGACAATCCAGAGGTAGATAACCCTACCACAAAGAGTAAATAAGGTGCAGAGTCATTAATGGAGTATGAAGACATCATGTCAAAGAATGTACCAAATGGTTTACTGCCAATTCAGAGTATCAGTGATCAAATAGATCTTATATCAGGAGTAAGTTTTCCAAACAATGCAGCACATAGAATGACACCAATAGAGAATATAGAGTTGAACTGAAAGATTCAAGAGTTTTTGAGGAAGGGATTAATTAGAGAAAGTTTGAGCCCATATGTGGTGCCTATTGTACTTGCACCAAAGAAAGATGGAGAGTGGAGAATATGTAAAGATTCAAGAGAAATCAACAAGATCACTGTCAAGTATAGATTGCCATTGCCAAGGATGGATGACATTATGGACTATTTTAGTGGAGCAAGGCATTTCACAAAGATTGATCTCAAGAGTGGATATCATTAGATCAGGATTAGAGAAGGAGATGAATGGAAGACTAGATTTAAGACTAATGAAGGATTTTATGAGTGGTTAGTGATGCCTTTTTGATTGACCAATGCACCTAGCACTTTGATGAGATTGATGAATGATGTATTGAGGAAATTCTTGGATAATTTTTTCATTGTTTACTTAGATGATATTATGATTTTTAGTAAGACTAGAGAAGAACATTTTTTGCACATCCAACAAGTATTGCAAAGGTTGAGAGAAGATAAGTTGTTGATTAATGTCAAGAAGTATAGTTTCATGAAGACATAGTTGGTATACTTGGGATTTTTTATTTCTATTGAAGGATTGAAGATGGATCTAGAGAAATTAAAAGAAATTTTAGATTGGCATACACTAGTAAACATTGGAGAAGTAAGATCATTCCATGGACTAGCTAGTTTCTACTAGAAGTTTATCAAAATTTTCAGTGGTGTTTGTAACCCTATGATAGAGACAATGAGAGGAGACAAGAAGGAATTTAAGTGGACATTCAGAGCACAAAGAAGCTTTGAATTCTTGAAGAAAAATGTGACATAATAGCCAGTATTAACATTACCTAATTTTGACAAGGTATTTCAAGTTGACTGTGATGCAAGTGCAAGAAGGAAGAACTATAAAATATTTTAGTGAGAAGTTGAATGATGCCAGAAAAAGATACTCAGTTTATGATTAGGAATTCTATGCCATAATTCAAGCTTTGAAGAAGTGGAGACTATTTTTTGCTCAAACAATTTGTGTTGTATATAGATCATCAAGCTTTACATTATTTGAATAGTCAAGGAAAGATGAATCAAAGACATATGAGATGGGTTGAATTCTTACATAGTTATACATTTGTGTTGAAGCATAGGAGTGGAAAGTAAAACAAATTTGTAGATGCATTAAGTAGAAGGAGGAATTTGTTGACAAAGATGAGAGTGGAAGTATTGGGATTTGAAGAATTGAAACGTATGTATGAAGGTGATACAAATTTTTGGATAAGCATGGAGAGCATGTAAAGAACCAATAGTGACATACCAAAGCCAATGGTTGGATTATTTAATTCAAGAAGGGATGTTATTCAAAGGAAAACAATTGTGTATACCAAGGAGTTCAATGAGGGAGAATTTGATCAAGGAAAATCATAGTGGAGGTTTGGTAGGATATTTTGGAGTGGAAAAGACTATAGCTTTAGTGAGTGAATTTTATTTTTGGCTGTAGATATATAAGGATGTTCAGAAGTATGTTCAAAGTTACAAAATTTGTCAAGTTGCAAAAGGGAGTAGTCAAAATACTAAATTGTATAAACCTTTGATAGTACCGAAGAGACCTTGGGAAGATATGAGCATGGATTTCATTTTGGGATTACCAAGAAAACATAGAGGTTATGATTCTATTGTGGTAGTAATGGATTTTTTTGTAAAAAATGACACATTTTATTCCTTGTAAGAAGACTAATTATGTTGTGCATGTTGCTAACTTATTTTTTAAGGAGATTGTGAGATTGCATGGATTACCTAGGAGTATTGTTTCAAAAAGAGACACCAAATTCATTGGATACTTTTGGAAGACGTTGTGGAAGAAGATGAAGATAAATTTGAAGTTTAGTTCAACATATCACCCATAGATGGATGGACAAATAGAGGTAGTGAATATAAGTTTGGGTAAATTTTTGAGATGCTTGGTTGGAAATAAAGTAAGAAGTTGGGATATAGTTTTACCATAGGCAGAGTTTGCATACAATAATTCAGTAAATCAAAGCATAGGGAAGACACCATTTCAAATTGTTACCAGAGTAAACCCTAGAGGAGTTGCATAATTAAGGGAAACCAATATGGATGATAAAAGGAGTGTGGAGGTAGAAGAGTTTTCAGAATTCATGGAGACATTGCATAATTAGGCCTGGAAGCATTTAGGAGAAATGAAAAGTCAGTATAAGGAGTAGGCAGATGAGCATCATAGACTTAAGGAATTTTTTGTTGGATATGAAGTGATGGTATATTTTAGGAAGGAGAGATTTCTAGTTGGTACATACAATAAGTTGAAAATGAGGAAGTTTCGACCATGCAAGATACTTAGGAAGTTTGATTCAGGAAATGCATACAAAGTGGAGTTACCAGAGACATTGGGTATATCACCTATTTTCGATGTTGTAGACATATATGAATTTCATAAAGGACAATCAAGTGGTAGTAGTGATGAAGTGGATTTGAAGGAGCAACCACCACATCAAGAACCAAACGAGATTGAGCAGATTTTGGATACTAGAACCAAAAAGAGGACTAGAAACAAGAAATATAAAGAATATCTCATGAAGTGGAAAGGTAGATTAGTGGAGGATTCATCATGGATTTCTTAGGCTAAGGTGGACTATCTTGGTTTTCCTCTTAGCCTTGGAAAGTGAGGGACTCACTTTTCTTCCAACCCTGGGTGTCTAATGCAGGAGCATCCCTGGTTGTAAAGCAATCCTGTATCAACCAAAAAAATAGATCTTTTCTTCCGTTGCATTCAATAATAGTTTTAGTAGTTTTACTACATTGTTGCTTCTCAACTCACGGAGCAAGATATAGCATCTACACATTGACATCTATCACATATCTAGATTCCTCACTGTGGACCTATTCTAGATCATGCAAAGCTTAATAGGACACCATACAAGCATCTTGGGTCAATTGGGACCTATCTTGGAGATTCACAAGTTACTTCCTTTTGCATGGAGCTATCTTTACATATTTTGAGGCCGACCTTCATGTATGATCATTCATCGAGTTATTAAACCTTTTGGCTGACATAGATCTATATTGGAGCTTGAAAAGCATATTTATAAGCATTGTAATTCATTGTAGATCATCAATTAGTTGTTCATGATTAGATAGATTCAATATACTTTTGCAGAAACCCTTTGGGGGCATGTAATCAGGCCTACTAGCTAGCTATATTGAAAGCCCTTGTGGCAAGCCTATGAGATCTCGATATTCGCCCTTGAGGCTCATGTTGCATGTATGATTATCAATTCAAAGAAGTTTCATATTCAAATATCAATTATTGTGTTATTTTCGGGTGTTGACTCATTGTTGCACGGTTCAAACCGTTCCTTTTGGAACCCTCCTACTGTGATTGCTCCAATCAATCCTCAAAGTAAGTCATTCCTTGTGACATATAGATTATAGTTCCAATGTACTAATAATGTAGCTGAGTATGAAGCTCTTATTCATGGCTTGTTGCTCGCCATTAAGAAAAAGGCTAAGATACTCAAAGTATATGGAGATTCAAAGTTTGTTGTCGAGAAGGTTAAGAAGCAGTATTTTTGTCACTATAGAAGTTTCTAAAACTACAAAAATTGTGTGTGGGATTTGATTAAAATATTTGACGCTTTTAATATTACACACATTCCATGAAAATTCAATCAGAAGGAAGATGCACTAGCCATGATCGCTAGTACTTTGGAACCATTAGATGTTTCAGAATTGAAGAGATTTATTATTGAATTGGTGCAGTTTCCCTCAGTTCTAGACAATGCCACTATTTTACAAATTTTTGAAGATAATAGGCACATTCTGGAGTTCCTCACCAACTTAGGTATTTTTGAAGCATAGATAATTGAAGAAGTAGATCACCCTGATTGTGAGCTTTAGGATGACGATATAATCTTGTTGAAGGACAATAATATTCCTAAGGGAATCATTGAGCTAGAAAGGTTGTTTGACCTAGATCTTATAACTCAATAGAATTATTTTCCTAAGACTAATGGAGGACATTTTGATCTATATAACTTGAACACCAAGGAAGATACTAAAAATGTGCTCATAGATAAAATGTGCACAAACGAAGAATGTAGGAAAATTGCTCAAGTTCTTAGAGATTATGGGAAAGTCATAGCATGGACCTATGAGGACTTGAATATGTATAATACCTCCATCATAACACATACCATATTCCACTGAAGCCCGATGCTAAGCCTTTTCAACAAAAGAAATGACTGGTGAATGCACTTCTGGAGCCTCTAATCTAGAAAGAGGTGCAAAATATCCTATCGGTTAGGATTATTTTTCCCATTAGGCACTCCACTTGGGTGGCTAACTTGGTACCCATTAGAAATAAGAATGGGGTTATTTACTTATGTGTAAATTTTTGAAACCTCAATAAGGCATTTGAAAAGGATAATTATCCATTACCATCCTTGGATGAGGTTTTGAAAAATTTCAATGGTTCACAGATGATGTCCTTCTTAGATGGATTTTTAGGATATAACCAAGTGATGGTTGATAGAGAAGATAGGATGAAGACTGCCTTCACTACAAAGTCGGGAACCTTTACTTACAAGTGAATACCATTTGGGATAATAAATGCTTGAGCCACATTTCAGAGGGCAATGGATTATTCTTATAAGTATTTGGTCGATAAGTGCATCATAATCTACATTGATGACCTTACCATATTTTCTAAGAAAAAAGTGAATCACATCAATGATCTCAGGTCAGGATTATGAAAATGTGAGACATATGGAATATCTTTGAATCCAAAGAAGTTTATTTTTAGGGTGACCAAAGGAAAAATTCTTGGAAAAATTATTCTAGAGAGAGGTATATCTATAGATTCAGGTCATGTGAGTGCCTTGGTGAAGTTGCAACCTCTAGGAAGCAAGAAGGAACTAAAGTCTTGCTTTGGCAAGATCAATTTCACTTGAAATTTTATTACTGGATTTGCTAAGATAGTAAGTCCCCTTAATGATATGTTAAAAAAGGACACTAAGATTGAATGGACTAATGGGGCCAAATTTTCTTTTGAGAACATAAAAGCTGCACATTGAGGCACCAATGTTAATTAGTCCCGACTACACTAGGCCATTCTATATTTATTCTTTTGCTTCAGGTCACACGTGTTGTTGCATTGACGCAGAGAAGTGAGAATAAGGAAGAGAGATCAATTGCATTCATGAGCACTCCCTTTAAGAAGGATGCACTGAAAATATATGGACATTGAAAATCAAGCTTTTGCATTGGTTAAGGATGTGAGGAAATTCAAACATTACATCCTCAAGAGCCTAGTTAAAGAAATTGTGCCTAATGCAACAGTTAAGATGTTACTATTATAAAGTGAGCTTGGGGAAAGGAGAGCCAAGTTGGTTACTATTATCTAATAATTTTATGTAGAGATCATACCTATGAAGCTCATTCATGAAATTTTTTTGGTTAGATCTATTGCTGAGGTGGATCCTCAGATCATCAACCAATAGTATACACTAGATAAAAAAACACAAGATGAGTGGTATTCATACATTTGGTATTATTTTATCAGTAACAATTATCTAGATAATATGTAGAGACATCAAAGAAGAGACTTAAAAATCGAAGCTCAAAGTTATATGATCAAAGGAGGGGCTCTTTTCAAGAAAAATCATGAAGGAATTTACTTAAGATGCTTAAATAGGAAGGAAGTCAAGGTTTTAAAAGAGTTGCATGATAGATTCAACATGACCCATGGAGATCCATTGGCCACTACTCATCTCATCCTAAGATTTGGATACTATTGGCCAACAATATTTAAAGGCACGTTTGAGCACATGCAGCATTACTACACATGTTAGGTCACTATTGACAAAGGAAGATTCAATGCACAACCATTACAACCCGTGATGGAGATGCACCCCTTTGCACAATGTGAATTAGTTTCATAGGCACCATAAATTTTCCATCATATGTTGTTCATAGGTATGTATTGACAACTACCGATTATTGTACCAGATGGACACATGTTTGCTATAGTAAACAATGTATGGCAGAAGTAGTAATCAAGATTTTAGAAGAAAGCATCATTACCAAGTTTGGAGTACTGTATGTGTTGGTATGTTATAATGGCCCTACTTTCTCTTATTTAAATTTTTCCAATTGGGAATTTGGATAGGTATAACGTTAAATTTTTCATCTAACTATTATCCGTGGGGGAATCAATTAGAAAATTCTTCAAATATGAACCTATTGGATATAATTAGAAAGTTAATTGAGAAGAATCATAGGGAATGGAACTCCTTGTTGAAGTTCGCTCTTTGGGTTGATAGAACTAGGATAAAATATTCATTAAGGAATTTCCCTTATCATTTGTTCTATGGATAGATCCTACATTTCTTGTAAACCTAAAAATCCCTACCTGGAAATTTGGTCAGGAATATGTTGGATTAGATGACCAAACAGAGGCCCGGTTATTACAACTAATGCATTTAGATGAGAAACATACTAAAGCGATAAATCATTTTGCTAAGCACCAATCTGTGGTTAAACATTGGTTCAACAATAGGTCTAGAGTAAAGTCGTTTAAAATATCTGACCTAGAGTAAAGGGGGCTAGAGTGAGTCCAACTAAGAAAGGTTCACTACCAGGTGGACTCACTGTCCAACTAAAATCACTTCCCATAGAAAGTAAGAAATATAGAAAGAAGGGGTGGCTACACAACCTATTTTAAATGATATAATAACATCTATCATATTTTGGATTACAGTTCCAATGAAGTACAAAATGATCTTCACTCAAGTCTGAATCAATACTCTACTTTGCTCACAATCTGCTCAACTCTGATTATATTTGCATCACACACATGTAGTTGAAGCACCGTACATGTCATATGTATCTCAACACTCACACATATAATCTGATCTCTCTATCACACCATCATCAACATCAACAACCTTATTCTCCCAAACTCCAAATTTAATCTCCTATATTATCCATATCAAGTGTAACTTCAATTAGGTTATCCTAATTAGAAGTAACACACAAAATTAAACATGTCATCCTCAAAAAATTATATCCATATCTCACACCATAATTCAAAATTCAATTGACCTTAAGATAGGCCAGGATGGACCTAATATAGATCTCACATAGGATAAAATTACTTGATTTTCCTCCACACAACATCAAGCATGTTAGGTTGGCCCAAAAATAGACCTAAACACAAAACCTTCATATGTACATACAATTCACTATACATGTGATTTCAAAACTCAATATTCCTTTAAATTCCCACTCAGTCGACATCTAGTAGCTTATCCTCATCATCACAAAACAAAATAATTATTCGTGAAGAAATGTAGAATATCCCACATTGATACACTACACAAGGAATGACTATAATATACAAAGCTGATTTTTTTCATTCATATCTTTTAGAATACTTCACAAAATGTCACCAAATCTTGAATGTAGATTCATCAAATGACCTCAAACCTACAGTTAGAATCATAGAGTAATATATCAACTTGCAGTGGAGTGCGGACCCAAAAATTGATGCATTGAACCACAATACTATTAGGAGGGATACTTAGCCAAATTCTTATATAACCCGATTTTCTTAATCTTGTCCTCACATCTTCAAGAATGCTTCCAATCCATGCTAGAATGATCATAACAATGTTGACATCAATGAAAACACTAGATCATGCAATATATGCACCTCATGCTCATGTTGACAAATTGCATCAATAATGACAAACTTCCAATAGTCTTTTCCTTACTTCCAACAATCTCCCCCTTTGTCATTGATGGAAACATGCATATCAATTTTTTTTACAAAAACTTGTCTCAAACTTATCTCTCCCCTTTACACATATTTATACAAAATACTTTCTCAATATCTCTCTAAGTGTTTTTCAGTATCTCTCCAAAATGTTTCTCAAGTATCTCTCCCCTTTGACATCAATGGAAAAGGGTGTACCGGTATTAAGAAAAAAGCTTTGTATACTCCCCCTCAGATATATATGTTCGAAAAAATAAATGAAAGGGTGTGTAGACTCCCCCTCAGGGAGTTAACTAAAAAATTCTATACCATATGCATATATGCAAAAAGAATCTAAAAATTAAAAAAATGCATGAGTGAAAATTGTGAACTTGAAGATGTTGACCCTTGAAGCTTCTATAGGATGATTTTCCAAGTAGATCTACCTTCTTTCTATTGTTACTTTGCTGCTGCAAATATTTTGTGCTATAACTCAAGCTTCACCAAAATTTCTTTTCCTTCTTTTAGCATATAGGGGTTAAGATTTATCTCTGAAATGCTATTTGTATTAGCAAGGGAACTTGAGATAGGTATATGCTTCATTATCATCAAGTCCCTTAGCTTCTCGAATTGTCTGATTGTTTCTTCCTTCTAGCTCCATAGGTTAAAGTATTCTTCATGTAAGGTCACTAGAGCAGTCCAGGTTTGATTATCTCTGTCTTGTACCAAGTCATAAGTATTTGATGCAAAGCTTATTTGTGTCTCAATTGTATTCATAACATCCTTTATGCTTTGTGTAACATTAGGCCACTTCATGCAATACAAAAATAGACTCCTTGATTCCTCTTCACATGCATGAACATACCTCAAACTCTCTTCCATTTTGTTGTGTGTATATGCACACTTCTCTGTGATGTCCAGTAGCTTCTTCTCTACAAGCCATGATTTAGTTTTTGCTTCAACTTGTTCTCTTATTCTAAAGACATATCCATTAAAGTTATCCATTATCTCTTGTCCTATTTTCATAGCTTCATTGATCTCATGCTCATGTTGAGCATTATCTATATCTTCTTCAACTTCCTTTTTCCTCATGGATTTTTGCTTAACTCTCCTTGTGGTTTTCTTCTCTTCTGCCCTGATGGCATGGATTACCGAAGGGCCACAGGTGGATCTTATTTTCTTACCAGATGTAATAGTTGATCTCCTAGAACTACCTAAGGCCTCTTCTATACACATGTCAGCTCTAGCTTTCTATATAGCTACCCTAATAGAGTCCATATAAATTTCAAACTCTTTGGCACATGATTCTACCTTAGCCTCAATATCTTTCTTTATTTTTGATTTCTTGAATTTATGAGAAACTTCCATTGTATTCTCTCTAAATTTTCCAAATGTTGGTCTGGTAGGATCCTTAGGAATGTTCACCAACACTTCAACACAACTAGTAGCCACTTCTTCTATCACTTCATAACCAAACTTTGGGACCCAAATAGTTCTGGGTTCAACTGCTTCCATCATGCAATCATTAGTAGAAACCAAAAATGTAATGTCATTCATGTATTTTCTTACCACATCTCTCAAAATTCTCTATCTCATATTCATTCTCCTTTGAAACATTACATAGAATGTTGTAAGGGCATCACCCTGAGCATCCATATCTCCCAAATTTCTTATGTAGTCTCTTATTTGATGAGAAACATGATTTTAATTTGACCAAATAACCTTTCCAACTACCAGAACTTCTTTCATAAAGTAGAAAACCAAAAAAATTATCAATGTTCCATACTCGAATTCATGCTTTTTCTTCTTGATTTATTTTAGGTTCTCCATCAGTTGTTGCCAAATAAAATCACAAAGATCATATTCACCATTATTCTCAATCATATCCACTACCAAATGAATTGCGATGGCAGAAACTGGATTGTCTCCATAAATAATGTGTCCAATAACCATTGTTGTATATTGAATTTCTGGATTTTTGATATGGTTCATTATAGTACCCATTTACAACATTATGTCTTTGTTCTTGGCAAAATTTTGAACTGGAATCAATCCGGTGTACCATAAACCAATGATTTATCTGATCACTTATTTGGTAATCATGTGGGGACCATAAATCCACATGAGCTGATCATGTATTCTATTCAATGCCATTCTAATACACTTCTCTTCATTGCTAAATTCTGGAAACTAGTGCCACACATCTAATTTATTCTCTATCAAGATATTGTATTCCTATTTCAAAGTGTAATATTCTCTGACTAACTCATCTACCCATAGATGGAATCATTTTACATAGGTGTGCTCTTCCATATTCCCATGAATATAAGCTCTAATATCTTCAATAGGTACAACCCCAAGAGGTATGTGCGAAAATGCACCTAGGGGATCAATTTCTAAAGATTTGGTAGAATATCTTTTGAATTTGGGTTATGATCTTTGAGAAGTATCTACAATTTTTGGTGTCACCATTGCATATAATTTTCCTTCTACTAATAATTCCAAAAAATAAGAATGTGTAGGTATTGTTGAATACCTTTTTCTCTTGCATGACGAAATAGGGTTTTGGAATTCTATAACTTGGAGATGCTTTAGACCCTTCAAAATTGCTTCTTGCTCCTCTACTCTTCTTTGAATACTTTCAATGAGATGTATTTGTCTTGTCAAGCACACTTTTAACTCTTTGATTTGACCCATTTTAGCAATAAATGCTTTAGAAAAAAAGTTGATAACCCTAAAACCTTGTGTGTACAATCAACTTTCAAAGCTCCATAAATTGTAGCATTAGAATATTTTCTTCCAAAAATATTCTTACTCAGATTAATAATTTCATTATTCATCACATATCTTTGTGCTATATCTCAAACACCTCTTTTTTGCGAGGGGACATAATATATTCATTAAAGCTCCCCCTAAGCCATTGCTCTGGGCTTAGTTATTGAAGGAAGCATTTGCACTAGAGGGTGGTATAAATTCTTCCTTATCATTAGTCTCCTCTTTCTTTCTCCATGGATTTTCCATATCCTTCTTCACTTCATCCAGGTCAATTTTATTTACTGGTTCATTCTTCTTTATTAGATCATTCTTCCTTGTGTTTTTTACTTTTGTAAAATTTAGCAATATGTCCAGACCTTCAACAATTGTTGCATATGATATTCCTTTGAGAATTATTCTTTTCATTCATTATAGATCTACATTGGTTAGCCTTGTGTCCAAATCCATAACATGTATAGCAATAATCTTTGAAATATTGAATCATTTTACCATTGTTATATCATTCATCATTTGACTTCTACATTCATTTTCTCTATGTCTAAATTTATTGCATGTAAAGAATTGACTAGTAAAGGATGAAACATTATAATCATTCTACTTCTACATTCCTTTGCTTTATGTCCAAATTTATTGCAAAAATAACAAGTACCATTGAAAGATGAGTACCTTTGAGCATTTGGTTTTCTAATATGAGGTCTTCTAGCACTGTTTCTTTGATTTCAGAACTTTCCACTGTTGCTCTTATCTTTAGTCTTCTCAACATTCTGATTTTATTTTGAGCTTTCTCCTTTTTCAAGTTTCAAACCACCTCTGTCTTTAGATTCTTTCCATCTTGTAATTAAATCATCAAGCAATGTGGATATTGTCTTGAATTTATCTTCATAACTTCTTGCCTTCTCCAAATCCAATCTCAGATTTATCGCTTCTTGTTCAAGACTCATGCATTCATTAGATTTTATTTCCACCATTGCATTTAGACATCCTCAATATTTTTATTTTCTTCTACTTTCACTTTCAATCTGATGATGTTCTCATTTGCTTATTTTAATTGTTCATTAACTTTATTATGCCTTTCTCTAAATTTATTGATCCTCTCTCTCAGATTTTTGATGCATTCATTTGCCTCTTTAAGGTTTTCCTCTAGATCTCTATTTTCAACGTCAACTCTTTTAAGATCTTTAAGAGAAACTTTGAGTTCTTCTTTGTCAATCATGCAATCTTCTTTAGTGTATTCAATAGCAGGAATATCTTTTAGAGGAATATGATACTTTCTATCAGCCATGTGTTCAAGCTCCAAGATCTTCCCAAAGCGGTCAAGCTCCTTCCAAGGATCTAAGCTCTGATACCAATTGTTGAACACCCAGGATACTATGAGGGGGTGAATTAGTATTCCTGTAAACCAATTAAACATAAGCCATCCAATTATCAAAATAAATATAATTTCAATGATGAATAAAAGCATGGAAACATCTATAGAGTTATGTAACACATGAACACTAGTATTTTTACATGGAAAATCCAAAATGGGGAAAAACACCGTGATGGTTAGCTCAAAATATATTATATCCGAATATAAGATATTACAAAAAGGCTCACTGCCAGGTGGACTCACTGTCCAAGAGAACTCATTGCCCACATAAAGTAAGAAAGATACAAAGAAGGGGTGGCTACATAGCCTATTTGAACTTATACAATATCATCTATCATATGCTAGATTACAATTCTAATAAAGTAAAAAATGATCTTCACTTAGGTTTGAATAAATACTCTGCTCTACTCACAATCTAATCAACTCTGATTATATTAACATCACACACATGTATGTGAAGCACCATACATGTCATATGTCTCTCAATATGCATACAATATACTCTCTTTATCACACCATCATCGACACCAACAACCTTCTTCTTCTCCACAAATTCAAAGTTAATCTCCTATATATATATCCATATCGAGTGTAACTTCAATTAGGTTGGCCTAATTAGAAGTAACACACAAAATTAAACATGTCATCCTCAAAAAATTATATCCACATCTCGCGCCATAATTCAAAATTCAATTCACCTTAAGATAGGTCGAGATGGACCTAATTTAGACCCCACATAAGATAAAATTACTTGATTTTCCTCCACACAACATCAAACATGTTAGGCCGGCCCAAAAATAGACCTAAACACAAAAATTTCATATGTACATACAATTTTCCATACGTGTGATTTCAAAACTCAATTTTCCTTTGAATTCCCACTCAAACGACATCTAATAGCTTATCTTCATCATCATAGAAAAATAATTATCCGTGAAGAAATTCGGAATATGCCACACTAATACACTATATAAGGAGTGACTGTAATATACCGAGATTCACTCTGTCATTCATATCTTTTAGAATACTTTATAAGATGTCACCAAATATTGAATGTATATGCATCAGATGATCTCAAACCTATAGTTAGAATCACAAAGTAATATATCAACTTGTGGTGGAGTGTGTACCCAAAACATAACACACTGAACCACAATACCGTAAGGAGGAATACTTAGCCAAATTCTTGTATAACCATATTTTTTGGATCAACTTATTCTATCCTCATGTCTTCAAGGATGCTTCCAATCCATGATATAAGGATCATAAATTTTTTGAAATCAATGGAAACATTAGATCATGCAATATATGCACCTCAAGATAATGCTTCCAAACTACATCAATAATGACAAACTTCCAACAGTCTTTTCCTTACTTTCAACGGGCTTAAAACCCTTACGGCGGAGGATGTTCCATTGTTGGTCAATGGAAAATTCCTCAAGCATTATTTCGAAGCCTAGATTGGGTCTCTTGTTTTTTCTATTAAATGTAAATAGTTTCACACTTTTGTTTTGTTTGCTGGTTTCTTTTGGGGTTTCGCTTGTTGGGATATGACTAAACTATTAGCAAATTGCCGAAGTATTCAAAACTATAGAACATGAATTCTAGAAATATTGATTGTATTCTGAAAGGAAGTAATTGATCAATTATGAATGATCAAATAATTTCTTGGAATTCATTTAGTTTAGTTCACATAAATCATCAAGATAATATATTAGGGAACAAATGCCCACATTTAAAGAATTTTACTAAAATTCAAGGAATAGCAGTTTCTTGCATTGAGTGACAAATCAAAAGGTAATCTTTGCTACCACTGTAATTCCTAGCATAATACTAGGCTTCATTGCCCGCAAGTTGAGGTGAAAGAGCTTACATTAAATATCAAAAGAAAAAGAAAAATATATCAAAAGAAATATCAAAAGAGAATTCAAATATTTAGGCTATCCAAATATCTCTACTGGGGCTATGGATCCCTAGCTGGCAGTAGAGCTATGTTTGGGGGAATTACAAAGATAACCTTTTCAGGGCTATGGATGCTTGACTAATAGCAAGGCAATGTCCAGGTTGGATAAGAAGGATTAACAAGCTATGTAGGTCAATGAAAGTAGTTGCTAAGACTTTGAATTTGTTGTAATGGAATGAATCACGAGCACGCACGTTATCCCAACAATATCTAATTATGTTATGCCGATGAAAGTGAAAGTGATGATAGAGTGAAATTTTGATTATTTATAATTAAGAGAATTATAATTTTCCAAAATGTAGGTATCATTTCTAGAATTGATTTTCTATTGTTTTGATTGGTTTTCTTGGTTGCTAGTTATTGTGTGGTCTCACAACACGCCCTATTCTACCCTTGGAAAAATGTGGACTCCTTCTTTTCTTCCCTCGGTTTGGCTTTCTCTATTTGTTTTGGCATAAATGGTAAAATGAAGGTCTTTGCTCTGAAATGTTTGGTTCTCGGTGGGATTGGTAGTTTTCCTAACTTATAATTTTCTAATTCTAGGTTTCCTTGAAGTTTCATCATTTATCTAGATTCTTGGGTTTTTGAGTGTTGGGTGTTGCTAATTATTATGTAACAAGAGTTGTGCAAAACTCATAAGTGCACTTGATGGTCTTGTGCCTAGTGGATGGTTTTAATTGGTGAGTGATTCATCCATTTGATAATTTCTCAGGGGATTTGTGTGCATTGACATGTTAGTGGTTAAGTTTGTTAACGGGTTTTATTTTCCTCTAGAAGCAGAAACTAGAGGTGTTTTGCATAAAATATTGCTTGAATCATATCAGTTCAAATTTATATCCGTACTTGAGTATTCCTTACACCCATTCCTTCAGAACCCACTAAGGAAAATCCTAACTTTATCTTTCTTCTAAAGGCAGTTGTCAGATGTTTTGATCCTGATTTCTAATTAGTCTTTCGATGCCTAAATTAAGTGCTCACTTAGCTACCAATTTCCAACATGGACAAGAGGGGCACATGTATGCCATGTCAGCTTCCTATGTCATCTTACAAACTAAGTTAGGCATGAAAATCAAGGCTCCATAATGTGAACCCTAATCTACGATGATGGTACCCTTTCTTTTTTTAGAGTAATTAATGCAAAATCATTAAGGAATTAAAGTAAGGTAGTGAAAACATGTACTTGGCACCACCTCTAGCATGCAATTACTTCTACAATACATTACCATGTGTAGATTAAGCCATCTATAATTTCATTTAAGAATTTAAGTGACATTCAAAGCACACAAGGAAGGTAAAATAACATAATGTAAAAAGGGCATAATCTCTAGAGTTTAATTTTGTGTCAACACAAATTTTCTATCAACAAAGATAGCTATTTACCCTGTTGATTAAGCTCTACAAATTCTTTCATATATGATTAGTTCTGATAAATTGACGTTCGTATGGTTAATTATTGATGAAATTGGTATGCAATTTGTTATAATTTAACCCAATTGCTATGATTAAATGTAATGGGTGAGAGGATTTGATAAATTTAATTTTTGAAGGTACATGGTTAGAGTTTTCCCTAATTCATATGTAGAATATCCATGCACTAATCATGTAGGAAATCAATGGACATGAGTACTTCAAAGAAGTAGTCGAGAGAGGAATTTGAATTCCTTGTGTCACAAGTGGTACCCACTTATGGAATGATAACAAACACCCATTTGGGAGGTTTTAATGACTATAAGTTCATGCGAGGGACTCAACAATCAGATGCTAGCTAGTGCACCAAGAACATGGTTACTAGTGGAATACACCTGGTGGTAGGGTTCTTGTTGGCTATAGAAGCCCTAAAATTAGTTTTGGAGTGTATGAAGTGGTACGATGCGGATAAAAGGGCAGTTATAAAAGAAGGGAGAGTCTATGAAACTTATATGTAGATTGCGTGGCTTACATATTTGGGCTCCCAATATTTACAAGGATGAATGTGTTGTAGATGAGTGATTTAATGAATGTGTACATGAGCATAGAGGAACACAATAGAAAGGTTATGATTTTGACCTAGTTCCAAGAAAAGGCTACAAGAATGCTGAAGAATATTTTAAGGTTGTTGTTCATACAAGAAATATAGGATATGATAACCCTATTAAGTAGAATGGTTGGTTGCAGAGATTCTAGAAAATTCGAACCATGGATGTTTGAGATTATTAGAAGAATAAAGGAAGACCCTGTCCGAATTCACTAGGCAAGGTTCATCAGTGATAGATTACATGAACAAATTCAAACGTTCCCTACTTCCCAATGGTTTATTATGTCATTATATGTTGTTTATTCCTATGCCCTAAAGACTTATATCTAGGGGCTAAACATAGTGGGATTTCTGGGTAGAGAACCGAGGAATAGGTTAATCTATTAGTATTTGCCACAAATTACTGCTGGTTAGTATCAAGGAAATTATCAAAGGTTAAATGATGTTTTCTCCATGAAGTTAGTAAGAATAATGGAGGGAGATAAACCAAAGAGGATATCCCTCAATGCATAGGATGCTATATATGCTATCGAGAGTTGGTTCATTCAATTTCAGACATTCACTTACATTAGAGTAGAAGGATTTATAGGTCACTCCTATATGCTTCCCAGGTATCCTACAGAAAAGATAATGCAGTTGGAATTTGTGAGGTAGAAGATACCCTCTCATGAGGCTTTCTTATAGATACATAAGAGGGGACCTGTAAAGTTTCCTATTACCATAGGGAATTATAGATGTATCTTGGTTAAGATTGCTAAGTTGTGTGAAGACGAGTTGAAGATTATGGGATAGAATCATTCTCACTTAAGAGGAACAATTTTGATCTAGCTAAAAGTGTGTCCAAGTAGATCAACAAGAAATACGCTCATGTTGCTCATTCAGAGGATTTTTGGTATGATTGTGAGGATTATCATGATGTTAGGAAGTGGTTCTATTGAAGGTTGTCACTAGCCCAGATAAAGAATTTTGGGACACAATGTTCTTGAACAAATGGATTTTGATAATGGTGAGGGTAGAAAACCCGACCTTTGATCTAGATAAGGTTTACGATGAGCCTATCCTAAATTTGGACTGGGAAGGTAAGAGATAGTCACCATGGATGATGTTTCTAGACAAGTACTCAGTTACACTCAATTGTGGATAGATGAGTACATTAAATTGATAAAAGAGGTTGTAATTGCACCCACATACCAACATGGAAGGAAGATAAAAAAAAAGATGGTTATTGAGTTGGGGTATGATGATTTTCTGGAGAAGAAATAAAAGGTTATTGAGGCTAAAACTATTGAATAGGGTAAAGAAGGAGTCCCTAATATTTCAAGCCAAGGAGTTTTAGTGGCTTCCAAGCCAGATGATCCAAATAGGGAAACCTTGGTCATTCTAGCTAATATGTTAAGAAAACCTAATGTGGCGTCTTCTTCTACAACATTTCCAAGGGCACAACCCTTGACTCTGAAAGAAGTAATCATGAAGGCACAAGTATATGCTAGGACAAGGTCGAAATCATAACAAGTAGTTGCTATGTTCTCTTCCTCACCATCCTTGAGTATAATGATGATAAAAAAACCTTAGGGGAAGTACATTTGATATCAGAAGGAGAACCAACAATCACCATAGATCAAGCCGTGAAAGAAGAAAAAAATGGTCTACTATAATACAATGGTTGAAAGAGAAGCATTAGTCTTGGGAGACCCTAGTGATGCAACCTGTCATAGAAGAAGTACATGATATAGAATTATGTCTAGATGTTGAAGAAGAGACATAGTCTATAATAGGACAACTTACTCAAGAATTGGGAAATTTGGAAGGAGAAACCATTACAGAAGGAATAGTGTCACCACATCAAGAGCAGGTTGGCATTACCTCTTAAAGTCCCATTTCAATAATGGACGAAGATGAAGTGCATGAATACAAACTTGATACCAATGTAACTAGAGACTGTCCTCAATAAATAGAAACTGAGATTGTTGCTGAAAACCCCAGGGTCAAGGAGTAGGTACAAATGTAGGTAAAGAAAAAGAGTTTTCTCAAAACCCAAATGAAGAGTCAAGAAACAATGGTCCTTATGATTCAAAGCATAAAGAGAAATTATCTCTAGGAGGTGACATTGAGAATGAAAAGAAAGGGGAAGAGGATGCAGGAATTGAAGAAGGAAAGGTGAAAGAATAGGACCAAGGAAATCCAAAATCCCTACCATTGGGAGTAAATGGGATAAAAGAATTAGAAGTTGCAACAAATTAAGTTGAGGTGCTAAGGGAAGAGGTTCCTGAGCGATCTAATTTGTAGGAACAAAGATAGGAAGAGGCAAGGCCAAATGAGGAAATAACTGACTGGTTAATTAGGTAGTTAGCCCCACCGTTGGAGGTGGAATTGGTGCCTGTATATTTTAAGAGTATAATGCAAGAGATGGACACCCCTAAGCCTAAAAATAAAGTAAGGGTTAGGCATGTTATCAAGCATAATTCAGATGGAGGGAAAAAAATCCAGTTAGCCAATCCAGTGGGAGAAAAGGGTAAGCATGAAGTGACAACTAGGGCTTATCAAGTTACCACTATCAACTTAGGATATTCCTCACACGAGAAAGAGTTGGAGGAAATGATAATGAACTTGGAAGCAAATGATACCCATGTGATAAAGGAAAAATAGAAGAAAAAAGAACTGAAAGAGAGGATTGCTCGCTTGGAGAATTTCATTAGAGCAGTAGCCTAGCCAAGTTAGTCATTGACTAAATTTTCACCAAATCTAGTATTGATGTCTAAAGAGCAAGTCGACACAATTGGAGGACTAAATCATAAGATAATTGCGTTTGAAGAATGGATGGTGCATTTGGTACAACAAGGTGAAGAAATGATGAGAGATGCAATTGGTAAATTTAGAGAAGCGTATTTTTGGATTGGTAAGTCTAAAAGGATTGTAGTTGAGTGCAAGGACCACATGGACCAGAATGATGTGGAGGTAAGGCTATTAGATGTAGTTCTTAAAATGGATGTCTAGGTATTGATCGAGGAGAAAGTGGTCATGGGATAAGATGTTCTAGTGTTAGTGTTAAAGAAATGGAAATTACATCTAAATTTGGAAAGTGATGCTTTGTTGCAATGTAAAACTGTATTGGAAAAGATCACTATGAAAAGTGAAAAGATGGTGAATAAGGACTTAGATTTTGTAGAGGTGCTAGTTCAACAACACTATGATCATGAAGGAATGGGGTAGGATGATGCGGAAGTATAAGATTTTGGAGGCTAGATTGAGAAAATAAACAAGGATCTTGTCCAGTCCTTGAGTCGGGTGGTCCTTGATGAGGTGATTAAATGTAGGAATCACATGAATAAGTATGAGATAGAAATTCTACAAAGGAATGAAATCATAAAAAAGAAAACTAAATAATATACAAGGCATAAATACTGTTGGATGATGACATAGAGTATGTAATGGAAAATATGAATCAGGTGTTGATTGCATTTTAGGAATACAAGCAGAGGAAAGGAGAAGATGGGTCCATGGAGGAAGTGCCCAATGGGGAAGTGCTCATGATTGGGTAAGGAAAGCCCAGGGTTTTATGGTGTAGCTGTGGTGATCATTTTCATGAAATGCTTTTTACAAAGTCATTTTCGGACCCGATATGTGCTGATTGAACCCAAGGATTTTGAGAAAAAGTGTTGATAGTAATGCAAGATGTTTTAGGATGCTCATGCCTCGAGGTCCGAGTTTTCAAGGATTTTTGACTCTGTGGAGAAATTCAAAGTGTCTTTGACTTGTTCGAGAATGTTCTTGTGCCAATTTCACTTGCCGGGTGCTGCTCTATGATTTGTTATTTTAGTTTTTCCTTCATGTGTTCTTTTGGAACTCTTCAGTTGCCTTTCTCTTATAAAAGGCCAAGAACTGTTTATTTTAAAGAGGTTCAAAACTTGTGGAATTACAAAGACTTAAAATTGGATTTTTTTTCCAATTTTTTTCTTTTTCCCGTTTTATGTACTATTCTAGTATAAAACTTGTATGATTCATTGAATTTTTCTAATATCAAAGTCCATTTTAAAGCTATTTCTTGATATGAAATCTTACATAGCTGATTATTTATTCTTATCAGAGAAGCCAATGTGTTGTGCCAAATTTGGGTGCACATTGACACTGTTCAATGGCAATTGATCTCATGGTTCTTTAAATTCTTGCATCATTCTATGCCTAGTTGTGAAGCAAGCTGGTGATGTATAGAGTGGTTTTCTTTGATTTGGTTTATTTCATGGTACATGTGTGGATCAGGGATAACTTTAAATCTTAGGATATTTAATGCTTTCCTTTAGAGTAGATGCTAAATATTTCTTTAAAATGTTTCAAAAATGATGAATTCATGGAGTACTATCATAAATCTTTTGTATTCATGAAATTGTAGATCAATATATGTTAAATATACTAAGTCTTTGCAAATAATTTGAAGTCATGAAGTATTCCTTGTAAATAATTTGTGTTCATGATACTATGGAATGATGTATGTTTAATTCGGTTAAGCTTTACTATGTTCTTCTAGATGCTAGTGCGTTAAGAAACCGTAGACCCCTCGTGAGAAACGATAAATTTTACACAACCCTGAGTAAACCTAGTGCGTGAAGACCTGAAATTCTCAAGCCTTGGGATTAACCTAGATTTTATTTTGATTTAGAAGTTTTTGGTGGATCTTTCAAGAAAGGTAAGTTCTCATGTTCCTAGAGCAAGAATTTATTTTCTTTTTGGTGTGCATGTGTATCATCCATGCCAAAAAAAAATATTTTCTTTAGATTAAGCCTTTTGAATGCTTTGGAAATTAAATTTCATTAAGTATGGGTTTGTATGATCTCCAAGTTTAAGACGATTGCTTTAACATATTAATATGCTTATACCTGAATATAAGTGAATGTTGCCTCTCAATTCTAACGTATTGTATGGAATTTAGGGTTTAATTAAAATTTCAAGATTTTGTAAGGATATCATTAGATACATATTAGTTGATTCATCTCTTGATCTATAGTCTGATAATATAACTCATAATCCAAGGCATTATTTTGAGACTCTAGGAGTCTCAGAAAAACTTGAAAATTACTTGGTTGAGCAAAACCTAGCAAGTCTAGATGAGTTGATGTTGGAAACTCCACTCAACAATAAAGTAGTGAACACCCATAAATATAGAGAAAAAATCCTTAAAGTTGGTAAACCGTGTCTCTAATTTATTTTAACAAAAAAGTTCTATTTTGTAGCCTACTTGAAAAAAAACAACATTTACAACATGTTTAACAATATTATATTATATTGATGGAGTATAAAAAAGGTCCACCTTGATCAAAATAGGTATCTTGGTAGAGTAAATACAACAAGAAATGAAATTCCAAACATTTTACAAACTTTCATAAATGCTAATGGAGCATATAGTATTACAATCATCTTTTAGAGAAAAAGATGATTGATGATAGAAGTAACAAATTTTCTAACAATACAAATGAGATGGCGCTGGGCAGGAGTGGGAGTAGAGGCCTGATTTTGAAATCTGATGAAGATGAAGGTGATGGAATTAATGGGGATGACGAAGATGAGGAGGGAGATGAGGCCAGTGCGGTCATGGAGGGAGTTGGAGTCCATCGGAGCCGTTGGTTGTTCTCTCGTGCAACTGCTGGGTCTCTTTCGGGTGCTTGCTCGGGTCTTGGCTCACTCTGTGTGCAAAGCGGCTCAGACTAGTACAGGATTTTTGAATCCTTAGATGGCACTGAGGGTTTTGTGGATGATGGAGAGGAGGATGGGTGGTGCGATATGCCTAGGAATCCTCTTCTTTATGCTCTGGACACATTTATGGTTGCTCATGTGGCTATGGAGGGCGTCTATCTCTGCGATGGTCCTTTGTCGGTGATGGACGCTCTGTTGAGCTGGTGGTTGGAGGAAGGCTGGTGGGTTGTCTTTGCTTTCCATTTACTGGTTTCCAAATGGCAGTCAGGAGTTCATGCTTATTTTCTTGTTTTGGAACCTTTTTTGGGTCTTTGGCCCCTATTTTGGTTTGGCATTGCTTCTCAGATTAAGATTTTTTACTCTTTTTGCCTTGAGGAGGAAGAGGGAGACTCAGATGACGACGAATCTGGTTTGTGTGAGGCTGTGGTTATTTCTTGCAGGCTTGTGCTTCCCTACGAGGCTCCTATGGAGGTGGTGCCTCCCTCTATTAAGGTGGGGTATTATCGTGTGGCCATGGTGAGGTTTGGCACCATTTTTCTCTCTTCTTCTTTCACAGTTCCTATTGAGGTGGCGAAAATACCTATGGAGGTGGTGTTTTTCCTGGTGGGAGAGGTAGTTTGTAGCTCGATGTTTCCCACTTTTTCCTGTGGCTACTTGAATGTGGGGTTGTTCCAGGTTTGGATTTGCTAGCTAATGGTTCATTTATCCTCTGCTCCTATGGAGGTGGGATCCTTTTCTATTGAGGTGGAGAGGAGTCTTGCTAGAGGGGAGCTGATTCATTACTGGGTGATTCTCTACTGGTCTCAGCTTGCTATTTTTGGGAGCCTTGGTGAAACCCATTCTAAAGGTTGTGGGAGCCTTGCTAAAACCCAATTTTATGGTTATGGGAGCCATAAAAACCCTTGGAGTAGGTTATGGGAGCCTTTTCAAAACCCATTTTCCCAACTGGT
Source organism: Sequoiadendron giganteum (assembly GCA_007115665.2). Classification (NCBI taxonomy): domain Eukaryota; kingdom Viridiplantae; phylum Streptophyta; class Pinopsida; order Cupressales; family Cupressaceae; genus Sequoiadendron; species Sequoiadendron giganteum. The sequence continues at coordinate 576,630,351 of CM021102.1, forward strand.
TTACTACTATGTTTCTTTTTCCATGGGTCTTTTGGTTATGGGAGCCATGCTAAAACCCATGTTTCAGGTTAAGGGTGCCTTGCTTGCCCTTGTTTGGCTACTTCATCTCATGTTAAATCTTTGAGCAACTTGTTTTCTTTGGGGTGTGGATCCTGGTGGTTCCCACTTGTGTCGATTTGGTGAGTTATGAGGTGGATTTGGTCTCCTTACTCTTTGCTGGTAATGGGCTATTGTTAGTCTAAGTTTCATCTTTTGGAAGCTTTCCTCTTGTGTGTAGGGTTACAAGTCCCTTCAAAACCTACTGTAAGGGGTTTTGGGTCCCCTCAAAACCTATTTTTTCCTTAATCAAAAACTAATTTTCTAACAATAAAATATTATTAATTGTTCTCTTTAAATAGGTAAGAGCCACTTTCCTAATTAAAGGTGGTAGCCATCCATGCAGTAGATGAGGATGCTACATATTTGTAAAGGGCATGTCACTAGGCACCATTAGTATTGCTCAATGCGAGCTCTCAACATGAGGGGATTTTTGTTTGGATGGAATCATTTGAGGATGTTGATTGTTTTAGTGATGTTTCTTTGTGTTGCTTTAGGTAGAAACATGCCATCGACCACCTATAAAGATTTATCATGTTGGTCAATTAGTCTTCTCAGTATCTCAACCCAAATGTTAATTAATAGCTTCATTTTTTCTAACAATATTGAAAGAGGAGAGTATCCACATAAGGATTATTCATCACATTCTCCTTTATCATTTTGGGTGAGATATTTTATTCCTCGGGTGATGTCCATCCTTGTAGAGATAATTACCAAGATAGAGTTGGGAGCAACCAAGTTGGAAAAAGGGTATGTGCTGGGATTTTGGTGCATTGTAGTGATGCTAAAATCCACACCTTAAGGAACATCATGCTAATTAATCATGGAGGGAAGAGTTTATGTATTAGAGGCATACCATTATTGTCATGGAATATGATTGCTAGGGTTAACACCAAGTCTAGTTACACATTTGGGTGAGGAAGGGTGGAATTCTTCCCTTTTAGACCTAAATCCACTCATGTTATGAGATGAGTATAAGCTTGATTTTTTCTCTAATTAGACATAGGAGCAAACTTGACCCTTACATTATCCATCATCATTGATTTCATGGCATTGAATTGAGCTCTTGAAAAGAGGATTTATTTTCTTGAGAAAGAGTCCTATTTTTGCACCAATATGAGTTACAAATTTACCGTTTTCATGATAAATGGACGTGTGAATATATGTTACTTGTTGAGTTTTCATGGTTTCCTTCTATTTGGAATTGTGAAATTTGTGACTTTTTCTTGGCTTCCTTATACTTCAATGTTGAGGTTGTTAGAATAACTATCTTATTTATAATTATTGTAGCTTTAATTTCTTATTAAGTTTATTTACAATTGAAAAATACAACTATATTTAAGTGTTTTTTTCCTTTAATGTGATATCACTAGATCTAAACTACCACAATGTTAGGTACATTTTTAGTTAGGATTGTGGGTTGTAGTGAGAATGGTCTTGTGTAGAGGAAGTTGAGCTATGGAATGATAGTGTTGGCTATAAATCAGATGGAAAATAGTGATAGGTGGATTCTAATAACATGCCAATGGGGGTGACCTATTTATTTCCTTCGCTAACCACTTTGAAAATAGAGACTTATTTGAACTCATTCCCCATCCATATCAATGATGTCAAGTTGATTTTCATATTTTATTTTCTATTTTCTATTTCCTTTGGTGTATTTAAACACTCTATTAGTATGAATATTCAACATATTTTGATTGTAAGTCTTTTAAACTTGGAAAATGGTAGTATTAAATTCAAGTTGAGTAAAGAGTCCATATGTGGAGCATTCTAACAATTGTCTAGGTGTTGGGTATTGTTCAAGTTTTGATAGAGGAGACTAAAAAATATTGCATGGAGATTTCGAGTGATACCAAAAAATAATATACTATAAAATAAAAGTGAATGAGACAAAAGTGATTGATATAGTGGGAAGCATTTCCTCTATTAGTATGTCTTATAGTAGGGTAGTATATCCATAAATACATTAATTTTAATATAGCTATTAGTGAAAATTACATCCATAAGATTTAGATAATCTAATGGTATACTATACAAGTATTGACAAATCACAGGGACCTAACAAGATGAGGTATCAACACATCAATATTCCTCCCAAAACACAAATTGGAGGGTGAAAAAAAGTTTTCATTAACTATATGAATATATTGAAGATGAAAGTCCTTAACATCCCCTTAGTGATAGCCTTTGACAATTTGAGAAAGCCCCACAATTTGGGGTTTAATAATTTGTCTTCATTACAACATTAAACACTTCTACATCTTCTTCAGTTCCTCTTAGTCAAGGAACAAAGTTTTGTAATAACCACCCTTGGTTACTACCAATTTTTTTTTGAATTTTATTACACCTTCAATATCCTCTTGATTGACTAAACAAATTCTTCCCAATTAGAGAAGCTAGTTTCATAACCTTACTCAACTATAGAAAGGTTGATAGCTCTATACTATAAATGTACAATCTCACATGGAATAAGATAAGATTACACAATATGAAAAATCCATAGACCTAGTTCTAATTCTTGAGGGTTCATTCAAGATGGCCATGCCTACCTATCCCTTTTTTGGAATTATAGGTGCCACATTTAACATACCAAAATAACAAGACTTCATCCACACAATCCACATAGGGACCAACTTATACATATATCACATACAAACATAGTGACTAACTCATTTATAGAACACATGTACAAAATGACACTAAATTATGCATATGTCACCTAAAAATAATGTGACCACTTCATACATGCATGACATATAAAAAATATGATTAACTCATGAATACATCGCATATATATAATGTGAATAACCTAACATCATATGCACAAACAATGACTAGTTGGCAAAAAGGGAAGTGGTGGCAGGCTTACTACAAGGATATTCCACTTTACCTGGTTCACTAATACAAAATCCTTAAGTACATCTGAGCTAAAAAGAAGAATGTCGGTGCATCTCATACTACACTATAGGTCCCATCCTTTTTCCAAGATCAATGGCAGTGGTGATGAGACAAACATCCTATGCTACTTGTTGTCATCTATAAAATATCATGCGTAACAATATACATCACATAATGTCATTAATAAGATTTACATATCCCACTAAATATCCATTTATCTTATAACTAAATAAATATAATCAAGATGTAATAGGGTTTTACCTCACCTAAGACTAGTGTTTGTAGTATCAATGACCTAGAATGATTTAATAATAAAAACCTTGAGAACCATACCTTGGGAAAACATGATAGAGGAGGCACATACATTCCTTTTGATACACCAATTACAATACTAAACTATTGAGATGGAAAGCTCCTTTCATCTATCACTTGCATGTTACTAGTGAAAGCCAAATAACTCTTTGAAATTTGGTAGCTCTTGGCATCTATTACTTGCATTCTATGGGTGAAATTCAACTAACCCTATAATACAATTGAATACTTCTACTATCAGAGAACACTCTTTGAATCCTATCATGTTGGAGTATAATAAGCTTATCTATAAGGGATTCATAGGTTTTACAATTTCGATGAGCACCTTAAGATGATTAGGAAAAGTTACACTAAGAGAACAACCATCCTCTACCTATGCCCTTGTGGAGTCCCTTTCTCAACCTTGGTTTTTATGCCAAGAAGTTAGTTCATATATTGACCTTGATTCAACATTGTGACATTTAGAAAGTACCAACATGTTGATCTAAAACATATTGTCTAAGGGATTACACCCTAGGCTAGTTAATTTGGTTACATTACCCCAAATAGATCCATTAAGCTATACAATGGTCATATAGGTCTTAGGGTCAAAATCCATCACACAACTAACAAATTGGAACCACATGATTTGGCCTCTATGTTCACACACACACACACACATATAAATACACTCATAAAGTAGTCTCAAAGGCTATTTATTTCATTCAATTATTATTTGAAAACACATTTATTCTAGAGATAAACTAAATTCATAGATATAATTTTAGATAATATTATACTTCTGAGTACATAAAATTTTGTGTATTACCAATCATAAATATTAGCATACATTTATCCACCATATATATATAAAGGAAAAAAACCCTACAATATTCAATAACGCTTGCCATTAATGGCCAACAATTGGTTAATGTGGTCATATGGAACTCCATCATAATCTCAACATAGATTTGAGTATTAATATAGTAGGTAGATCATTCATGCTTATTAAGAGTTTCTAACTTGTTAGATCATAAAGGCTAAATTCATCATCATCATTAAATAAAAAGTAGGTTTTCTTAACTCAACCATAGCCATGTCATGGCCAAGTTTATCACACCCTTTTTTCTTGGAAGAATATACCTCACTAGGTCTTGAGGCTAACCTATACCCTTCTATACTTGTCACTAATCCAAGGAACAAAGCCATAGTGTTCAACAAATTAAATCAGATTATTTTACTTAAAATAAGTTTAGACACATTCTCAAACATTCATATCAAGATAAAACACAATTACAAAGACTCTAAAAGTTAATCCAATGTTGAAGTGGATTTTCGAAAGCCAAGCACCATAAAAAATAGATGAGCTTGGTGGTGATGGATTACCTATTTAATAATTCAAACTTATATAGTAGGGACACATTAATGGAAAATAGGGGTTCATAATAATTTGATACAAATTCCAAATTCTAGATGAGTCCCATTGAAGAGGGAGAGATGTTCATGCTTAGGAATGACCCCAAACCTTGAAGTTATTTCCTAAACCCTCCCCTACTGACTTGGGTCTAGTGGCTCCTTCACACAAGGACTACTTACATAGCCATTTCCAAATGGGATTAAATTCACATGTAGTTATCCTTAATCTCTCAAGAGACATAGGTTACTAAATCCAAGGTTCCATAATTACTTAGGTAACTTTCCTGTTGGAAGTGAAATAAAAAGAATATTATAGAAGGAAAACCATAGAAGGGACTAAAACCAAACATTATAACAAATCACCATTCTCAAATACCCATTCCAAAAATAAAGACATAACTCACCATTTTAATTATTCCCATAAATTGATAATGCCTAACAATAGGAAAGGAAGCCCAATTAAGTTCACCCTTTAGAAAATATGTAATAAGGAACTTCCAAGGACACCAAGATCTTAATTTTAGACCTCTCCACCATTATGATTTGTAGAACCCTTATAGGATTATCTTATTAACATAGATGCTAGGTTGATTACCTACCATCAATAATTTATCTTTGATTGTATAATCATATTTTGAATTTATCCTATAATCCTTAATAATTATAGAGTTAAAGTAATTGTTGGTAAGCCTTTGTATAAACCCATTATGATAAGTAATGAGTGAAGCTAGTTCTTTACAACCCATTTCAAATTTTCCATGTGGTATGAGATGTTGAATTTATTAATGCCAACCTATGTGATGATTATCTATCATCGCCTAGTGGCACTAATAGGATATAGGGCTGAATATGTTTACGCATTTAAATCCATTGACATCACTAACCACTTTATATCAAGCCTTATCAAGTAAAATTAGTTTCATTATCACTCAAGTTTTATTTCAACACTTACTAACATTGCTAGAATCAATTCCACACTGAAATATGTATAACGATATAATTGATATATAATAAATCTAGTCATGTTAGAGCATAGGGTAGTACATTCAAAATATTACCACCATGCAACAATTATGCAAAATATTTGATATGGCTCCAAGTTGTTAGGAAAAAATGGAATTGTACACCTTGCACAAGAAAATAAATATCTTGGTTATGTAAAATACATATTTATTTGTGGTGTATCTTTGGAGATGTATTTAGTCACATTAAATATTTATTTGGTTCCACTTGTAAAATTGTATTGTAATATTAGTTAGATATTTTGGGTGGCTTGCACATTGGAAAAATAATCAATATTGGAAAAACTTAGTGCCGAAACGTAAGTGAGGGGGTCTATGGTTTTGTGCTCTCATGATTTTGAGACACATGTTTTAGATAGTACCACTTAGTGGTTTTGTGTGAGATTGAATTTATAAAAGAAAGAATATGTTTACTGGTTAGGTTGGCTGTCATTTGTATTGAGCTCTTTTGTAGAGTGTATATGTCAATCATGGCATGGGATGTGTGGTTGTATGGTTACCCATTATGCTTGGACACATGGAGGATGCAATGGAGCAACTTGATATTTTAGAAGTATTCATGAGAAATTTGTAAGTGTTTTTTAATGAATAATAAATTGAGTGTGGATGCTTTTGGAGGTTGGGTTTTTCCCCCAAGAAGTATTTTCTTAGGGTATATCTCATTTCATCTTGATGGTATGTTTGTATATTCTTTTGTATGATAGTTTTGAATATTGTTTGCACATTTTCCTCTCTTGGGGTTATGTGGAAATGTTTTTATTGCTATTTTTTTCTTTTCACAAGTGATGCCCTACTATGATACGAAATGATATCATATGTCACAATCATATTATATTACGAAGTCCTACTAGGTAGATAATGAAATTCACCAACAAGGCCATGTACAAACCATCTAAACTTCAAAATGCTTACAACAACAACAATAATAATTTTTTAAGAATGACCAATGGTAGAGTCATACTTAAGACATTTGACAACACTATAACTAGTAGATCATCATATGACAATGTACACTCAATAATATCAGTAGTATTAATATTATTAACCTTTTGATTTTATTTTCCTTATGATTTGACCCCATATTCTTATAATAGTCTAGTTTATGGACTAGATAATATTTGCACTTTCTAATCATACTAAATCTAACCTTAATGGTCAATAATAAGTGGTTTCAATATAACATGTTTTCAAATCATCTCTTTTCATTGAGGTTAACAAAGCCTTATCACAACCCATTAGATTCCCCTTACATACTTGCAAGCCTATGCATAATTCTAAAACTGAATCTTAAGTTTAATCTTGAAATCATTGTCAAACACAATATAAGGGAATTTTTCCAGTAGGAATGCTACAAAAAATTAATGACAATGTTGTCTTACTAAAACTATTTTAATTTTAAGCCATAAATATGTTAATTCAAATAACTAATGAATCGAAAATGCAATAAACGGTTTGTGTCCTCATTCTAGGTCCTCAATTTTAGTCATCATAAGTACCATGTACACATTGTATGCTAGTTGCTAATTCTTTCAATTGGTCTATATTAAATACCACATTAATACCAAGAATCAACTGTGATTTTTTTTATCAACATTAATAACAATGGACTACTAGGTATATGTATTTTTATTGATGATCAAAGAACACAATTCTAATTAAATCTTAGTAAGTCCGAATCAACTAGCCCCAAAAATGGATGGCGCTGAAGCGCACAACCTATACTCGGCCATCGGGAAAGTGCCAAGCTCCGATGAGTAGGAGGACTCGAGGGTTGTTGCGAAACCTTGGGCGTGAGCCTGGGTGGACCGGCCCCCGGTGCAGATCTTGGTGGTAGTAGCAAATATTCAAATGAGAACTTTGAAGACTAAAGTGGGGAAAGGTTCCATGTGAACAACAAATCACACTTACTCCCTCCAATGAGGCATTATGAAACTACAATGAATTCCAAATCTAATTCACACAACAAGGCTATGCGAAGAATTTATCATAATTAAATTATTCAAGAGAGAGTTCATAAATTATTCTTTATTACTGTTGTATATAAGTTTAGTGAGGGTTGTGGCACTAGGGAGGGTATTTTCCACTACAACATGCGATATGCATTTTATTTCTACAATGTCATGATGGAGGTACAATATTTCTTCTAAAACTCCAATTTGAGCATGATGAGGAGGGTACTAGCTATATATGTGTAGCTGTTTCTAAAGCCCTTTCAACAAACAAATTTGGTAACTTACCTTACCTCCCGACTTCTCTAAGAGGCCATATTTTTGTGAGAATTTTTTTCAAAGAAATCACATGCCTTGTCTAGGCTTCCATAATTTGCATACAAGTTTTCTTGAATGTGTGGAATGAGATAGAATTTGACCCAACACTTCCAAAAACATAAATTTCCCAAGTATTCACAACACAATAAAGAAATAATATGCACAAAGCACATGAAATGTTTGAAAAATTATCTCAAGTTAATATAGAGGTAGGTGCATAGCACATTAATTGTATAACAAAAGCCCTAAGGAAATGTTGATGTGTGCACATAAACATGAATCCACCTGAATTATTTTTCTTCAATTGAATGAATGGATAATTTAGTATCAGACACCATTTTAGGAAAAAAATATGGAGTGTACTTAATTTTTGAAATTATGACGTTGAAGATATTTTTGATTAGTTACTAAAGGTTTCCTTCATAGCTATTGTTGCCACACCTTGTAGACACTAGAAAATAGTCTTAGAAAATAATTAAAATTCTCTATACACTTCCTATTATTTCTCTCATAAAATATCCTTAATCACCTCTTCTTGGCATGCTTTATGCTCAACAATGATAGATATAAAGGTGTTTTAGAACAACTCCACATCATCCTTCTCATTCCTTGAACTTTCACCATTAAGACAATGAAATTCATTTTATTCTTTATGCTTTGATGAACATCCATACCTTGCTCCTCACCAAATTCCTCATATAAAATTTAAAGGTTGTGAATGCAAGCCCATACCATATTAAAGGGAGTTGTAGACCTTTCCTTCTCTCATCCTTGCAACCCATACCTATGGCACCAATTTTTGTCCCCCACTTAGCTACCTCATTTCTTTATGCATATATCTCTTATTTAATTTTATTTATTAATACACCACTATTGTAAAGATAAAGGGGAAGGTTAGTATGTAAGGTTGTATTTATTTATGTTTTCCTTATAATTTCTTTGTGTAGTCAAGATGAGGGAGTCTTAAACAAACTATCTAATCTAGTAGCTTTTAAAACACTTCATAAATTCAACACAATTTAGGGAGCACATTTCAAATGAATAATAGTTATTTAAATTTATTGCATTGTGAAAATTCAATAGTTACACTTTAGGAGATTTGAACATCATCATAATTTATCAAAAAAATTATAAATATATTTTACACATTTCTCCCCTATTATGAAGCTTTTTGGTATTATATTTTTTGTGGGCTTTTCTTTCTTCCTTCATTAGCTTCAATGTGTTTTCCTTTCCTTTCACTTTCTCCTCTTCTCACATTTCTTCTATAACTCAAATATATATCCAAAAAGTTACTATTCATTTCTCTTCTATAGCTTTGTTCTCTCCAAAACTACTACTAGGTATGTGTATGGAAATGGGCGACAAAAAATGGGTCAAAAGTGACCACTTTTTTCTTGTGAAATTGTAAAAATTGACCTTGGATGAGAAATTGAAGATATACATGCTTAAAATTTGAAGGTGTTACACGAACAAGATACATATTTCTCATAATCTACTTTCTAACTTACTATTTGTTTATAAAATAGTAGAGATTAAGAGATTCAAATAGGGGGATCACACAAAGTGCTCTCATTTTTGTTAGAAAAATATAAATGTACTCCCCCTAAAATGTTGAATTTTTAAAAGTATTTCACAAATCACTTTAATGGAAAATTAGCTAATATCATGTAATTAATCCCATTTTTAAATTTTTTTTTTCAAAGTGGATGCATCTTGAAAATTGATAAGTTGAGCATGCTCCCCTAACTTTTTGAAAACTAATTGATTTTTTTTGAATTTGTATAGAATAGAGTGTAGAATGTAAAAGATAATTTATTTCTAATTTGGATGTGAGGATAAAAAATGACGTGAAAATACTATACATAATTTTTTGGCAAAAAAATAAGACATTGAAAAAAGAAATTCAAGATCAAGACCTTAATGTATTTGAAATAAAAAAATTATATGGTTAGAAAGGTAAGAGAGCTTGAAATTATTGTGGAATTTTTTAGATCAACATTAACAACATGCAAAATTGATGGAGATCACACTTGACATTTAGATGTTTTTCAATATTTTGTAGAAAAATGCCTTTGGGTGTTGACAATGAAGTCCAACCCTTAAGGTTGGATTCCCAAGACCAATCTAGTTGTAAGGGTTGGAAACATCCAAGGTAACACGTAGCATGAACATGCTATAATGTATTTGCGCTATGACACACTCACATTATAACACAATTATGCTACAAAACACAATATTATAATGCAATTACACTATAATGCACTCATCTTATAATGTGAATATTTTTTGTATGTAGAAAATAATAAATAGTTAAAAATCATGTGCTCTATTTTTTATAATTTAAAAAAAATTCAATCATTTCTTAACAAATATATAACCTTTTTCTTCTTTTATTGACATATAAGATTAAAATTATATGTTTTAAAATTGAATTTGATAATTGGAATGATTATTTTCATGTTTTTCATTTTAATTTGATAAATTTCAATCATTATTTTCATTATTTTGGCTAATTATATTAAAGTGATATAGAATTCAACATTATATAAAAAATGATCAAAAAATCAAAATTTGGAGGAATGTGAAGTTGAGAATGAATGAGACAATTTTGTGCAATTAAGAAATTGAATCTTGGAGTTGAAGTTAATCATCTTTTCCATCTCAACTTGATATTTTATAGTTTGAAGGATTATGAAATTTCCCTAGTAAGAAGTCTGGTTCAATATTTGAAGATATTTTCTTGGTAGTATGCCTATAGGACCTTAAATAATGAGTTCTTAAATCCTTTCTCTATGCCTAATGTATAATCTCTTCGGTGCCAATTCTCATATTATAGCCTCACAAAAACCATCCACACTTCAGATTATAACTGATTATTTACTACTTATAACTAGTGGGAAAATAAGTCAAGGCACATACTTTATTCTCAAATGTTTAGTGTTATCACCTGGCCTAGTCTTACTATTGCTATGTTCCCACTATTTTAGTAATCCCTTATTATACCCCTTGGTTTGACAATGAACACTAGCTTTCATCTATATGCTTGCTCTACACTATTTGTTAGGGACATACCAATTTTTATGATGGTCTAGATTATAGTGTGTAATCATATCCTACATAGTTTCTTTCATCCTCATTTTTAGGCTACCTCATCCCTTTAACCAAGTTAACTCTTACCTTCACCATCCCACAACATATCACTTGTATCCTCCTCACCACATATTTTAACCAAACATAAAGAGTTTAGGACTTGTGATGTGAATGGCTTATGTTATGAGGAAAATACCATGATTTATTTGTAAGGGAAATTGGGTCATCTCAGATAGAAACATGTAAGAAAAATAGTGACTTCTATGATTTTAATTCCTTCAAATTACCTCAAAGACACAACTACTATGCCATAAAGCAGAAACATACAAAATTGATTTCCCACATCAACCCTTATGAGAAAAGCACATGCATAATTAACCAGATTCAACACTATGCACAGATTCAAATTTGCAGAATCAACCAACATGAAAGACAAACATAAATGGACACACATATTTATGTGGGGAAAACCCTTCTAGGTAAAAAACCCCACACTTCAAAAGATCTAGCCATTGTATTATTCAGTAAAAAAAGGGTTACAATACAATTTAGGGTTACAGCCTTTACAGGAGTTTACACATCTTGTCCATTCGGAGAATACAAACAACAACCATAACTGTTCAAAATCTTTGCACAACATACAATGCAAATCCATCTCCTCTAACCAGTCCACTCTCTCCTAGCCAACTTCTTAGCCATCCCAACCCTTCAGTTTCTTAGTTTCACATTCTTTGCATCCTTCACAACATCATTCTCATTTTGCCATTATAACATTCCAGAACTGTCACAATCAATAATTCAACCAAACAGTATTTTCCACCTCAACATCCATTAGGTCCCACCTGAGACATTCTATACAAGTCACCAAGTCAGCCACCGTCGTATCGGGGAGACCACCTTCGAAGTCCTACCGATGAATAATTGTCCCAATGACAAGTGAGTTCACCATTGGATCATTTTTTTAGTGAGACAAGCTTCAGTTTCTTGCTGAAGACAAATTATCACCGATGAGGATCCAATGCTACACATCAGGCTATCATTGTGAAATATTATAGACCCCCACCAATGATGTCATCTCCCACCAACAAGTCTTTACTGCTATGCAAGTCACTGCTCCATTGAAATCACCAAGAATTCAGTTACTAGGTGTCAAAGAGGCATCATACAATCTCACACCGAACTCCCATCATCCCATCGACAAGCATCTAGTTTGCCAACCATTCAGTCATCAGAGTGTCCAAAGAGACACTTGACCATCTCTCCTCGAGCACCCAATGTCACATCGACAAGGTCTTGCAACTCATTGTACCATTGGTTCGTCAAAGAGACATGCATGTCAAAGATATTTTCACCAAAGCCTCAGTGACACCCTGAAGTCACACCAACACCGAGTCCCTAACTTCCACCTGCATGTTGAAGAGAATTTTCACCAAATCACGGTGACCTCCCGAAGTCTCATCAAAAGGAACAAATAAGTATTCAACCAAAATGTCTAAGAGACATCTCACAATGTCTCGACGATTCCACAAGGTCACAATGACAAGATTCCACCAGACTCAACCTACATGTCGAAGAGACATGATCCAACATCCCAGGGACAACGTTAAGTCACTCTGAAAAGGTCCTTACAACCTTCTACTAGAATGTCAAGGAGACATCTTCTGAAGTCCTGTCGATCACGCCATGTCTCACTGAAACTCTTTCGTTAGAATGTCTAAGAGACATTCAAAAACGTCACGCCGATGCAACCATCTCTCATTGACATTGTTTAGACAAATTATCATGGAGTCGGGGAGACTTTAGGACTACTCCCTTCGACACCAACCTATCTCATCGATAAGAGACTTCTACGGATAGAAAAAATCTATTAGTGCCAAACCGTGAAGGTTTTTAGAGTATTGAGGGAATAAAGAACTAAGTCCCACCGATAAGAGGAAGTCAGGCTGACAAGAGAAATTCAAAGGAATATGACAAGCCAATAATTTGAGACATAAATCTCAACATGCTCCCACTTGACGAAGAACTTATTGGCTTCTACCAATCACAGATTGAAGTCGCTATCTCAAGACATGCAATTTTTTTTGTAATGTCCACAATCTTAGGCAACTATTCCAGCCATCCTCCAAAGGAAATAAACACACCATGGTGTATATGCACTTGTAGACACCTAAATTTGACCACCCCTATATGGTCAAATTCACCCTTGTATTCGTCTATCACACATCCTTTATCCCCATTAATTAAATAATTCATTATTTGATTAATATTACCGTGCAACCTAATGTTCCTAAGGTATTTAATAAACCAATTAAATAATTTATCCCTTTCCTCACTAAAATAAATAAATACTCCAATTTATTTAATTTAGTCAGCTTTTGCCTTTTAGAATTAAATCAATTTCTAATTCAATTTTTTCTCTCTCCAAATGTCACATCCTCCATAATTTCTTCTAATCCAAATTAGTCTAATTAATTTGTGATTAGGATGTACACAATTCTAATCATGATTAGGGTCACATCCTCCATAATCCTCCACTTTCTCTTAATTTATCATTAATTCAACTAATCACCTATTTGCACAACCTAATCACCACGCCATTTATGGCATTTAGCCTAAGTCAACTTCATTAATTGCTTTCTCCTTTTGGAGAAGCTAACCCTTTCCCAATGTGAATTTTTAATTCACATTTAATCCCCTTAGGAATTTTAAAGAATTTAAAATTATTTCTCTCTTCCCCATGTGGATATTTGAGGAATTTTTAATTCCTCAAATGTCCTAGCACCCACATGTGGACAAGGACCTCATTTATGATGAGATCTTATCCCACTCCCAAGGTACTATGTAGTACCTCCACCTCATATCCCCTTTGAAACCTCATTTGCCACATGTCAAGATGTGAGGGATCGACAGTTATCAACTCACCCTGGCCCTTGATATTGGCCACCGTGGCTTCATCTTGAACCTCTATTGTTTAGAGGAATTTCCCCTAAAAATGGAGGGATTTTCCCTCATTTGATCATCCATCAATCAAGCAATCAAGCCATCAAGCACTCACCCAATCATCCAAGCAAGAACACCATTTGATCCCACACCTTGCATCCATTGCACTACCCACCATCCTCATTGTATTCCCCATCACCTCATGATCATTTAGAGCTAGGTTTTATGTTGTTTTCCATCAAAGGAGCACACATTCAAATGATCAGAGGGCCAACCAAAGCAATCAACTTAACAAGGTAAAAAGTTCCATAATTTATGTTATTTTTGTTGAGTTCATCTTAGGACAATCTTGAGTGTTCATCTTGTGTCTTTGGTCTTTTGCATTACTTGGTTTTTGCACTTTAGTTGGGTCAAATTCACTTGCACACATCTATGGCACTCCCGATGGGACCCATGTCATGGGTTTGTATTTTATTGTTTGTTGTTGTTTGAGTTTTGTAGGTTCATATTCCTACACACAGGGGCGAATCTGCCCTGATGGGAAAACTCATTGATTACAAAGGCAAAACTTTGGTCAACAAAGGTGAAAATGAATTCACCCTTTTGTGAAAAGGGGAAAACTTGAAGAAAAAGGTGAGGTGGCTTAACACAGAGGCATATAAATTGGAAGTCTCTGAAAATAGGTGAATTTGATCTAGTTACAGAGGTGATTGTGACTTCACCTCTTTCTCGAGACATGCGAGTTCAAACTTGCCCATCCACTCGAATAGGTGAGTTCGTCTTACACAAAGGAAAACTTGAGGTATTCCCGAACCTTAATTTTCAATTTGAGCTTCCATTTGATTTTGGATTTTGGGTACCGATCTTCTAACTTGTCTATCTATGAGTGTGTCATTTTGCTAACACTTTTACATAGCCTTGTCCCCACACTTGTCCAAGACTGGTGGCATTAAACTACTGACATATTTTCTATAGGATGATATGTCAAAGACCCCTAGATTAGCTCTATTTGTTGTCTATTTTTTATACTAATCTCGGTAGATATAGTTTAATTAAAGGGTCAATTTACATTTTTTTTTTTGTGTTTGGGAATAAGTCATTGACGTATCCAATCCCCTTGCACCTCTTGGTGATCCTGGGTGACAAGAAATCATGACTTGTTCTAGTCTAGTCCATTCCACCTAGGAGGTGTTAGTGCGTGTAAGCTCTCCCCTTGCGCTACGTGTGAGCCTGGGGACCACTTGAAACATCTAGAATTTCCTTCCCTTAGTGGGACCTGATTGGGATTTCATCACCTGAGGGATGATCCCAACCACGTTTTACCGATGATGTATATAAAGGGGGGAGAGCTAAAGTTGTACCTCAATCCAGTCATGTCATGTTTAGTGAAGTGTTGAAGCTAGGGTGATACCTAGATAAGACATGTAGAGTTGGTCTAAGGTTTTAGTACCTCGTTGGGGCTCCCAAATCACACTTGTGATGGGCTGGTGTTCATGGTTGTGCCTAATGTACCTTGTGTATATCAATGACACACAAGATAGCCTTGTATAGCCTAGATAGAGACCCATGTTTTAGCTGCGTCTTGGTGTAGTGCAGGGGATGCAGATCGTAACTTGAAGTTACTCACCACATACTCCCTTGGGTTGAGATAGGAATCCTCATAGTGGACTAAGATAGTCCTCGAGTGAGAGAGAGAAGGTGAGCCCGTGGCATCTGTTGATGACCCTGTGCCACTAGATCTCTAGCTATCCGCCTTTGCAAGAAAGGGTGATCCAGAGAACCACCCTGGTATCATGGAGTATTAACCTTGGGTTTTCCACCCAAGGTGGTGAGCCTACATCAAGTTTGTAATCCTTTTATCACTAATTCTAGAATTATGTTTCCTGGAGTGTCTTCATTATGCGATACTAGTGCTTATTTTCAGTTAGTCAGTCCAGCCTTTTTGCTTGTTGTTTGCTATGTTTTATGTCCTTTGCCATAATTTGCCCCTGCCCTCAATGGTGAATTTTCTTCTTACAGAGGAGATTTTTGATTGTGGACAGGTGATCCTACCCTGAACAGGGGTGATTCTAAGTTTGAGTCTAGTCTAGGTCATCCCTTTAGGAGAGTTCATATTTGTCAAAGGTGAATTTTCCTATGGATCCATCTCTTAGGTGACCACATGTCTACCTATTCCTTGGATAGGAGAGTCTTCCTAGCCCTAGGGGAGTCTACATCCAGTCCATATCCCTTGAGTTCGCTTGTTCTATTGGAATAGGCGATTTTGTCTTCTCCTTGGGGTGAACTTGTTGTCCATAGGGGTGATCCCGTGTTTTGTCCAAGTCATCCACATTTGTACACTTTTTAAAATAGGCGAATCTGTTGTCCACAGGGGAAAATCCATGTTAGTCCATACTATTCTCAACTGTACAGTCCAAGACATAGATGAAATCATTATCCTCTAGATAGGCGAATCCACAACCATCTGTATGTTTCAAGAAAGAGGAAAACCTGTTCCCCTCATAGGTGATTTTTATTGTCAAATCCACCTATTTCCCTTTGAGTTTTTCAAGATACAAGTGAGCTCGTCTCTTGAAAGGGCAATCTTGTCAATTGCAGAGGTGATCCTGTCAATTGCAGAGGTGATCTTGTCAATTGTAGAGGTGATTTTGCTAACCTTAGATAGGAAAACCAATCACATAAAGGGGAAAAATTGCGACACATAGAGGTGTATGCACGCCCCATACACAACTCTCGAGAGTGAATCCTTTTAACTAGTGGAAGCTTGTCATTTGCTGAGTCCATTTTTGTGATCAATTTTTTTATCCTCATTCATCTTCCCGTAATCATCATTTTAGTCCATTTGAATTTCGCAAAAGTCATCACATCCTCGATCTAATCACATAGGTGCATCTTAGGACGTCCCCAGACTTCATTTCCATCATCATTTCATCAATATGAATCCTTTAAGATTTGTTTTAGGGGCTTTTATCCAATTTGGGTTAGGTAACTAACCCTAATCGTCATCATCCACACTTGCTTAGGATTGTCATCCGTCTTAAGCTAGTAATCCCACACAAGCTAATCAATCTACTCTAATCATGAGAAATATTCTATGCCGTGACCATCTTGATATTATCAAGTTAAGCCCCTGAACTTAGTTTAGAGTCAATTCCATCAATCCAATCCAATCCAATCCAATCATCCAATCCAAATCAAATTATCCAATCCTATTCATCACCCGATCTTATCAATCACCCAATCAAATCATTTGTCTAAATCATCCTATCCAATTCAATCAATCAATCTATCAATCAATCATCTAATCCAATCAATCCTTTAGTAATCGATGAGGCCCTGTATTGACCTCATAATCATTAAGTTTTTACCTTTTTCATACTTTATATCTGGCTTTAAAAACTCATGATCTTCTCTTTTATGTATGTTTTATGAACTTATGGAGGTATAAAGACTTAGAGTATGAATGGTTAATATAAGTGATTATTTTCTATTATATGCATGATTAAAATGTGGTGATTAATCTATAAATGCTTTATCGTACGTATACATTTATTATGAATCTGGAGCTAATGTTTAATACTCAACCAAGTGATTGTTGATTATGTTTGAAAGTGATGAATGGTGGGATTGTTTGTGACTCATACTCAAATGAGTTATGATATGATAATCTCCTTTTTTATGACTCATCATGTTGAATGAAGAATTTACCAACTACAACTTGAGCTCCAACACCGCACACCCAGTTCACAAATCTGGAATTCAATGCAATTGAAGGCAGTTACAAGGATCCATGCCAACTTTATTCCTGTGCGCTAGGATATATTTTAGACTTTGAGTAGATTAAGTTCCCCACTTATTGTTATTTTTGAAATAATGTTGGATATTTATATCTAGAGCCAATGTAGTTGGATGTTAGATCGTATCAAGTTTTTGATCTTTCTCATGTAATTTTCCCTTCTGTTTTAAGATTAGAATCATTTATGTAATTCGATCCTATTTGGGCACATTAGTTGGAAATAAGAAGAAAGTTGATCTCAACACTATGTTCAAGATTCTTTCAGCACGCTTTCTGAATGAGGTGATCGTGTTAGTTGTTAAGATTTGATTATTACTACTATGTTTCATTTTCCACATTAGCTTAAGTTGAAATCATTTCATTATTATAAGTTGAAAGACAATTTAGATTGAAGTTGTATTGCATCATTATTTTTACATTATTCTATTTTATCGAGTTTTGTAGTTCATTTCTTAGTTTAAAGATCATTTGTGTATTTGAGATAATCTAAAATATCATTTTAATGGATTATGTGCAAAGAAAGAAAGTTACTTGTTGATTTAGTAAGTGAAGAATGGAATAGTTTATTTTCAAAGCAATTAATGAAGTTTTAAATAGATTTTAAAGTTCTACAAATTAGATTAAGTTAATTCTCCATTCCCTCATAAACTAACTTGTCTTGGAACAAAATCTCTCTGTTCAAATTCCATTTTGAAGGTTATTTAGGATAAATCAAGAATAAAAGATTAGTTTAGAAAAACTCTTTTTTTAAAAAAGAAGAAGCTCTGAATCACTTCTAACCAAGCCAAAACTACCAAAACCCCCCCAAAGACCGATCCAACTCTTATTGCAGATAGATTTAGACACCCTTGAGTTGACATTAAATAAATTAAATGAGTGGGAATTGTGACATCAACGACTTCCTACCATCATTTTTGGCGTCGTTGTCGGGGAAAATCTGGCTTTAAAAAGAAAATCTAAGCCTTAAGTGTTGGTAAGATCAGTTAATTAACACTTTCAGAGATCAGTCTGGAAGACTTGTAAGAGGAAATCTAGAGAACCATCAGGAAGAATCCCAGCCTAGTGCTATGAGTTCACCCTCTGCTAGGTCAAAATCTACCCAGCCAGAAAGTATGGGAGACAAAGATCAGGAGGAGGAGGTTCCCAACAAAACCTTTTTCTTTCCCATTGCTATAAATGTCTGAGCTAATGAGCCACCAATGAAAAAAATCTCACCTTCAAATTTACCTACATTTAGAGGGAAAACTTTGGAAGATCCTGATCAACTCTTATTCGAGTTTAAAGTGTTATGTTAGACTTATGATTATACATCTGACTATCAAAGATTGAAATTATTTCCATCCACTCTTAAAGAATCAACTTTACGTTGGTTTATGAGGTTAACTACAAATTCAATAAATACTCGGGATGAAATGGAAACATTATTTTTGAATAAATATCAAGATTATTGTAGAGTTAGGGATAGGAAGGAGGAATTGTTTAAAATGAAGCAATTGGAAGATGAGATTCTAGAGGACTATGTAGACAAGTATCAATTTGTTCTAAAAAGGTGTGGAAATGGATTAGATGAAGAAATTAGTAAGTCTATCTTTTTAAAATGCATTGATGATGATTCTAGAGATGCCTTGAACTTGATAGGAAAAGGGGATATTAATAAATAGTCATTTGAGGAAATTATTGAAATATGTAGGAATTATTCCAGAACAAGATCAGGTTATAGGAGAAAGAACAAAGGTTCTTCATCAGATGTCTCTAAAGTCATGGAAGAAATTTCAAACTTAAAAACAAACATTCTCCTTCATCTCAGTTCTTAGCTTGATAAAAGAATAGTTGAAGCTTTGGCCATCTACTGTCCTAAATGTAGGGATAAACATCCATTGAGGGAATGTCCTTTTAATCAGGTATATCTATGTGACAAATGTGAAAAGAAGTATTCTACTGGTAAATGTAGTCTCCTCCTGAAAATTAGGAGTCAATTGAAGAAACCCGTAGAAGAAGAATTGAATTTTGTAGGACAAAGACAATTTAACCTTGCCTTTGGTCAACCTAAAAAAAATTATAATTGGGGTTCAAATAAGTGGAACAATCAATGCAATTCTCCTAGTCAATGGAATCCCCAAGCTCAGTGGAATCCTCAACTAATGCAAAATCCACTTCCACCCATGACAAACCCTTGCGTACCATCATGGGGGTAGACTAAATATCCACAATGGAAAAATCAGACCCAATGGTAGCCTAACCAATGGCAACCTAATCAAGAGAATAATCAATGGTAGAATCAGGGGCTAAAGAGACCCTGGAATCAGAATCAGTTAACTGGAAAAAAACCAACAATCAAGCTCTGAACCAGTTAATCAACCTCAGATACCTTCTCAGCCAATTCCTAATCCTAAGAATGTTAAACCTCATC
This sequence comes from Sequoiadendron giganteum, assembly GCA_007115665.2. NCBI lineage: Eukaryota > Viridiplantae > Streptophyta > Pinopsida > Cupressales > Cupressaceae > Sequoiadendron > Sequoiadendron giganteum. The sequence continues at coordinate 576,650,583 of CM021102.1, forward strand.
AACCTGCCTCTAATGCTGATCCTAACACAATTAATTTGAATAACATTGAAATAGGAGATATTCATTTGAGGAATAGAGTTATACCAGTGAAACCTGATGAAACTAAGGAAGATCAACAATAAGATTTAATGAAGGAAATAGAAAAATAAATCAATAAAGATCATGTTAAACAAGCACAATTTCCTCCATGACTTAATCAAGCACCATTGGTTGAACAAGTAGATAAAAAGGATGATCTGATTGATCCTTAGATTATTGATGAGCTCAAGAAAATACAAATTGAAATTCCCCTATTGAGGGCTATTCATGATATTCCAAAGATCAACCAGGTGGTTAAATCTCTGTGTGTTAAGACACCTGGGAGGAAAAAGAAGTTGCCCCCTACAATTCAAGTTGGAGGAAAGTTGTTTGATGTCCTTTTTGGGAAGCTAATTCCACAAAAATATGGTGATCTAGGAAGTCTATGGGAAGCATTAATGGTATTGAAATTAAAAATATTCTTATTGATCTGGGAGCTGCCATTAATGTTATTACTACTGAAATAGCTAAAAAATAATGGATTATGAATGTTAAACCAACAACTACAGTTCTACAATTAGCTGACCAGTGAATTGCAAAACCTAAGGGAATTCTTGAAGATGTCATTATCACTATTAACACTTGGGATTATCCTGTTGATCTCCTTGTGTTAAAAAGTAAATAGAGAAAGAGGGGTTATCCTATTATTTAGGGAGACCTTGATTAACAACTGTTGCTACACTCATTGATTGTAGATCTTGTAGTATGACTATTTCTAATGGGATGAAACAAAAAGAAGTGACTATGTATCCACCAGGTAAACCATCTTTAACATCTGATAATCAAATCTTGATTGATGATCCTCATTATGAAGATGAAGAAATAAGGGGCCTTGCAATGGTGACCTTGGCAGAACATGGTGAGGAATATCAAGATTTTGTAAACATAAGAGAAGAAGATCTAGGAGAATGTTGTGATTCTGAAACTTCATCATGTTGTCCTTTTGCTAACATCACAAAACATGATGAGAATAGATTACTTCATCAACTTCTCTCACATCCTTGTCCCTTAAACACATTAATTGGTGATCCCTTGAATCTTCAAGAAAAGACAAAACAAACCCTTGTGCAAGCTAACAAACCTTTACTTATCAACAATGCTTTAACAACAAAACAAGAGGAAGGACTAAAAGGAATTTTAGAGAAAAATACAAGAGCCTTCGCTTGGGATTATAAGGATATGAGAGGAATTCATCCAAAAATTTGTACACACCACATCTATACTGAGGATGTCAAACCTGTAAGACAACCTTAGAGAAGAATCAACCCTGCTCTACGAGACTTTGTGAAATTAGAGATAGAGAAATTGGTCCAGGTAGGATTCATTTATCCTATTTCGGACAACAAATGGGTTTCTCCATTGGTCATCGTACCTAAGAAAAATGGGAAATGGAGAGTGTGTGTGGATTACAGAGAACTAAATAAGGCTACAAAGAGAGACTATTTTCCATTGCCCTTCATAGATCAGGTATTGGATAACTTATCTGGAAGTAGTTATTTTTCTTTCCTTGATGGGTTTAGTGGATACAACTAGGTACATGTAGCTTTAGCAGATCAAGATAAAACTACATTTACATGTCCATGGGGTACCTTTTCTTATAGGGTTCTAATGATGAAAAAAGGAATTGTTTTGGGTCATCATGTGTCAAAAGAACAAATCAAAGTGGACCCAAAGAAAGTTGAAATAATTTTGCAAATACCTGCACCTAGGAATCAAACTGATGTAAGGCATTTTTTAGGACACTCTAGTTATTATAGAAGATTTATTGAGGGATTCAATACAATTTCAAGTCCACTCTTTACTTTATTGAAGAATAAGGGTATTGAGCAAGGAAGTTTGCAGGAACCTTAGGCATCCATTGCACTCTGTTTTATGAAGTTCTTCACCCGCGAAAGTAAATTTGTAACCGTTCTAGGGACAACACTCAAATTGTTGAATCATGTCAGGCACAAAGCAACTAAACCTGAAGTAAGGGTTAATTTACCTATTTTTCTTTTTTCTCAACTTACTGAAATGGCTATTAGATGCAAGGAAAAATATAATAGAGTAACTCATCATGGTCTAATGCATTTAATAGTTAAGCATAATTTCATGTGGAAACCTAACTGGGAAGAGGAATGGAGAAAATTTCTGTTGAATACTGATAGGGAAAAAGGAAAACCTAGAATCTCTGAAGGAAGAACAATTAAAATTGAGAAAATTGGGGTTTTAACTAAAAAACTAGTTAAACCTATTGGTAGGCCCAAGAAACAAAAACCAGAGAGCTCTACTTCCGCAAAGAAAAGGAAAATAGAGGGTTTAAAAGAAAACTTAACTCAATCAATAAGGAAAACTAAGAAACACAAGTCAGAGAGCTCTGTTTCTGTGAAGAAGAGGACAACTAAAGAGAAGGAAACCCTAGAGAGTTGTAAAACTAAGAGGAAGAGTTCTAAAAAGAAGAAGAAAACTATGAAAATTGAAAGACCTAAAAGGAGATCTAGGTCAAAAGCACAAATAATGGAACAAGAAAAATTTGAGTCTGAAAAGACTACTTCTACCATCCATCTAGATGAGTTTGGGGAAGAAGAAATTGGAAGAGAAGAAATTGAGAAAGATGAGAATGAAAAAGAAGAGCTTGAAGAGGAAGTGTTGGAAGAAGTAGAGCCTAAAAGAGAAAGGATAGAAAAAAAAGGAGAGTCACAATCTCCAATGAAGTGTCCAGAATGTACTCCACCAGAAAAACATTTGTCAACTCATAATTCCCCTGTTTGGGATGTTAACTTTTCAAAACCTAATTATCCATTCCAAAATATTAATGTGTCAAGTATGGAAATTGAACATGAAGTTGAGATACCAAATATAGAAATTTTTTAGGTAAGTGAAATGACAAATGTTGAAATTGAACAGGAAGAGAGAATTCAACTCAATGAAGAAGTAGTTATCCATCGTGAGGGAAAACAACTAATAGAACAAGAAGAAATATATTCTGATAATGAAAATTTAAAGGAAAGAGAGGAAGAGAAAACTCAAACAACTCTCAGAATATCTAGGTTAGAAAGAGAATTGGAAGAGTTTAGGATGCAAAATCTGTTACTTGAGGAAAAATTGAAGCAAAAAGATAAGGAGATATTCAAATTTTAGGGAGAAACAACTGAATTAAAAGTACAGTTTGGAAAGTAAATTAGTCAATTGTTTTCACAATAGAAAGAGGCAAAAGAAAAACTGACCAAAAAGGCCATACAAGATGAGCAAAAGGATAAATAAATTCACAAGTTAAAAAAAGAATTGGAAATAAAGACTAGAACAGAGAAGCCTAGATACCTTTCCTTAGCAACTATGAAATATAAACAACTTAACAAAGAACTCCAAGAACATTTGGATAAGACCACGAAGGAAAAAGAAGAAGCAGAGGAAAGGGTAATTCAGACTGTAGATATTGCATTTGCCTTAGTTTGCACAAGGAAGCCTTCTGGAGTGTATGGTTTTTTTCTTAGAGACTATTCTTAAAGTGGAAGTTGAATCAAATTGTGCTAAAAAGACCTATTAATGCTAGACAAATTATGAATTTATGGATTCTTATTCCAACAGCTGTCTAGATATTTAGAATCAAATGTGTGAATTCTTTCAGCATGGATTTCTTATGGGAGATAATTATTATTCATTGCTCAATATCTATATAGGTGAACTTCAAATTAAATCTTTTGTTTCATTATTGAAAAATCATGTTGAGTGGTCAACCAAAATGGAAGATTATAAAAGCATGCAACAAACATATGGATTTCCAATGAGAAATGAATATCCAAATTTAATCCACTACATTGACAAATTCAAGTCTGTATCAAGGTTGAATGATGTCACTCCTGTTTATGTTAGTAATTTGTTGAGAAGCATTGCAAATTTTTAAAATGTTGAGGGCACTCTTCCTCCTTTAGCTATCCAAGCATGTGAAGAGAGATTAAGATCACTTCCAGATTCAATAAAAAGGAGAGAGCCAGTATCGCCAAATAACCTCAGATGGAGCTTGACACATGTAAGACAAGTAATCATTTTAATTCATGAGCTGCAAGAGTTCTGGATTGGCATGTGATTCAGAATGCCTATCATTATCATTCCTGCACCTAAAATTAATGCACCTTCATAGATACCCGTAGAGGTCCTCAGAACATGGTATGTCAAAATGGAAAATAACAATGGATTTGCAGTGTCAACAAGAATTGTAGCTGGATACAAAGGAGGAGTTTTTTACTGTACTCTTTGGATTGAATCACTCAACAAAGGAATTCAAATTCCACCTAGATGAACCATGAGGGCATGGTTAAATGCAGGAGGAGGAGAATGATGAGGCCCTGTATTGACCTCATAATCATTAAGTTTTTACCCTTTTAATACTTTATATCTTGCTTTAAAAACTCATGATCTTCTATTTTATGTATGTTTTATGAACTTATGGAGGTATAAAGACTTAGAGTATGAATGGTTAATATAAGTGCTTATTTTTTGTTATATGCATGATTAAAATGTGGTGATTAATCTATAAATTCTTTATCATTCGTATACATTTATTATGAATCTGGAGCTAATGTTTAATACTCAGCCAAGTGATTGTTGATTATGTTTGAAAGTGATGAATGGAAAGATTGTTTGTGACTCATCCTCAAATGAGTTATGATCCGCTAATCTCCTTTTTTATGACTCATCATGCTGAATGAATACTTTAGCAACTACAACTCGAGCTCCAGCACCGCACACCTAGTTCACAAATCTGGAATTCAATGCAATTGAAGACAGTTACAAGGATCCACACCAACTTTATTCCTGTGCGCCAAGATATCTTTTAGACTTTGAGTAGATTAAGTTTGTTATTTTTGAAACAATGTTGGATATTTATATCCAGAGCCAACGTAGTTGGATGTTAGATCGTATCAAGTTTTTGATCTTTCTCATGTAATTTTCCCTTCTGTTTTAAGATTAGAATCATTTATGTAATTCGATCCTATTTGGGCACATTAGTTGGAAATAAGAAGAAAGTTGATCTCAACACTGTGTTCAAGATTCTTTCAACACGCTTTCTGAATGAGGTGATTTTGTTAGTTTTTAAGATTTGATTATTACTGCTATGTTTCATTTTCCACATTAGCTTAAGTTGAAATCATTTCATTATTATAAGTTGAAAGACAATTTAGATTGAAGTTGTATTGCATCATTGTTTTTACATTGTTCTATTTTATCGAGTTCTGTAGTTCATTTCTTAGTTTAAAGATCATTTGTGTATCTGAGATAATCTAAAATATCATTTTAATGTATTTTGTGCAAAGAAAGATAGTTACTTGTCGATTTAGTAAGTGAGGAATGGAATAGTTTGTTTTCAAAGAAATTAATCAAGTTTTAAATAGATTTTAAAGTTTGGAAAATTATATTAAGTCAATTCTCCATTCCATCATAAACTAACTTGTCTTGGAATGAAATCTCTCTGTTCAAATTTCATTTTGAAGGTTATTTAAGATAAATCAGGAATAGAAGGTTAGTTTAGAAAAACTCTTTTAAAAAGAAACAAAAATAGCTTTGAATCACTCCTAACTGAGCCAAAACTACCAAAACCCCCCCAAAGACTGATCCAACTCTTATCACAGATAGCTTTAGACACCCCTAGATTGACATTAAAGAAATTAAATGAGTGGGAATTGTGACATCAATGACTTCCTACCATCAATAATCATCCAGGCCATCACTTAGGTTCATTCTAGAGCTTATTGTCATCATGACCACCTAGCTATTTTGCATTTTCATGCCCCTTACTTGATCACAAGCAAAGAAACTCATGGCAGAACAATAACCTCAAGATGCTCATCCTCTCGATCCCCAAGGTCAACCCACTAACGATGGTTCATCACAATCAAATACTGAGGCCCCTTCTCAATCTCCTCCTGATGAGAGTATGGTTAATCAACCTAAACTTACGATTAATGAATACCTCAGTAACCCCACCAATTTGCAAATGATTGATCATCTTCTGGATGAGTATGGGGATAAAATATTTTCCGCCTTGATCATGAAGGGTATTAAACCTCCACCTAACTTTAACCTATCAAAATATGTCAATATCATGCCTTCTGCACCTCATGCACCTCCTATGACACAAGATCCTCAAAAATTCACAGAATAACCCTAGAAATTCATATGTTCCCCAAGGCCCACCACAAGAGGGTTGGTATCAACCTGGATTCAGAAATTCTATCCTTTATTAGGTGATAAATTATCATCGAGTTCCCATCTCTACAATGGGAGCATTGCCAGATCTTAACAACCCTTAGGGCCCTGATTTGAATGCTATGCTCAACCTTGGTGCACCTCAAAGTACACCCAATCCACAAGGTGGGAACACCCTACAAACTTTGATCTTCATACCATCCGCTCCACCTCTTCCACCTAACCAACCAGGTCAAATTCTTGGGAATGTTGGGGGCACCACTTACAAACCTTTCATTGCACCATCACCACCTCCTGGCCATACGCCTGTGTCTAACTTACCACTACCTCCATTCACATCTCAACAACCACCGCAAGGAACTCTTCCATCCCAAAAAACCTCTTCACAATCTACACTTCACACTATCATCCCATCGTAGCCCCAAAAACCACCTATACATCAAGTGCAGGGCACTTCATCACAACCCCCACATCAATCACAAGGTAATTCATAGCCAGGACCAATCTTGCAACAATCACAACAACAACCTCCTCATTCATCATAGGTTGTTCCTCAACAATCTCAAATTCCATCGCAACCCCCCATCAATTTCCACCATATTACCAACCACTTCCTCAAAATTTGCAAATCTCGACTCGAACCCAACAACCAACTGAAAAAAATCCATGCAACCCCATAACCCAATATTTATATTATCCTCAAAGCTCTTATCGCCCACAAGCCACTATGTCTAATCCCATACCAAATATTACTACTACACCCATCAACAATCCTATCAGCAACTAGCTTACGTGCAACAATAGCAACCACAACCATCTCATACCGCCCTCCAACAATCCCAATAATATCCCTATTATCAATCATCCACTCTACAAAAACCTCCATATGCTTCCCAGTAGCCACCCATACATAATTACCAATCTTATCCATATTATTATCAACAACCACCATCTTACCATCAGGGTTCCTCCTACTCTACACATCATCAAAATCCACCATCATATCAACCTCCTTATGTCAATCCACAATCCACATACATCAATCCATATCAACCAACTTCTTCACATCCACTTCCATCACCATACGATCCAACTATCTCGACTCCATCCACATTTTATAAAAAATATCCCTCTTATAATTAGTCCAATCAAACAGGTCCCTCCTCATTAGTTCCTATCAATAACGAATTGGAAGAAGTAAAATCCGTGTTAAGGAACTTGCAAGCAGGGACATCCAAGAAGTCCTTTAAGTTTGAATAAATTTGTCCTTATCCGTTTGATCCCTCGATCTCACTTATACCCTTTCCAAAGCACTTTGAGATGCCCAAGTTCGATAAATACAAAGGAAAGAGTGACCCAAGAACCCATTTGCAAGAGTTTTACTCACACTGCCAAGAAGTTCTACACAATGACAATTATCTCTTACGTCTATTCCCTCGAAGTTTGACAATGATAGCTCTAGAATAGTTCATGGTTCTCCAAAAGGGATCAATCTCCTCCTTCATAGATCTATCTGAGAAATTCGTGGCACACTTCACCTTCAATTTGGAGAAGGATATAGATACCTTGGATCTATTGAAAGAGAAACAATGTGAGGGAGAGACCTTTGCAAGCTACCTCCAAAGGTGGCGTGAATTAGCTATTTGATTGAAATCCCATCTCAGTGAGAAGGCTATGGTAACCATCTTTGTCACAAATTACCATCCTAATATGGTGCATAACCTTAATCTACACTGTGTTACCACCTTTTCTGAAGTCATTGAAAAGGGCGCCACCATTGAGAGGGCCCTCATAGCTAAGGGATAAATCAAAATCTTCAACTCAGTTAAGGACAAATCATCAGGTGATAGATCATGCTACTGGAACAAGAATAAGAATGTTTTCAATGATGGTGTTACTAGTACCAAACATGTCCAAGTATCCAATACCTCACAAAGGCCACAACATGTCCCTCGTCAACAATCATCTCCTAATTTCATATCAGTTTTGCATGGTGCACCTTATCCTCCTCAGTAGTCCAATCAAAATAATTAAAGGAATAATAAACACACATTCACCCATTTAGGGGAATCCTTGAGTGTTGTCTTCAATATGTTGCTTCAGGCAAGTTATCCAATTGTCTACCCTGTGACTAAGCCCTTCAATGAGTCCAAACCAAAGCCTGCTTGGTATAAGGACAGTGAGTATTGTGACTTCCATAAAATCAAGGGTCACACCACTAATAAGTGTCAATTTCTCAAAACATATATCCAAGATCTCATAGATAGAAGTGACATATTAGTGGATACAAATCAGGTCACCTCGTCCAATTCTCAACTCCAAATTTATCAAAATGCCTTCCCCAACCATAATTAGGGTGCCACCCCTTCCAATAAAAGTCCCAAGCCTAGAAATACCATTAACCAAAGTAACAAAACCAATAACATCAGTTACAAAATTGTGCCCTACAACTATGATGGTATAGTTATGTGCATTAGTCAGGTGGAGCCACATGTGTCTATGATTCATGTTAAAGGAAAAGACCCATAATATGCTGTTACAATACATTGAAACTACATATATGTGCCTGGTCCATCCATGTCATCCTAGCCAGCTCCTGTGAGCTCTCAATATAATATTATTGATCACCTTGGAAAGACTCTCGCTTAGATATCCTTCTTTGATTTGCTCAAGTCTTCTCCCATCCATCAAGAAATCCTTACCAAGGCTCTCCAGGATACCCATGTACCTAATGACATAGATCCTATTCAATTCCAAGCCTTAGTAGGATATCTTTCCTCCACATATTAGCTAGGCTCTAGTCAAAATGATATGCCTTCAATTGACTCCAACTATAATCACCCCCTCCATATCAAAGTCCTCATAGCCTGTCATAAAGTGAAAAGGGTCTTCATAGATAATGCATCTTCCCTTAATATTTTCATGCTGAAGTTCATAAAGTAGGTAGGATACAACCAAGCTGAGTTGAACAATTAGGTTATCACTATAAAAGTCTATAATAATGCAGAGAGGGATTCTGAAGGCACCATTTATCTCCCAATCTAGGTTGACCTTGTTGTGCAATACACCACATGTCATGTCCTTGATCTAGAACTTCCATACAATCTCCTCCTTGTCTGCCCATGGATCCATTCGATACAAGACATTCCATCCACTTACCATCAATGCCTAAAATTTCCCTTCAATGGGATGGAAGTAACTATTCATGTTGATTCCCAACCCTTTGAATATTGTTGTGCTCTTGAATCCTCATTCCCTCACTCCCAAAATTTCCCAAGAGTTGAATTTGGGGCATCTCATGCCTACCCCTCTAATCCATCTCATAATCCATCATCCAATACCACATCTTCCACATCCACCACATCAAAGTCCACCATCACCAAAGTCTAGATCATTGACAAGGGCTGTGGAGAATATGAAATGTGAACTAAACTGAATGTGGAAACAATGCCACCATATCCCCACACATATGGGAAACCCTCTCAATCAATGCCAAAAGCAGACGAAAAGACCAAAACTGTTACCTCCAAAAATATGGGTTCAAAAATATTTAGAGATCTAGGCACACTTCAAGATTAGATGGATGCTGACATTATCCAATGGGTCTATAGAGAAGAGTCTGAGCCATCATCTCCCCTTGTAATACTTCTAGGAGGTTTACCCACATGCATCAAAGTTGGCTAAAAGATGTAATTATTAAGGTGGAGGTCTTGGCATAGAAGAGCAAGGAAGATGCTAGCCCATCGAACCATCTATGTGACCAAGACATATAGGCCTAAGCTATCATAGAAAATAGAAGGGTCTTGCATCCTCCTCTAGTAATTTGAACAATGTTAGTGTGGATGATGCTCTCCTTGAAGACATACCGAAAGAAGAAACCATCATACTCTTGTACGATGACGTTAATCTCCTTGCTTTATTTGAATGCCTATTCATCTTTACCATTGGCCTTTCCCTCCGCCATCCTAACTTGATCGATTGGGACATACGAAGTAGTGCACCTATTGACACCTTACCTTCAGGGGACGCTTATGTGCATCTTATGGGATTGGGGGAAGATGAAAACCTCAACTGCAAAAAGAAGAAGAAACACAATAAAAAAGGGTCATCTAGTCAGAACCTCTCTAAGGCACTTCCTGACTCATCAAGAGTAAAAAAAGAAGGGTGCATCCAATAGTGAAAATCTCGATGAGGCACTGGAGGATAGGGATGTTCATCTTACCCTTGTAGGAGCTCAATTTTCTGAGCGATGTTCTATTTTGATCGAAGAAACACAAGAGGTTAATTTGGGAACCGAAGAAGATCCAAAAATCATATATGTAGCCAAATCATTGTTGGAGGAGGATCATTCATCCATTGTTAGCTTGCTTAAAGAGGGAATTATCAATTTTGCACGGACCTACTCATACATGCCAGGACTAGATCCCACACTAGTCATACACCATTTGGATGTCCATCTAGATGCTAAACTTATCAAGAAAAAACTAAGAAAAATGCATCCTCAAGTAGCCATTCTTGTCAAGGAAGAGCTAGAAAAATTGTTAGAAGCTGGGTTCATTAGGCTGATCGATTATTTATATTGGATCTCCAATATTTTGCCCATTGCCAAACCAAATGGGAATATTAGAATCTGCACAGATTTTTGGGACCTCAATAAGGCTTGTCCAAAGGATGATTTCCCTCTGCCAAACATTGATATGGTAGTTGATCTTACAATGGGACATGAGATGTTATCCCTAATGGATGGATTTTTCGGCTATAACCAGATCAATATTGCATTAGAAGACCAACATAAAACTGCCTTCACTACCCCTTGGGGAACATTCTACTATAATGTCATGCCATTTTTCCTTAAAAATGCAGGGGCAACATATCAGCATGCGACGACTGTCATCTTTCATGATATTATCCACATCATCATGGAAGATTATGTTGATTACTTTTTGGGAAAGTCCAAGACTAGAGAAGTGCATCCCACAATTCTAAAAAGTCTTCGAGTAGTTAGAGCATTACAAGCTATGTTTGAATTCAAAGAAATGTGTGTTTGGGGTCACATCTGAAAAGATATTGGGTTTCATATTCTCTCAAGGGGGAATTGAAGTAGATCCATCCAAGGTCAAAGAAATCATGGAGATGCCACCACCACATAATCTCAAGCAATTAAGGAGCCTTCAAGGAAAGCTGCAGTCCATTAGACGCTTTATAGCCTAGCTCACCAACAAGTGTCAATCATTCACTCATTTTCAATGCAAATTCATCACCTTAAAGTGGGACTCAGAGTTTCAACAAGGCTTTGAGAAAATTAAGGAATACTTGGCTCACCCACCAATCCTAATCCCTCCCATTTTGGGTAAACCCATTGTGTTATACATTTCAACTACATTTGTGGCACTAGGGGAATTATTGGCGTATCATGATGAGTCCTTTAAAGAACGTGCAATCTATTACATCAGTCAAACACTTGTTGGATATGAGCTTAATTACTCCCCTATGGAAAAGGATTGTTTGGCTATGGTCTTCAGTTCACAAAATCTTCAAAACTACATGCTCAGTCATCCCATAAAATTAATCTCAAAAGTTGACCCAATCAAGTATTTGTTATCCAAAACATCTTTGACTGACCATATGGCTAAGTGGGTTATGTTGCTGAGTGAGTTCAACATCGAGTATTTAGACTGAAGGGAAATTAAGGGATAGGTAAATAATAGATCAGTTGGATGCCCCCCCCTTGGTTGATGCTTATCCTCTAGTGGCCAAAGTTACTAATGAAGGGGTTCTTACCATCAAAGAAAAAAACACATGGACACTCTACTTTGATGGGTCTTATACACATAATGGAGCAGGCGCAGGTGTTTTATTTGTCACCCCACAAGGTGACTATATCCCAGTCATTCAGATTAGCTTTCCATGCACAAACAATATTGTGAATTATGAAGCTTTAATCATTGGCCTTAAAATTTCTATCCAATGGAATATCACTCATCTTAGAGTCTTCGACAATTCTCAACTCCTTATAAAATAGGTTAATGATGAGTTTCAGACAAAGGATGATAAAATTTTGCCATACAAATGCATGGTGGATGAATTTAAAAAGTATTTCACCTTCATCCAATTTGAAGAGATCCCTAGAGTCCAGAATAAAGCAGCAGATGCAATGGATACAATCGGTTCCCTTATTGACATGCCCAAAGATCACACATACTATGAATTTATAATTGAGCAACTAATAATCCTTGCATATGATGTCCCCGAAAGTGAGATGGTATGCAATATCATAGGTCCTGATTCACCTTGGTACCTTAATATTTATACTTAACTTTATGACAACATCCTTCCACCTAATCTTACTCAAAACTAATGAAAATCATTTATCCAATGCTCATCCCGCTATACCATTATGGGAGATATGCTTTATTGTCGAGGGTATGATGGTATGCTCCTTCGGTGTCTCAATAAATCAGAATCCTGTATTACATTAAATGATGTGCATAGTAGCATATGTGGGTCCCATTCTAATGGAATGGCCTTAGCTAAGAATATCCTCAGAGTTGGCTACTATTGGCACACCAAGGAACATGATTCCTGTGACTTCATGAAGAAATTTTCCCCTTATCAACAACACGTAGATTCAATCCATGCTCTAGGATAAGATTTACAACCCATTGTAGCACCATGGCCTTTTTCACAATGGGGTCTTGACTTGATCATAAAGATTTACCCTCCATCCTCTGATGGCCATACCTTCATCATCACAACTATTGAATACTTTACCAAGTGGGTGGAAGAAATTCCACTCTCTCAAATTGCAGGCATTCAGATATCCAAATTCATCCTTTTCCATATCCTATGTAGATATGTAATCCCCTCCACCATCATCATTGATAATGGAAAGCCATTCAAGAAAAAGTACATGAAATTATTTTGTGAGACCTATCATATCCAAAATCATTGGTCCACCCCTTATTATCCTTAGGCTAATGGTCAAGCAAAAGAAACCAACAAAACCTTAATAAAAATCCTTAAAAATATGGTTAACAATACTGGTCGAGATTGGAATCTCCATCTTTAACTTTCCCTATGGGCTTACCATACTTCCATCCACATTCCCACTGGCGCCACCCAATACTCTCTCTTGTGTATGGTTCCAATGCAATCTTTCCAATCGAAGTTGAGATCCTGTCACTTCAAATCTCCTTGAAGAATCTCATCAGTAATGAAGATTCTCAGGTGGCACTCTTTAGCTAGCTTGAACTCTTGGATGGAAAAATAATCAAGGCCTACAATCATCTCCAAGCATATCAACATCGTCTAAGGAGGAGCTACAACAAAAAGGTTTATCCTCATCAGTTCAATGTTGGTGATCTGGTCCTAAAGGAAAATCAATGACCCAACAAGACATAGAAAATAAAGGAAAGTTTGAACCAAATTGGTTGGGTCCTTATGTCATCACAACAAAATATGGTTCTGGGGCATATAGGCTTGTAACACCTGAAGGAGAACTCTTAGAGGAGCCTATAAATATCATGCATCTGAAGAGGTTGTATACTTGAGTCACCTAGGTTATCCTACCTAGAAAAATTATAGAAAAGTAAAAAATTATCAAAAATCCAAAATAAATAAATAAAAAAAGTAAAAAAAATATTCAAAAATAGTAAAGAGAAATAATTCGTCCTATGGTGAAAACCACTCCTCGTGGTGCCTTGGATAAGTACATTTGGTGAAAACTTGGTAACAGGTACCATTTTTAGAGTTCTTAATCATTATCTACCTTGCATCCTAGTCACTTTATGCTTCCATCTATCCCATCAACACATCTTATCCTTGCATCTTATCCTATCCATCACCTATTGGCATCCTTTCATCCGTCGCTTGGTATATTGTGATTGAGCATTGGATTATTTAAATTTGTTATCCTAAATCCTAAGCTTGTCATCATCTGTACATGTGTGTCATTTCATTGGTCTTCTGTCTTCATCTAGAGTCCTCCATTGTGTTAGTCATCATTAGATTTCATCATGTATTTCATCCTTTTGTCAAACTATGTTGCCCCTACGCTTTCACGTAGGCAAGGCTCATCATTTGATTAGCCCCCGAGGCATTTGTTTGTCCAGTCTTTGTCATCCATCAAGGTCTCCATTGTCCTTTCTCCACTTTTATCCATGGTTAGTCTTCGATCCTTTATCGAACTACGAGGGCTCTACGCTTTCACGTAGGCAAGGCTGATCTTTGATCAAACCCTGAGCCCCTAGGTCTTTAGGGTGTGTCTTGTGTCATGTCATGTTGTCAAGTATGTCCCTATCCTAGCTGGTTCTCCATAACAAAGGCCAGTAGTATTGTAAGATTCAATTAGTTTTAAGTATACCGAGTCACGTCTATCATCAAATCTATTCTCCATATTTGGTCTTAACATGATGCATCCTTCCTAATCAGACTGCATCAATCCCATCCACCGTTTTGATCATGTGGCAATGGATATTTGAGATTTATTGTGATCTTTTGATGCTTCTAACATTCTTTTTTATCATTTGAGCTCCCTATTATACTTTTTCAAGGTCACCACGATCCATCATATCATGGTGCACTTTGACAAGTGGACATAGGGGTATATCTTGATCTTTTTGTCCATTTCTATCTTCTTGGTTGTCCCATGTAGTACCCACCAAGGTCCCTGTGATCTTGTGTTACACTGGGGCATCCTTTTGTGTTTATGGTTATCCTTACATTAGGCCTGGATGACATCATTGTGGCTTTGGGGTGTAAGGATAGCCTTCTTGTCTGTTGTGTTTTTTTATGCATTAAACACTAATCTTCCTTGGTTCCTCATACCTTGGCATATCATGTCTTATACTCTAGCAAAAATCAGTGTTCCTAAAATGGAAAATAGCATTAGGATTTCATTTCATTTCTCATCCCATGGCATTTCATTTACCCTCATCCATCCTCTTCCTAGCCTATGGTTAGTGATTTCAGTTGTGCAAACACTCATCTCTCATCTCCCCTTCTTCTTAGGATTCTTATGGTTTTGATAGGTGTAGTATCACACCCATCATTTCTCATCTTGATATGTGGTACATTATCACACCCAACATGCATGTAGGATTGTATTTATCATTACACCAATAGTACCAAGGTTATATCCATTGTCAAATCCCTAGTCTATGACATGCAACATGAGCAAAGAAAATGAGATTGATACATAACTATAAGGAAAAGCATGGATGCCATATAAACAAGTGAATCCAATTGTTAATTACTCTTGATCGATGTCATATTAAACTTAGCAAGTGCTTCATTGCATAACATTTCATCTCATTTTGAATTTATCATTGTCATGTTCATCTTAAGGTTTTTAGGATAATGTTTATTTTTTATTCTAAGCATCTTAAGTTAAGTTCATTCCATTATCATATCATTGCATTATCGTTATCATTATCATGTTCATCTTAAGTTGTTTAGGATAATGTTTATTTTTTATTCTTAGCATCTTAAGCTAAGTTCATTCCATTATCATATCATTACATTATTGTTATCATTATCATGTTCATCTTAAGTTGTTTAGGATAATATTTATTTTTCATTCTAAGCATCTTAAGTTCATTCCATTATCATATCATTGCATTATCATTGTCACTATCATGTTCAACTTAAGTTAAGTTCATTCCATTATCATTTATCATGTTCATCTTAAGTTGTTTAGGATAATATTTATTTGTTATTCTAAGCATCTTAAGTTCCTTCCATTATCCTTTCATTGCATTATCATTTTAGGTTGTGTAGAGTTATCATTCTAAGCATATAAGTCCATCTTATCACATACATTGTATTATGTTGCATTTATTTTATCCATCCATAAAATTATTACATATGCATACACCACATTTTTCATTAATTGCATCCCATTGCATTTCCATCTCACAATCAAATCACAATAACACATCCATTGTATGCATCATAAAATTAAAAGAAAATTGATTATACAGTGTACACACATGCATCACCACCTGCATCACAAATCATTAGTATCATAACCATAGCATATGAAATCATAAACCATTCATCCCATCCTGCATCACCACATGTCAGACACAATGCATTTAATCCATATCATCCACATAAACATGAACATAAACCATCATAGGAACATACATATATCATAATCATCATCATCATAACCATCCACATGTCTCGTAATAAACACCATCATGAAAATGAACATAAATAAACATCCATCACATAATAAGCACATAGTGTTGATAATTTCCATCACATATCATCTAAATATCAAAATATCATGTCCATCATAAATCCATAACAAAGTCCATCACAAGTCCATAATAAAGTCCATCATAAAATCATAAAAACATGTCAATCCTGTCCATTGAAACCCATCAAATAAAATACAGATACAAAGCTCTGATAAAATATAGTGACTACATCTCCTAAATGAATAAAGAATAAAGAATAGACTAATAAATGAATGAAATAATCTCAAATATGTACTGAGGATTCGATAGTCTCTATCCTTGTATGTTGCTCATCCACCCTGCACCTATCAAAACTATGAGACCTGTCCCCACTCATCCAACCCTTGTCCCCACTCATCCAACCCTCCTGACTAAGCCACTGCTCTCTGCATTTTTCCTCTGTGGATAATCTGGCACACCCCCTCTAACCCTAGGTGGAGTCTCCCTGTAACTACTGTAACCCCGCATATGTGTGGCTCCCTAAGATGGAATTGGGATCTGGGGTACTGCTCTCATGTAGGGTGGAACCCTTCATGCTAGATCAGGAATGACTTGCTGATATGCTAACATATAATATGCTACCTCTATCCTCGCATCTGTTTCCTCTGCCACCTGTGCCCTAGCTAGGTATTTCTTGATCTTGTACCTATCCCTCAGCCACCCAATGTGCCTCCTCTCCTACTCCCAGGCCTCCTGTGCTAGCCTCATTTGGTCAACCTACCCATGTAACCGAGATATCATCTGATCCCTCACATCCCTCTCTCCTTGCAAGGTTTGTACCTGGGCCTCTGCTGCCTCTGCCCTCTCCATCCACCCGCTAGCATCCCCCATCACATCCTCTACACACTCAACCCTATCTCTGAGCTCATATCTCTCACGCCGTGCCTCATCCCTCTCGTTTTGCATAGCATCCCTCTCCTCCGATATCCTGGATGCTTCATCTGCAAGGGCCCCATAATCTCTCTCTGCCAACCTCTCCACCTCCTACAACCTCCCCACCTCTCCCTATAGCCTACCAATATTTGTCTACAACCTATCTTAGTTTTCCTTAGAGTGTCTCAGTCTCTACTCTGTGATACTCAACCTGGCTAGGGCCCCTATCAACAATATCGTGGGCTCCTCAGGTGATGATGGTACATAAGGTACCATCACGAGTGGCTCCACCTGTGCAACATTCACATCCATGGCTTAATGATGCTCCCCCACATCCTCCATCTCCACATGCTCCCTGCCTCCTCTCCTCTATGGGACCCCTCTCCTACCCCTTCACCTCTGCCCTGCCAGCCTCCTCTCATCATCTGAATTGAAACCAAGTGCTCCTACTATAGGATGATTTGTGGTCATCCTCCTCGGGGCCATCTCCTACCACCATGCAGTGTACTGTGCAATGGTACCTGCATCTTCCAATCCTCCTCTCCAAGGGTATTGGGTCACTAGTGGCCCCTCCCACATATGCCACCCATAGTCCACCATGATCCTCTCTCCTGAGAATGTAGGCTCCCATAGAAACCGCCTGAACCTTTGTGGCCCCATGGGTATGTCTTACTGGATCCCAAACTATTTGATGACCTTGTCAGGTCTGTGCAGCTCTATCACCAGGGGATCTCGCCCGATTAGGTAACAAATTGAAAATAAATACCCTCTGTACACTCTGTCCTCATCTCTCCAACCCTGGAATCACCATGCCAAGTACGACCTCCAGATGATACCCTGTGGCCTCAGGTCATCTATCCTCCTCCTCCTCCATCCCTTTAAGTATCCCACATCTTGGTAGTGGAGCCTCCACCCATGCTTTGTCCCCCACCAATATGCCATAGGTAATGTCTCATCCCATGCTCCCACTGTCAAAATGTCTGGCCTAACCACACTGATGTACTCCCAGGCTCATACTTGTTGTAGTGTCACATGTGTGACACTCAGTGATCATTTATAGAAGACACCATAGATGTCCCTATAAAGCTATGCTAGAACACAAGCCCCCCATGAAAATACTCCCTCTTGCTTCTCTACTATGTGCCTCACAAACTCAATGACCTTGAGGCTACAGAATCTCCCACTCCTATCTAGCAATAGAATGTCATTGATCAATCCAAACAAATATAATGGTAGGGATGGTATATCCAACCCCAAACATGCATCTACATCTAGCTCCCTCCCTTGGAAAGGTAGATCCACTGCTCCAAAACATGCCTGTAGTATCTCCTCCACCAATCCCCCGCATGTCCAGCTAACTAAGTGCCTTTGGATGGGTAGCCACAATATCCTCCACACGTCCTCTAAGGTGACTATCATATCCCTTGTCGGGAGATGAAAAGTAGATGTATTTGAACTTCATCTCTCCATCAGTGTTGTCAAGAGTCCTCGGTGTGCTCGGATGTTGGGATACCCCAAAATGTGTAGCAATCCAGCCCATGCTAGTGACTCATGATCATGGGCATTCATCACCTCAACTATCACTTCTAGAATGACTGAATGTCACTCTCGAGTCTGCACTCTCTCAAAGTTTTGGATACATGCATACCACTTTGTTAGTCTCATCATATTTCTTTTCCTTTTCTTTCATTTTCCATCCCTGCCATGTTTTGGAAAATTCACCTCTATGTTAAGCAAATTCGCCCCTTTTCCCATTCGCCATGCATTCACCCATCTAGCTTACACATTCGCCCCTTTCCTAACTTTTGATGAATTTGCCTATTTATTTGGTGATTTTGCCTTTTTCCACCCCTGACTTGACTTCACCTGTTTCACCCATAAAGGTGATTTCAAAATCGCCTCTACGTCTTTTCCACCCAATGGGAAAATTTGCATTCACCCATTTCCCTCGAGGGATGGATTTGGATCTGCCCGTCTCCCTTTTGGGCGAATTCTCATTTGCCTTTTCCCATTTTGGGGAAATTTCACATTTCCCTTTTTCTGTGTTTGGTGAATTCGCATTCACTCATCCCCTTTCCTTTTCGCCCTTGCATCATGCAAGTTCGCCTTTTTCGAGGAAGGGCGATTTTGGAATTGCCCCTCCCTCTCATGCATATGCCTCTGTGTTGCGTGATTTCACCCCTTTCTTCGCCCATCCCCCAAGACAAGCGAATTTTCCTCATCGATGGATGAATTCACCCATCCGTATTGCGGCCAACACCTACCCTACCCAACCTAGAATTTAAAAATGTAATTAAAATTCACATCTAAAACACAAGGGAGGTTTCTGAGACCTACTTGGCGGGGTACCACATGCTCATAGTAAAATTGGTGCACCTCCTCACCTCGATGGATCACATCATCATCCACATAGCCTTCGTCTCCACTCGACCCGTTAACCATCCTTGTCACTCGTCTACTCTCTTTCTCTTGCTTGGTCAGCTAACACGTGTGCATAATTAGAACTAGGTGAATAATTTTTTTTCAAAATTACTATTTATATAATTTTCATTTTTGACCCCCATTATCCTTTTAAATTTTGGGTAATTTTTACCCTTTATTTTCTCTTTAATCAATTCCTTCACCCCATTTCTTTCGAGGGCTGCCATTCACACCCCGTATGTCCATTTTCCTCCATTCAAAATCCATTCTTCATTATTTTTTGTGCTCTATCGTATGGTGCCCTCTATTTCTCCATATCAAGAAGTCACCCGGGTCCCCTTTTTCTTCCCCATTCGCCCTCTCGAGGGGGCATATTTCTCCTATCCACTTCCTTGTGACACTAGGGCATCGTCTAACCTCCTTTTCTTCTATCAAGTTGTCTGTGTTTAATTTTTATTTGAAACACTGTTATTCTAACAATATTTCGAAGAGCGGCAAAATTAGACACCCGAATTTGACTAACCCCATATGGTCAAATTCGCCCTTGTATTCTTTTATCACACATTCTTTATCCACATTAATTAAATAATTCATTATTTGATTAATATCACCCTACAACCTAATGTTCCTAAGGTACTTAATAAACCAACTAAATAATTTATCCCTTTCCTCTCTAAATTAAATAAATATTCCAATTTATTTAATTTAGTCACCTTTTTCCTTTTAGAATTAAATCAATTTTTAATTCAAAATTTTTTCTCTCTAAATGTTACATCCTCCATAGTTTATTCTAATCCAGATTAGTCTAATTAATCTATGATTAGGATGTGCACAATCCTAATCATGATTATGGTCACATCCTCCATAATCCTCCACTTGCTCTTAATCTGTCATTAATTCAACTAATCACCTATTTGCACAACCTAATCACCTAATTAGGTCAACCTAATCACCATGCCATTTATGGAATTTAGCCTAAGTCAACTTCATTAATTGCTTTCTCCTTTTGGAGAAGGCAACCCTTTCCCAATGTGAATTATTTAATTCACATTTAATCCCCCTAGGAATTTTAAAGAATTTAAAATTCTTCCTCTCTTCCCCATGTGGTTATTTGAGGAATTTTTAAATCCTCAAATTTCCTATCACCCACATGTGGACAATGAACTCCTTTATGAGGAGATCTTGTCCCACTCCCAAGGTACTATGTACTACCTCTACCTCATCTTCCCTTTGAGACCTCACCCACCACATGTCAAGATGTGAGGGCTTGTGAGTTCTCAACTCACCCTGGCCCTTGATCTTGGCCATCGTGGCTTCATCCTGACCCTCCATTTTTTAGAGGCATTTCCTCTAAAAATGGAGGAATTTTCCCTCATTTTATCATCCATCAATTGAGCAATGAAGCCATCAAGCACTAACCCAAGAATCCAAGAAAGAACACCATTGTTGCAGCACCATTTGAGCCCACACCTTGCATCCATTGCACTACCCACCATCCTCATTGCATTCCCAATCACCTTGTGATCATTTAGAGCTAGGTTTTATGTTGTTTTTCATCAAAGGAGCACACATTCGAACGATGAAAGGGAAAACCAAAAAAATCAACTTAACAAGCTAAAAAGTTCCATATTTTCTTGTATTTTGTTGAGTTCATTTTAGGCCAATCTTGTGTGTTCACCTTGTGTCTTTGGTCTTTTGAATTACTTAGTTTTTGCACTTAAGTTGGGCCAAATTCACTTGCACACAACACCAATCTGAGAGAAAATCATCTCCAAGCCCAATTTACAACAACTATTACTTGCCACCAATCCACTATGCTCATAGCTTGTACAAAAGACAAGCTAGAACAACAACTAGAAAAATGACTTCTCCCATCCAAGTGATCAACCCACATGACTGAAAATATCACCCAAAACACATGCTATCCATCCAATGTCACATACCTTCAAGGTATCCTCATTAGTAAACTCATGCCATCTTCATAGCCAACTCATCAACTGCAAAAGAAAGCTCCATGTGCCAACTAGGCGAAGAAGATAAAGCACAACCATAAACTCCCATTATATGGGTAATGCCAAATCTGAAAGATCAAAGGCATATCAAGTATACAAATGAAAACACATAGAAAGTGTAACCATGTAGTACCAAGGAAACATCCACAAATATCTACAAAACCTACAACCAACTACTACAAGAAACATCTCTTTCAATAGTCTTCCATAGCTCTCCCATGTTCTCCATATCTGACAGAAGAAAGAGACACAAGAACCTCCATGTCATCACCCAAGTGACAACAAATGACCAAAAACTAGTGATCATCATGGATCCACATAGAAATCTCACATTTAAAGTCATATGAGTTCAAACATACATGAAGAAGAACCAAACTAAAGAGAATAAACTGTAAATCATAAACATGTAGCTACATACACTTCTAAATGCCAGTTGCGTCAAGTAAGATCTCCTTCACAACCCCAAGAGAAAAGATATAAAAACATCCAAACCTGTTCAACCTCAAGAGATCAAACAAAACATATAGATGTAAGCCTCTTAAAGAAGATCAAACTACTTCATTTTTCATCTCAAGAAGGCACACCCATAAAGAATCTCCTAATTGTTCTTATCAACTCAAATTCACATGGAGAACATGATCAAACTACTTCATTTTTCATCTCAGGAAGGCACACCCATAAAGAATCTCCTAATTGTTCTTATCAACTCAAATTCACATGGAGACAAACATGTTGTCCATCTTCGACCATGAATCCTCCAAAGCCATTAAATAATAGTTCAAGATCCATATCATGAAAGAAAGCATAAAACACATCTGAAAGATACAATGGAAAATACCTCTCAGATAGACTTCACTACCGAGTAGACCAAGAGTGGGGAATGAGAATGTTCCTCCAAGATATACAAGCCATCATGACTCATCCAAGAGCAATCTCCTCATTGGTCTCTATTGAACTCATGCCCAACCGAGGTGTAGGATCCTTAGACTTTCTACTAAAATATTCAATAGGAGTAACCATCGACATCACCTTTCTCATCTCAAGAGAGTTCTAGCCTCACCTTGTTCTCCATGTATCCATGAGAACCTACAAATGATCATTCCATGCTAAACTCCAATCTACATTACTACACTATCATGAAGTTCTCAAGCATATGACCAATGCACCCAAAACATAGAGAATCTCTAGAACACTTTCAAAGCTCCAAACATTTGAACTAGGAACTTATCATGACATCATGATCTTACCATCCCCCTTAGGAGATACCTTGCTCCAAGTGAACATACCATGGTTTTAGGAGCAATGCATCATGCCAAAAATCTAAACCAACATCACCTGTCAAGCACCAACAACACCTTAGAAAAAGAATCAAAACATCCACCATGGTTCCAAGATGTTGTACATCCTCAAATAGTGTTCATGCAAATGTGAAATAACTCACTACTGAATTTGACCCCAATTTTTGACGGTCGTTCGTCGGCCTTTTGACGAATCACAGAAATCAGCACCATCGCTCAATTTTCATCTATAGTCTGATGGATTGCAAAACATTGCACTCACGATGCACGCTCATTGGAACCGCGATGCCCACTTCATTGATCGGGCGAGGAGTAGTGGCTGAAGCATAGGTGACGTACCTTTGCTGAAGCGTCGGAGCAATGACATACGTTCATCGGAACCACGACTACAGTTTTGTCGATCTAACGATACAAAGGATGCGGAACACGGGTGACATTCATTTTCCAAAACGTCAGATTAACACCAGACGTTCATTGCCATTACAACAAAAGTTTCGACGTATTCCAAATATCGATGAGAGATCAAGACTGTTACAACGATTAAAATTTCCTGACATATTATATCGGGAGGACTGGACTTTGGTCTCAGCGATAAAGTTTCATCGACGAGATACAAATCTTGTCTCATTGACAAAGCACGAGGGAAGTATATTGGCAAGACATATACCATCGGAGTAAGTTTTGAATGTCTACCCGACCTGCTATCTGACGTTGATAAACATACATTGGCAAGTGTCTTGGTGACATACTTTCGATTGAAATAGCGACAAAATTTCATCGAACTTGCGATGAAATGGGCAAGTCATTACGATGAAAGTTTGTCGAATACATTGCAAATTCGTCGGACGCTTTTCGAGATTCATCACAAAAGCGATGAAACAATGCAATTTTTTTTTTTTAAAAACTGTTTGTTGAAATGTAGGCATATCGGTGAAAGATCAAGACTATTACATCAATCAAAATTGTCTGAGAGGATATTTCGGGAGGACTGGATTGTGGTCTCAACAATGATAATTTATCAGTGAGATACACATCTTGTCTCATCGACGAAGCATGAGGGAAGCATATCAGTAAGACATATACCATTAGAGTAAGTTATGAATTTCTACCTGACCCATGATGTGATGCCAATGAGATTACATCGGCAGGAGTCTTGGCGACATAGTACATATCGGTGAAAGATCAAGACTGTTACAACGATCAGAATTGCTTGAGAAGATATATCGGGAGGACTGGCCTGTGCTCTCAATGATGAATTTTCATCGGCAAAATACTCATCTTGTCTCATCGATGAAGCACGAGGGAAGCATGTTAGACAGATTGGAAGACTTCATTATGAAAATTTAGATCACAATATGATTAACCCTGTTTGGACAAATGCAATGACATTAGTGTCAAGAGTTAAGAGGCCATTCAACTTTTCATTTCAATAAATTATTGTATGCATTGAGTAAGTATTTACAAGGTAAAAAAAGGATAGTCATATGACTGTTTAAAATATCAAACATGTCAGTTGTTGTGTTTAATTAGGCTTATAGAGGCAGGGATTTATCATTTTTTGCATACATCGGCAGTCCAAGCTCTAGGCCTGCATTATTTGGTTACTATGTATGAGAAATGAGCAATGAATAATTTTAGAATATGGAGGCTATGGATGATATTATGATGGCCACATTTGATGTTGATCAACAATTGGAGCAAAACATAAAACCTATGATGAGTCATGAGATCAAGGGGACTGTCATGGACAACAAGCACAACCTACGAACTGGATTCTAATTTTGCTAAAAAAGAAAAAATCAAACTACTGAATATTAAAACACACACTAGAATCTAAATTTGTGGAAAATGAGCAATTTGGTGAGAAAGAGTACCTACAGTGCATCTTGGATACTTAGCTAGTGTACTAAAAAATAGGATTGCAAACCCAAAATTATTCTCACTCTGGAAATTCAATATAAAAATACAGAATGTTATCTTGGATACTTAGCTCTTAGATAGTCAATAAAACAATATGAACATGATTATGAATGGTTTTACCTGGTCCCACTCTCGATCTCCATGTTTGAGAGCCTTCTCTTTAAGACCCCATGAATCCACTTTGATCCATTGCTTCCAAAAGAGATATTAATGTGTAAACAAGGAGCCACATTTAAACAAACTGGTTGTTGATTTCTTCTAAGAAATTTAGAGACTACAAAAAGAAGATACCTGATGGGGATCATGTGGGATTCCTAGAGAAAGCACTGCAATATGGCCTCGAGAAGCAATGAATTTTTTTGGATTAGCTTCACAGTAAATCCTAACAGCACGACATTGAAAGTTGCTTAGGTACTGGGTCCTCTCCCCTAGATTAAATTAAGAAAAACATTATTGTAAACACAATATGTATAGAAGAATATGAATGTAAAGGAAAATGGATATTAGAAAAACATAAATGTAAATAAAAGTATTGTGAGAAGAAAATGAATCTAAATTGGTCTTGAACAAATAAAGTCATACCCAATTAGCATTAAGTTACACTGACCTTGTACTCATTGCCATTGTCAATCTTGAAGGTCACTTTGATGCCTTATGCAGAAACTCTCTGGCCACAAGGCAAGAGAAGGCAAGAAAACCAAGTGTTTATTGATGACTTCCTAACAATCAAAAAGAAAGAAGCAACCAGTCAACCCTATTAGAATAAAATAATCTTATGAATTGATTGTATTTATTTTACTGGCTAATGGATAGTGGACCTAGTTCTCTTGAATTGAGATACTACTAAGATGTGTTGACTAGTGATTTTAGACTACCGATATTCTACTTCAATCTCTATAAGTTACTTTTCTCTTAAATATATTCAAGATAACTCTGCAAAAAAATTCCCTGATCTCTTAGAAATTATGTAGATTATTTTTTTAATACTTCTCCATTTTGATATTTTCTTTCAAAAATTCATAGAAAGATATGTAATGCCATATTTAAACTTACATATTTAAATTTTACTAGTTCTATAATTATAGTATATGATTCCAACAATTGTGAAACACATTGGCAATATGCTGGATGAATGAAGTAAAATATGCAATTGGAAGGTGTAAAGCCAAATTCCTTAACCCTTTCCAACATCCTTCTTTCCTGTTTTAAAACACGTGCTTTGGAATAGGGCATGAAAATCCATCTAAGTATAATGAAAAGGAGATTTTTGTCAGATATTATATTACAGTAAGTTGAATGAATGTAAGTAGAGATATTTTAGCATACCTGCAGATGGTACAAAATTTCATGGTTAATTGGAAGCCTCCCATCAACAACAAGATCCAAATATCCGTGTATCTATCTCAATCGAGCATCTAAACCCTTCAGAGCTGTCAAATTTTCCACTAACCTGTTATGCACAAAAGTCAAATTTTAGAGACCGCTAAAATAAAAATAAAAAACATAGCTTTGAAACTAAATCCACACACAACACAATGTTCATAGTGAAAATTTAGCACTTTCTTTCATCTTTGCATATTGATTTGATGCTTCAAACGATGCATTTCTTATATTGAAAAGTGCATTACTTATCTTATTGAGCTTCTCTTTATTTTGAGAATAGTTTAATATTCTCTACTTAACAGGGCCAACCATGTGAAGGTGGAAGCTCATTTGCCTCCCCCTCCCCCCCCCTTCACATCACTCTCAATTCCCCATACCCGATCATATAACATTAATCATTCATTCATCCATTAATAACATATAACATTCATTCACTCATCCATTAATAACATATAACAATCATTCATTAACATATAACATATTCACATTCATTCATTAACATATAACATTCATTTTTTCATTTTTTACATATTATCAAAAATATGGTTGTCATAATATGATTACAATCACTTTTTTTTTTGTTTCTTTTTTGCAGCTAAAAAACGCTGAAGTGGAATATCGTTTTCAAAACCATCTGTCCCCCCTTCAGTTGTTCTGAGCTCTGCTCATGATCTTAATGTATGCCTAGTCATGTACTCACAACGTGGATGCCGCTGCAAGGGGGGGTCTGCTGCAATATCAAAGAAATGCTAAATTGATATGTTTTATTATTATTGTTACACGTATTTCATTAATTAAAAGAACATCAGAGTGGTGCTCTTTACCTGATTGGGCCACATCATGTTCTTGATATTGTCTTATAGCCTCATGCTGAACACCCTCTAAATCCTGATCTAGAGTTGAAACACAAAAGATTACATTAATTAATACACCAATTGCAATTAAATATGTTTAAAAGAACATTACAGTGGTCCTCTTTACCTGATGGAGCCACATCATGTTCCTGATCTTGTCTAGCCTGATCATGCTCAACATGTTGATCATGCTCTACATGCTCTAAAGTTGAAACACGAAAGGTTACATTGATTAATACACCAAATGCAATTAAAGATGTTTAATTGTATTAATCCATACTGCATTTTGTATAGCACATGAATACATCTAGTACCGGGATGCACACCATGGAATTCATCTACAGGTTGTGCTCCACCCTCACCAGGCTGCATTCCAATGTCATGTGCAATATTATCATTGCTTATCTGTGTAAAATAAATAGACACATTATTATGGTGGAAATTAATATTGAATAGATTGCACAAGTATTCAATTTGAAATAAACTTTATTGAGTTTATTTACCTGCGTGTTGGATGCAGTGGAAGATTGTGTTTGCCCAGTCGAGAATCTTAGGTGTTCAGTAAGGGCTCCATAGCCTTGGTGGAAGGCAATCTTCAGGTCCTCTTCTATGGGCACTCTGTTGAAATCACAGCCCTACATTTTTGCATGCGATCATGATTTTTTCTTCTATGGTGTGATAAAACCAAAATTGTTTGCAATTTATTATTTGGATGCAATATTTCATTTATTGATACTTAAAATTCATGCGACTAATTTCATATAACCACTAGAGCCAAGTTTGTGCTGCCCGTGTTTTTCTAGTCTTGCCTTTGTTGCCTTCGATGTGTCCGACAACCTATGAAAAATTTGAAATACGTTAGATTATGTAAAAAGAAAGAGTAATCAATATATAATTAAATTGTTAATAGTATCACATATCTTCCTTGGCCCGGTGGTGTCTTTCCTTTTTTCTTTTCAGCCTTCTCCTTTCCATCCGACACCAAGTCCTTTCACTCCCTCTCCAGAATCATAGGGGGACGCTCATACTTTCTTTTCTTCTGTAAATGTGACCTATATTGATCCCTCACATACTTTAGATAGGTACCAGATTTTTTAAGGACCTTGGTTTGGTTGAATGTTTTATCACCGAACAACACAACTAAATGGTTAATGAGCTCATCTTTTAAATCTTGATTTTGGGCATTCCACCGTGTACGTATGGTGGGCCTGAAGAGCTCCAATGTAAGATCACTTAGATGTTTATAAAAAACATCATTTCTTGCAAAATGATCATGGGATCAGTAGTCTATAAAGAGTGATCAATAAGTAAATTTCAATTGGATTATATATAATAATAAGTAAAACATTTTAAAGTACCTGAGACTTTCTCTATCTTTATGGGAAGGAAATCCTCGGTCACCACAAATGTGACCAAAAATGTTCTCGTACTAGTAATACGGGAAGATCCAGGAAATGCTACTAAAACATCACCAGTATTAGCGGCTTCTATATCCACAGGTACTGACACATGTAGTGGCATGTGTTCGCTTCCAGACGGTGCACTACCGAATGCCTGCATGGTATGTGTTGCCAACATTTCAGTCAAAAATATAAGCACATATGATGGGGTTGGATGATGTGTTGTATGCGCAGGAAGATCAAGATTGACACTTGTACTGACCCCTACTTCTTGGGAAACACTTGCAGTACCTTGATCATGCCCAGTAGCATGATGAGGACGCAAATAATCCTGTAAAAACAACACATATTTTAGTTCATGACATAAAAGAGTACAAAATATAAAACTATGAATGAACTTATGTTATAATTAAAGATCTCATGATAGCTTACTTGCATGTTCTGTGCTCTCTTCGACAATATTTTAACCCTTTCTCTTATCTCATCTATTTGAGGCACTAGGAATACCAACTTAAGGATTTCTTCATTGCATTTTTTTTGGTCCTTCCTCATCATATCCAAAGGGTTTGCAGAAAATATGATGTCATCATCGCATAATAGTGACTGCACCTCCATATGATACTCTCTTGTACTGCTGGTGCCTTTCCCTCATCAGCAACCTACAACAAGAATATTAAAAATATTAATGAAATTAACCCAATAAAGTCATGAAAAAAAATAATAATAAAACACTTTGCTCGTATCTAATTTGTACAATTACAATGAGGTAAACCTATCAGATAGAAGCGCCTAAAGATGGATCGTGATCTGTGCTCTGGGCCAGAGCCTTCCTCATATGATCAATGTCTCGATGTGACAAAAATTAAATATAAAAATATTACCAATATTAAACTAATAGACTTACGAAAAAAAACATAATAATAAAATGGTATATTGGAGTCATTAATTGGAGGTTGGGTTAAATGGTATATAGTACATACCACCCCCATAGTAATTGTGTTTGTATCTAAGCAATTCAAATTGTAATCGATTAGCAACTCTTCTCTTGCAGTTATTGATTTTATCGCACATACGAATACACGGTTTCCCTCTCGTGCCTCGAATATATAATTGGGTTGCTTGTTTGTTGAGCCAGGTCATGTACTATTTATAAAGCCTGCAATATTCCCTGATGCTTTTGGCCTCCCATCAATGTACCTAGCCACTCCTTTATTTTGATCCTTATCTTTTAGTTGTATATAATTTTCTGATAGTGCATACCTACGCATACTTCGTGTATATCGAACTAGCTGCATCCAATCTTTGTAACTGTAACAGGGTCCAACATACTCCATCAACTCAGTAACTTTTTCGTAACAAAACTTTATTCCGTCCATGCAAAATAGGCCCAAACCATGTAATGATGATGGTGCTATGCGATATATCCTCTCGTTGACACAAAGATCAATGTTTATTGGAGGAAGTTCCTTGGGTACCCATTATTTTCATAGATGTTTCTACCTTAAGGGCACCTCGATGTCGCCTATGCTCTCATCATCATAAGAACATGACCCCCCTTCAACAAGAAAACATTACATGCATTTACGGAATTTTCTTCTAATATTTTGACCTCTAGTTGATCTCCCTCTTTTAGACCTACTACATGTCTCGCTTTCCTCTTCTCTTCCTGAATTTCCCTCGCTCGAGGAAGAAAAATCTGACAAATACCTATTTGGTGGTACTTGCACTCATAAGGATGTTGGATGAAGTTCTTTCATGGTGATGTGATCCGAAGGTGACATTATGATTAATCTATCATTTCATCACTAGAATTTGACATGTTGTAAGGTAATCAAGTCTTGATAGATTGCAAGTTATTGTTACTACCGTCCAAATGTGTCCATCACAAATCAAATCTACTTAACATTTTAACTCCCAAACTTTGTAACAAGTGTTAAATGTGACTATGGTCCACTAGTTGCACAACCAAGGCATCAAATGTATTCTCTAATTGTAATCAAAGGACTTTTTCTCTTCATTCAAGTAAATAAACTTGAAGGGAAACACCACAAAGTGGTTTATTGGACACCTACATGACTAAAAATAGCAGCAAATTTACATTTAATTTCCATATGTCTAAGTGGTTAACAGGGAGGGAGTGTGTACTAGGCCTGGTAAAGTCATCATAAGTTTATGCTTTGGCAATAAAAATTGTTTAATTCATCTTAAATCTTCCTATGTCTAATTTCTAGGAGACTTTTGGTATGTTTTAAGGTAGGATGAGTGGTCACATCAATGTTCTAATTTTCTATGACAAGGTTTCAACATCTTCAAATAGTGAAATTTAGTGCTCATAGTCATTTGAAACAACAACATTTTGATTATGTATGATGGTAGGATTTGATAACTTAAAATAATTGGCTACCCAACAAACTTAAAGTTAAAAGAAACTTTTTCAGTTTAAGGGGTTAGCACTTTCTTTCATCTTTGCATATTGGTTTGATGCTTCAAACGATGCATTTTTTATCCCACTTCTATCATATTGTATTCCCATCCCATTGCAATTGTTGGAGGAGTTGATACCAAAATTTCATATCAAATACCACGTTCTTGAAGCAATTTTTTGTGTTTTTACAAATTTTAAGAAGTTCTTTTGTGTTGTATGGATCCATACAAGCTTGAAATGCTCTGAGATCATTGGTGTAGATAAATATGTGCGTTCCCTTTCATTTGCATTTGTTTTTAAGTTCCCAATCACTATTTTGTGGGAGAAAACAATCAAATACAGGTACTACCCTGTTGTGCCTATTTAAGAGCTTGTGTGCATCATGGTGGATTTGATGGAGTTTCAAATCTTGTTCTTTGAATTCCATTTATGTTTTTCCCTTGTCTTGGCTTGTTACATTGTTTGGGAGGAACCTAAGGTTGGGTTTTACTTTGGCTTTCATAAAAATTCTAATGTTCCATGTAAAACCTTGGGTGAGATATATTCGACCATTACCTTTTTGGAGTGGGTATAAAATGACTTATGTCTCATTGTTTCGTCTAGGCCGGGCCCATTTTTATAAATTGAGTTAAATATTTTTCCTAACTTTATTACTTCCTAAGTTTAGGTTAGCATGTGCCCTATGTTACTGATATTAACCAAAACCTAAGGGGAGGGTTAATAATCAAAAGAGCTTCTGAAACTTCAACTACAAAAGCTACAAACTTGACTGTAAATGTCGCCAAATTGGCCCAAAAGACAGCTGAAAGAGAAGAAGCCGAGAAGAAAAGTTTGATGGAGAAGTATAAAAGTTCATTGCATTTAGGGGTATGTTAAAGCAAGAAACTTGGAATTGAATTGATGCCCTAGGGCTGACAAGGGAAATTTTCTTGTGAATTTGTGGTTGTTAAGTCAGGGTTTATCAATTTGATGAATATCTTGGTAGAGTCATGGTGACACTATTTGATGGTCCAATCTCTACTTCGAAACAAAAATATCTCTAACAATTCTAAGAGCTATAATGGGATGGCATTAAAGGAACCTTCATATGAAGGATCTTATAATTAAGGACCTTTGAATAAAGGTCTTCATTTGAAGGTCCTTCATGCCAAGGTTCCTTTTATAAAGAATTTTGGACATGAAATATTTAAAATAAAAAATACCTTCATTTGAAAGTCTTGACATGACATCATTTTTGAATGAAGGTTCTTCATTCAAAGGTCATGATGACATCACCTTCAAATGAAGGTTCTTTATTCAATTGGTATTTTGTAATTTTGAATGTGTGATAATAATTTAGGGTTAAAAATAAATCCATTTGAGCCTTTTATAAATGAAAGGACATTTGATGCAATCATATGCATTGTCAAATTTTTAACTTAATAGTAAGGGCATCATGAGTAGTTTGTCGGGCCCATTCAAAAATCTCCAATGTAAGGATTGAACTGTTTAGAATGTATCTACTATCAAGAAAGCCAATTTTTTACCTCTATGACTATATCTCAAGCAATAGGTTTTATTGTGATGGAAATGATATTGACAAGGATTTTGTAATCTAGGTGTTGAGAAGCATAATTGGTCACCATCCTAGGAAAGATTCTTCATTATCACTTTTAGGTGTTAAAATTTAACGATACGTAGATTGATGAAAGAGCCCAAAGAGCCTTTCTCTATGTTATCCAAGTACACATAGCAGCGGTCTTCTCTTATACGGTTGGACATGATTTCAAGAACTTAGCTAGGAATTATTCATTTAACCTAAGGTTTTCTCATAATGCCATCATTGGAAAAGTATGATCAAATTCTTCTATTATGAAGAATTGGTCTATGTGCCTCTAGTAATCACTATAAAAATGTGAAAGACTAATCTATTTTATTTTTTCTGTCTTATCTTATACCATTTTACGATAATAGGGGGCCAATGTATGAGAAGATCTTTGGAAACTAGGCATGAAAATTGCAGGTTAAAGAGAATGGAGGTGCCAAACTTACAATACTCATTGTCCCTTGCTCGTCGATTTTCCTTGAGTGACCTCAACCTCATCCTCGGTGCTGGTATTGACCTTTTTTTAGCTCCAAACTCTTCCACGGCATTGGTATTGACTTTTTTTCACTCCTCCAAACTCTTCCTCAGTGCTGGTATTGATCTTTCACTTCTCCAATTTGACGAGCTACAACCTGGTTTCGTTAAGTTTTAGAGTATGTTAATTAAATTTAAAATTATGGTGCCATTTAGAGTAGTGAATATAAAGCAAGCCAAGCCTATTATAGTCATGAGGGCAATAATAAAACTCCTAGGATACTTTATGAAACCATTTTTCGTGGTTAAAGGGAGGCCATAAAATATACCTTTAGATTTTTTCAATCTTCAATTATGAGGATTTGCAAGGTTCTTAGCAACATGAGTAATGAAAATGTGTGCAAAAAGAATTTTTGAACACACATGGAATCTCCTTGCCAAAGAAAGGGGCTTCATAATTTAATATGATAATTTTTCTCAGCTCTAGAAATGATATGTTTCCTTAAAGAGGAAGGATAAACCTAAAAGGTAAAAGAGATTCTTAGGAATCTCAACACTTCCTTATGATCAACCCCCTTCTATCTATAGGAATTGAACCAATTGGGCTTGGCTAAGAAGGATTTCCTATAAAATTGAGTTTTATGCCACTATATATTTGAACTTAAAGCTTTCCAAAAAATATCTAGGCATTGGATATCCTAAATAATGTCACGTTTTTCCTCCAAGAGAGTGAGAAAGGAGTCATTAGAAAAATGACCATTGAATAGTTGGACTATAGAGTTACGAAAAATAGCACCTTTAATAAGGTTCCATGAAATACTACTAGCCAAAAGATATCCAAAGGCCTCCATATAAAACACACATAAAGTAGGAGCTAAGGGGAAAACATGAAAAATTGAATGAAAACACCCAAAATCCTCAAATTTATATCCATTCATGGTAATACAAGTATAATCATCATAACCTTTTTTTGAAAAAAGTAAAAAAAAATTGAGGAACAAATCCTAGATGACATAACTAGTCCAATTCAACACCAGAGGTAGCAAGAGATTAATGAAACTACCACAAGCTTTAAGTAGAAGTAAATTGCCATTTTCAAGGTTTAATGCTAGTATGAAATTGTGACTAGCTAAATGGAAAGAAAATTAGAAAATTGTAACCAACATTTAAGTGGAAATAATTACAAAATTGTAACCACACTTTTTGCATGGTTGAACCAATTTAAAAATTCAGCCAAAGGTGATAGTAAAAAAATTAAAATGCACCTTTATGAAATATTTAGTCTAAGAAGCAAATTTGGATGGAAAAGTTAGTAAGAAGTAGTGTCGAAAGTGGAAAATTAATCATGAAATCGTGGCTAATAGAGCATACAAAATATATTGGAAAAGTCAAGAGAACTTATATCTGCACACAAACACACTCAAAATAATAATTATATCATACAGTTCATTTAGGAATATATTATACTATGGATTTTACAAAGCCTTTCAAATATACCTTCCCATTTGAACTACTATCTTATAAGAATATAACTAATTATTTAATAACAAAAATAAACAAGTTAGTAAGGTGAATTTATTAATGTTAATCTTAATATTCCAACACCCTCCCTTAAGTTTAACATTCCTCACAACAAAACATGTTGATTGAAACAAACAAATATATAGAGGCTAAGCTAACATCATTGGCTCGAGTTATGCAAGTCCACACTATGTGATCCTTTTTCTTACAATAATAAAATTCATTTTTATTTTTTAATTATTATTACCTCATGAGTATAATACATTCTCATGTTGAGAATCAACTTTTAAATCTTTTCCATCGTTATTTTTTCTTCTGCTAATAGGGCCAAAATCACATCTTCTTGTGTTTGAGAAGTTATTGGACTAGGCATAGAAATAACATTGTTGTATTTGCAAACTATTTAATAAAATATCCTTATCATCTTCATCATCTAATAGAGCCTTGACTTCTATCAGTTGTTTAATGAGAGATCTCAAATTTCTTATGTGATTAGACATAGTGATTATATCTCTCATTTTGAATCTAAATAGTTGAAATTAACTATTTTTGCTCAAAATATTTTATTGAAATTTTCCCAAATTTCCTATGATGATTTATCTAAATCTATATAACAAAATTTAATGTCAGAAAGGGAAAGACCAATAATATATTTGAATTTATCATTTATTTTATGTCATTCCATGTAAAGAGCGAAACTCTTTAATTCAAAATATCGACAATACTTTAAATAAATTCATTTATATTCAAAAGAAAGTCGAAACTTCATTCCTTAGACTACATAAAATCCAAACGATTTCAAAACAATGACTTAAAGTTGATAAATAGATTCATAATATTCCCAACTAAAATTGGTTTTAACTCCAAGTTCCATTTTATGATTGCATTCAAAATTGATTGTGAAGTAATTGTTTCCAAATTGTAAACTACTATTTTTGTTTTCAAATTTCATTTTGAACGTATTTTGTTTTCTAAGTTGTTTTCCAATTATTTTCAATTGAAAATAATAGATTTAAATAAAGAAATAATAAATTAAATAAATCAATTTTCTCACAATAATATTTAAATTGCCATTTAAAACAAACATATTCTTTTTCACAATTTTGTTCAACAAATGCATAGCCATTAGAATAATTAAAGATTAAACCATTTAATCATGAAAATTACGTTCCAATTATTTAAGTGGTGTGTGAGATTCCATCATCCTCATAAACATCTAATGGCTAAAACGACTCTACCTGAACAATGTTCTCGCCTACATTCTCGTTCACCTATTCCTGTGTTCACTTGCACTCAATTTCTCATCAGCAATGACAATCCCCAAATTTCATAATAATAAATTCAAAATCATTTCATTTGCATTTAAATTTCAATCTATATAATCATCTAGTATACTAGTCCCACTAGACCTTGTACTGAGTACTATCCCAGTTAACGCTATTCTATAAGCAACTAGATTCATGACTTCCAGTACATCAAAGGGTCCCACAAATCTTGTAGCCAACTTTGATGATTTCCCAAAATACGTAAGATATACAAAACATTCATTCTATACAGTAATCTTGTCTTTTCTATACCTTGCTTCAAGTGTCCTTACTATCACATAGGGAAACCTCATATGATTCACACATACTTACTCTCCCAAAGAGCTTTGTTCTATAAATACATCCAATATATAATAAAAACTATACTTAGTGATTGGAATTCATTGGTCCATGAATTTATCCTTAGTATAACCCAAATGGAAGTGGAATGTTGATGTATTGTACACTACATCGTGGGTCTAATCCTTTCCTTTGAATTTACACTTTTAGACAACTCATAACCCGAGTCCATCCGCCACTTACACATTCATTATCCTTACCATAAAGTACTTTCCCTTAATTACTTGTCCATCTCGAGCATAACCTTGCTCCTAGACACCTATAACTTTTGATACTGCTCCACACTTAAGCTTTGTTATCGATTAAGTTTCATCGATCACTTCATTCTATTATTCCTTTTTTAAATTTATCAAGTCTATGATTATATCCAAGCCTTTTTTCAATTTTAATAGAACTTCCATTCTCTCCATATAATTTTCCAAACGCCAATTTTAGAAGTTTACAATTCATTCAGGATTTAGTCCACCATTTTACTTATTTGACTAAAATAATACATATAGCACATTTATTCAAATGAATGTCTCAGGGTATGATTTTGGTTTATACAACCCTATCATCATTTGCTAAACTAAAATAACCTTTCAGGTTTACTAAGCAACTACTTGTCCACAATATATTATTTAGGATCAAAATCCTATAAGTCGAGTTTCCAAAAACTGTTGGTTCTTTTGATGAGTCTATCCACTAGAACATTATGTTATTCTACTAACATCGACAAATCAATTTATCTTGTGTTCTACCAATTTCCTTCTAGAATCTCAAGAGAGATACATGTCCTACCAATGATGACTTCCGGTCTTCATTTCCTGGCATACTAGATATTACCTTGCTATATTCCGTGCAGCTTCTTACTCTATCTTTTTTTTTTATAGTGGATCCTCAACCGACAATTCCCTTTGTCATTCTGATGTCCTAACTCTGACATTATTTTCCTTGTTCCATTATCGAATCTTCCAAATTTTGGACACATAGGTTCTTTTATATCCAACAATAGTCTATCCTTTGACGAAGTGATAACCTATTATGATCTTACGCCATTATTAATCTTCCTGTAAATGGTTATAGGTTTTGTGGGGATAATTCCCATTTATCTCAAGACATCCATACCGTGGATTTTCTTTTGTCCTTAGATTATTTTCAAAGATGCAATTCATCTTTTAACTCAATCTAATTTCCTTGATTTAATCTGGTACTAATTTTTGAGTATTAATCCTCGTTCAATCATTTTGATCTCCAGATAATAACAAATTTAATTGCATATCTAATCTTCAAGCATTAACATTTAACTCCATGATTTCTTAATTATATAGGAGAGTCTTAACTTCAATATATCCCTTTTGAGCACAAGTAACAATTCTGATGTTCTTCTCCGTAATATTTTCAGCATTTCCTGCTAAGTAAAAATTCTATGATGTTTTGTCATGACAACAGATGCTTCCTTTTGAAAGTGTTTCTCTTCTAATATAAGAGCTACTTAAAGTAAAGTCTTGTCAATAATATGACTTCCTTTAACTTACTAGGCATCCCTGCTATGCTTCTATCCTTATAGAGTTTTATTGACTCCAATGATATTCAATCGCATGGGAAAATCTTAAACCCAATATTCCCTTCCAATTGTTAGGATGGAATCCTTAATTATTGACTAGTCCAATTGTTTATAGATTTCCTCACTCTATATGGCAATAGTCAAGATCCAAAGTATAACTCATTCAAGTTTAATTTCTACTTATAGTGTTAAAGAGTAATCCAGTACGTAATCCAACTTAATAGGTTTTAGTCTCATCATAAGATCTCTCTCTTCATTAAATGCACTTCTTGTCCCAATTAGGTTATCTTTAACCCAAGGTTTCATTCAAGATTAAAGTAGCGATTAGGTGATTTAATCATTCTCATTAAGATATTTTGGTGTGGTTCACATAACGTCACATCTTACTTTATTTTTCACTCCATCTCAATGGCTTAAATAGCCAACCTTTTCTTGTGTTCACTTGCACTCAATTTCTCATCAGCAATGACAATCCTCGAATTTCATAATTATAAATTCAAAATCATTTCATTTGCATTTAAATTTCAATTTCAATTTTGATTTCAATCTATATAATCATCTAACATAAACATTGAAATTCTCATGATTAATAATCGAAATAAAATAATTGATAAAATCAGTACGTGACATTCCAATAACTTATTTGCATTTGTAGGTGGTGTTTTGTTCCCATGCATGATTCTCTATTATTCATTTATTGCATTTGCATTTTTGTTTTCCAAGTATGAAATTTACAACTTTTTTTTGTTTAAAAGAATCTTTATCTTAAAAATATGAACTAAAAAATATTTGAAAAGTTTAATGTCAACCTTATCACTCTAAAAAGTACAACTTAAACATCCCTTTCAAACCTTGTAACTAGTTTTGAACCACTCTCCAATTCATTTTTCCTCATCACAAACATTGACACCATTTTATTGTTCTAAACAACTTATTGAATCCTCTTATGCATCAAACTTATTTAATTGTTTCAAAAAACACAAAAAAAACAAATTTGAAAATATGACTTTTCAAACTTCACACTTCCTTCTTATTATTACCAAATGCCATTATTTTAAATGAAGAACACATGAATGATATAAATGCATTATTTCTATAAGGAAACAAACCATATATCTCTTTTT
Source organism: Sequoiadendron giganteum (assembly GCA_007115665.2). Taxonomy (NCBI): domain Eukaryota; kingdom Viridiplantae; phylum Streptophyta; class Pinopsida; order Cupressales; family Cupressaceae; genus Sequoiadendron; species Sequoiadendron giganteum. The sequence continues at coordinate 576,689,591 of CM021102.1, forward strand.
AATGACCAACTTAAAGAAGATTGCAAATAGAAACTTGGCCGTTGTATAGAACATTGAATAACTGATAACAAAGAATAAAAAAACTACTACACAGACCTAGGATAGGCTAGAGGCCCACAGTAGAACATTCATCACAAACCAACTAGCCTTTACAGTGATTTTGCAATCGTTGATTCCCTAAAGAAAACCTTATCTTGAGTATAATCCATCATAGTCACATATGATCACATCATTCTTGACCATTTGATATCATGAAAAACCTCCAAAATCTAGTATTCAAATAACCCATATCATCAGCAAGACAAGTTCCATCAAGGTGAAATGAAAAAGGTCATACCGGGCATATAGGTCTCATTGATGAAGTTCCATCGGCAAGAAACCTGTCTTGTCTCATCGATCAAAGCACAAGAAGTTGTATCGGCCAGACCAACGCCATCAGAGTAAGATCCCTGAGTCATCTCGAGTACATTTTTCTCATCTAGCTTGATGCAAATTTAAATTCTAACCGCCGATCCTTTGCTTTCGTCAGATCAGTGAATGAATGCCTTCAAAAGGCTGATGTAATCTCCACCTTAGCACCAATGGCCCACCACATTATGAATCACCAAGGAAAGACACGTGACGCTCGCCCATGATATCAAAATCAATAAACACCTTGCATCTTTGTATCACACGATGGCGGACAACCATTGATCTCCACCATCGGCAATCGTGTTCATTCATAGCAGTCACCAACACTGAACATAACCATCAAGCAACTTTTCATCAAGATTATAACATCACCGTCGATTTTGAGCACGTGCATCTCACAACCGCTTTAGTAACCTATCATATAATGTATTAAAACTCGACATAAATATTAAAGCACTTTGATTATTCCTTTGGCACTGCCAGCTGAGACACGTGGCACTCACGCGTGATATCGCAATCAATAAACACCTTGAATCTTTGTATCACACGATGGTGGGAAACCATTGATCTCCACCATCGGTAATTGTGTTCATTCACAGCAGTCACCAGCACTAAACATAACCATCAAGCAAATTTTCATCAAGATTATAACATCACCGCTGATTTTGAGCACGTGCATCTCGCAGCCGCTTTAGTAACCTGTCATATAATGTATTAAAACTCAACATAAATACTAAAGAACTTTGATTATTCCTTCGGCATCGCCGGCTGAGACACGTGGCACTCGCCCATGATATCGTAATCAGCCGTAACTTAGTGGTGAGGTCATCACGGGATTGCGGGGAATGGTCAAGATCAACTGATGGATGATCGACGGTCATTAAAAAATTGTTCCCTGCAAAAAATAAAACAATTATTAAAGGGACAATAATTAAAAGTTTAATAAGACAAAATATTAGTAAATTAAATTTATTTTAATAATTATTTGTAATTATTAAAACTTAAAAAAATTTAAAACTTAAATCTAAATTAAAAATTAAAATATAATAAACTAAATGTAAAGTCAAAATATATCAAAATCTAAATATTATTAAAAATAATTATTTTTCAATAAATAATTAAATAAAAAGGTAACAAATAAACTTACTATATTAACAAGAAAAGAAAAACTTGGGGTCTAATCAGATGTGATAGGGCTCAACAGTAGAGGGCAAGATGCAAATAAATCGAACAAGTTTCAAGGCAAAGGCAAGATTGAGTGGATCTCAAAATACTTTGCATTAATCATGCCCGGTACCTCCAACAAAGCACCTGCAAGTTTACATGCTCCAATTGCTAGGATCATAGAAAATTAATCATGAAGACTGCTAGCCACCACAGTTAAGAAAGGCCAGCTTGAGTCATTTAAAACACAATGTCTTTGCAGGTATAGTGTGTGCGTACAGAAGCTCAGGATTTTACTTGGTGATAGAAGTAGGCGATAAAGGGATGGAGACTCCTCTGGCCCTAGACACCGACAAGCAAATGCAAGCATTCTGAGAAGAAGTGACTAACCAAAGGCTGAATGGGCTACTAGCCTCGTCCCACCCGCTGATACTTTGGGCAACCAAGAAGGTTGTAGGACTGGAGTTCCTGAAAGCATATCACAGGTTCTGGTCCAATGTAGAAATACCGGCAATGTTTCTGGCGGTGCTCCTCCACATGGGTGTGCCGAAGGAAATCACACAGAAATTGACCTAGATGGTCTTCATTCACACATGGATGGGAGACATTGATGCAGCCTTGGATAATGTGGACAAAAATAGTCTCATCCCGATGCCCCAGAACTACTATGTGTTGAGCATATGAGGAAAGGAGGTCATGAAATTCCCTTTGGTTAGGACAATTGACCCATAAGGGTTTGAAAAATGATGGGATGAAAGGGACCAAAGCATCACCTTCCTACTCAGATCAGCCAAGTTGACCACCAACCAAACTTGTGGCTGGGTAATGCGATATGTGCAAGAGGAAGGGCTGGCAGAGGAGTTAGCATCAGGAGACGATGTCAACTAGGACTTAGGCTTCGGGGAAGAATTGATACCACTCGATTCCAGGGACCTAGAGGAGAAAGCGAAGGGGCTGGATCACCAGAACTGCAGAGCAGACTGCCTGGTGATTTCAGATTACATTGCATACAAGAAGCGGGTGGAATCAAAAGTCTCTGAGGACAAAGACTCTGAGGGAGGAATGGAAACCTGACTCAGCCCACTGTGCCATGGTCTTTTCTAAGCTTGTGCATAATATTAATGAATTGTAAGGTAGTGTAGATGTTTTAGTCAGTCCTGCCTCTGAATTGTAGTGCCTGTGAATTTCCCAGGCTTTTTGTATATATTTAGTTAAATCTCTATAAAACTTGAATCATAGTGCATGTATTTAATTAGTTGAATCATAGTGCATGTATTTAGTTAAATCTCTGAATCAAACTCCATATGAATAGAGTTTAATTTGTCAAAAATGTTTTCATTTGAATTGCATGTGAATTCAATAAGATCATTTTAATCAATTTGCACATCTCTATAAAACTTATCATGTTCTATCTTATATTTCAATGCCTTGTACACCCTCTCTCTATTGACTGTAAAATTGTAATTTGTTCCGTGTTGGTCCTTCCTTCGAACAATAATAATTGGTAAATATTTTATTTGATGTAAAAGTTTAGCTATTTCTCTTACTTCTTGTGGAAAACTTATGGTATGTCCTTTATATTTGTATTGACCTCCAGTTGCATGTGTGACTTGAAGTATTGGATTTACATGCCCTATCAACATTTCCTCAATTTTTGTTAAGTTTGCAAGTTCTAATGGTTGTGGGACTAGGATTCATATTATTTAATGTTGAAAATTGATGTTCATGTTTCTCTTGTCGACATCTATTGCAAATTGGGCCTTCAGGAACTCATACAACCTTCATTGTAGGGTAACTTTCTTGACAAATGTAACACATGCTTGGTGCTGCAAGTTTATCCAGACCATGTCAAAATATAATTTGTAAATCTTTTAAATCAATTTGCACATTTCTATTGTTATTGCATGTACCTAGATCTCTTTCATTTTGTCTTCTTTGCAGTCATCTTCGTCTTCTCAATTGAGAGGTTAACTCCTATTGTGGACTATTATTTTCTTCATGATTTTTAGTTTCAACATTTATTGCATCTTGAACTCTATTATCTGGTGTTTGTAACACACGATCTATTGTAATTGAATTCATTCCTTCAAATTTACCCTCTATATTCTCATGAGATTCATAATTCCTTTCAACTAATTCATGATTGCATACTTGTATTTGTTGTTTTTCTATCTCATTAAATTGTTCTAAATGCTCATTTGTTTGTAATCTTCTTAATATGTATTGCTCATCTTTAGATTCTTGTACACGATGTATTCTTCTTTTTGTAAATTATTCATTTATTCACGTCTTTGTCTCATGTAATTTCGAGCATATTCTCTTCGTTGTTCTTCATTTTCAAAATTTAATATTGGGCGAGGTATCCTAAATAATTATTTAAAAGTAAAATTAAAAATTAAAAAACACTATAAATATGAGAAATTTTACTATACACTAATTTCATAAAAAAAAGATATCACAAAATTAATACATATTTATTGATGAATCTTATTTATTTATAATTTAATCTTCTTAATAAAAAAAATATGTCTTCTAAAACCAATTGAAAAATAAAATATATGCAAACTCTTTTGTAACAAATCAACTAGCATGCCTATATTTTAGAAATATATGTAAAGTACACCGAGATATATCCTTCTCAAGGCACCTATTTTTAATCAATTGAACCTTAACTCAAATTGAAGCTTAACCCTAACCATAAATCTATATGAACCCTAATCATAACCCTATTTAAAGTCGGTTTGAATTACTAGCTCATAGATAAGGACAAATTCCCTAGAAGAGTGTCTTTCAAGTTTGAAAAAGTGTAGTTGCAAAATCCAAACTTTGAAATGGTTGTCACCGACTCCTAGCTCACCCAAACAGTTGATCATTGCACTAATATGTGCATGCTCAACATAAAGTTAAAATTCATAAAACTTAGATTGAAAGAGTGGAATATCCAGATCTTTAGAAACCTTTTCAGAGAAAGAATCTCCTTGAAAGTAGAATGGCTAAGATCCAAAAAGACCTCTCAAATGATTTTTCTTACATCCTAATAGAAGAAGAGAGGAATCTCATAGTTCAATTGGATGGTGTCTACAGTTTTGAGTAAATCTGTTGGAGACAAAAATCAAGGATTAAATGACTTAAATAAGGTGTAAAACCAAGTTTTTTCATTTAACATGCAAAATGAGAAGGCAAAGAATAATAATATGAATATTGAAGATGCTTATGGATAAAATTTTGATGATCCTGACACCATAAGTTTAACCCCTAATTGAACCATAAGCTTTTTGGTAGATTTAATAGCAACCATAATTGATCCTTATACCTAACCCTAATTTAGCCCTAATCATAATCTTAATTGTACCCTAACCCTAATCTGAATTCAATTTTGGCCCCAATTGAAACACCAACCCTAACTTTAACCATAATCGTAACCCTAATTGTAACCCTACCCATAACCTTAATTTTAACCATATTTTTTAACCTTAATTCTAACATAATTTTCTTATGACTCTGACATAACCCTAACCTTGATTGTAAACATAACTCTATCCCTAACACTAACTGTGATTATAACTATAATTGTAACTCTACTTTTTATCCTATTTCTAATCCCAATCTTAACCTTCACCATAACCCTAACCCTAACCATAATTTTAATTTTTTTTTAAATTATAATATTAATTATTATTATTATTAAATTAAGGTTCTAATTAATTATTTCAATTATATTTCTAAAATTAATAATTATAATAGTAACTTTGATATATAATCATGAAATTAAAATATTTCAAAATAATTATTTAATAGGATTAAAGTTATAGTATATTTTGATTAGATCTCCTTTTATCTAAATTTGGGTTCATTTTTTTTCTTCCTTGATTTTTAATTACACTTTTTTCTTTAATTACACTTTTTGTTTTTTAATATCTTTTTTATTGGTTGTGCAATTATGTGATATGAAACATAGATTTTTAATCTAAACTTGGAAATATCATATCTTTAAACATTAAAAGTAATTTTTTTAAATGAATTTATTTGGAAAATAACATAATTTATTAATAAGGTTTTAATAATTTATAAATTTTTATTAAGAATTAATTTTAGATAAATTAAAAAAAAAAATCATTTCAAAATTTTGAATCTTATTCATATAACTAATATTAAATTTAATTTTATAGCATGTTAAATCTAATATTGAAAAATAACATAATAGTAATTTTTATTTGAAAAATCTATATATTCAAAATATGGTTTATTTCATTGCTTTTCAAGTTGAAAAGTTGTATTAGATTATAATTTGTTATTTGCTTAACAACCAAAAAATAATAATTCTAAAATATTTGTAGAGGATATAAAAAAGAAAAAAGTGCATTGCTCATTCCTTATGATTTTGCAAAGTAATTGGAAATTTTTGATCTAATATTTTTTTAATTATTATAATTTTCCTATTTTTAATGCATATGAGTGGGATGAGTGCTAAAATTTGATTGCTGAAACTTTATTATTTTCCAAAAACTTTACTTAAAAATCACCTTAATCTAATTAAATCAAATCCTAGAATGCATATATATTATAAAATTATATATTTGATATTTATGTATATTTATTATTTGATAATATATTTATTTATAATTATACAATTTATATCATATGTAAATTTTTTATATAATAATAAATGTAATTATACTGTATATAATATAATTTGGAAAAACAACTTATTAAAAAAATACTTAAAAGGATTCTACGGACAAGAACTGTAATCCATTCCTTGTAGTGAACTCTTGATCGTTGATTTCATAACTGGCTTTGGAATTCTCAAATAGGACATGCCTTCGACGTAAATATAATTAAAATATATAAAATAATCTAATAACAAATTCAAATAAATAATGTATTTTTAATATATTATATTATTAATTTAACAAAATATTATAATATTCTAACATATATACTATATGTAACATATATACTATATGTAACATATATAATGTATAATATATAATTTTAACATCACATTATAATTATAATGTATATACAATTATATATGTAACATATATAACATCTAATATATAATATAATATATTAAAAAATAAAATTATAATTTTATATTTTAATTTTAAATTATGTAATATATTATCTTTTAAAATAATTTAATATATTTTTAATATATTATATTATTGAATATTTTTATAATATATTATATTAAATTAACATCTAATCCAGAAACACTTTTAGCATAAACAAAAACCCCAACCTTAGGTTTTTTCAAACAATATGAAAGACCAGAGACATAAGGCAAGATAAAATGGAATTCAAAGAGCAAAATATTGAAGTTCCATCAATAGTCACATGATATGATCACATCATTCTTGAACATTTGATATCATGAAAACCTCCAAAATCTAGTATTCAAATAACCCATATCATCGACAAGACAAGTTCCATCGGGGTGAAATGAAAAGGTCATACCGAGCATATAGGTCTCACCGATCAAAGCACAAGGAGTTGTATCGGCCAGACCAACACCATCGGAGTAAGATCCCTGAGTCAGCCCGAGTGCATTTGTCTCGCAGATGAAATATCATCGCCGAAACACTCATCTTGTGATATCGGCGTAATGTCTCCCCGAGAAAAAGAATGTTTAATGAACGTTAGTCAAGCTTGAATAAAAGGATCACCCAAAGTTTCAATTGTCTTGCCGATAGAACATTTGATGTGACAGTGGGTAAATTTGAATATTAGCTACACTTGTCTTCAAAGCTAGGACATTAATGGCAATATTATTACCAAATGTGTCAATGATTTCCTGAATTGAGAAAAGAAATTGAAGGCAAATTTTGCAAAGCTAGCAGCAGAGGAATAGATGAAGGGTCAAAGAATTCTAAATAAACTTGTAAGTTCCCTGCAATTAAATTTCTAGTTTTGGGATTCATAAAAATGGAAAGCACTAGCTCAGGAAAAGCAAAAGGTAGGAAACAGAGTGAGTGTAAAAACCCTAGAGGAAAAAAGCAAAAAATTGAAGCAGAGAAGGAACCGGGGGTAGCTGAGAGGAAGTTAAACTGGGACTTAATTGATCAATTTCCTGGCTCAGGACCTAAGGCCGGGCAATCTGCACAACTTAGGGAAGAAGTGGAAAAGTTAGAGGATAAATGCAAGCATATACGAGACATATGGACCCTAATTAGGGGATATGAGTTGTTTATTTTTCATTACCAACGAAGGAACCGATACGAACCAGTGTGCAATCCTTGGAAGTTAAACCTAGGGAAACAAGTCCGCCCCAATGTATTTGTAAATGTAGAATTGGTGAAAATGATAGCTACCAATTATAATCCAAAATGTAAAGCTATTTTTGATCCATCAGGTAAACCATTTATACATGTATCTAAAGTTGCCATCTGTGAGGTTTTTAACCTAGAGGGAGTGTGTGGTAAAAAAATTGTACCTGAAGAGCTGAAAAGGGAATTCTGGAGGATGGGTACTTTGTACAAGGGTTGGAGGTTGCCACTACACAGGTCTAAGAAAGATGGTGTTTCAGTTCCATTGAATGACAGTGATGGTCCCCCATTCCATGTTGATTTGTTTGAACCCTACATGAGGTACACATATTTTTCAATGCGTCAAGTGCTAGGAATGGAGGCCCCTGAGCACATGTCAATTATACCCATGGTAATTGCAGCAGACATCCAATGTCACAATTCAAGGTTTTTTGACTATGCTTCACACATCTTTAAAGTACTTGATTCAGGACTGATGGCATTAAAAAGTGGAGCTCCTATCTTGCACTTGGATGCTTATTCAATCCTAATGCATATGATACTTTATTATGGACAAGAATTGTAGATGTGGCCTAAAAAACTGAGGGTTGTACAATTTGATAAGGAAGGAAGCTTATTACCAGTACAACTCTGGACTACCACTTGGGATTGTAGATTTGCTAATTCTTGTTATTTGCATTTTGAAGAGTTTTTTGTGAATTTATTGTACAAATTTTACAATCATCATTGTGAATACTCATTGATCGATGAAATAAAAAGGTTTATAAGGCCCAAGGATTTCAATGGACTTGTCAACCACAATTGGGGAGATTGGTACTATCTAGAAGATGCGACCATGATAAGAGTATATGGATTTGAAGATGGACCCTTCATTCTGCCCAAGACGGTGCCTAATAGGATTGCATATTTGGAGATTGCTAGGCAATTGGACTTTTCAGATGTTATGAATCCAAGTTCTTTTAGAAAGCAGGCATTTATGCATAGTACATTATGCTTCAGTGATTTCACTGTATTAGCAAGGGATGGATATGACATGGTTCTCAACAAATTGCTGCAATACAACATGAAGAAGGGTCCACTACGAAAAGGATTTGATCCAGAAGGGTATATTGATTTTTCCAAAAAAAAAAAGAATTTGGGAGGATACAATTACATACCCTATCAGTATGATGACTTGATCATGAATTTGGAAGCAGAGGAAGCCGAAAAAGTTCTTGATGAGTATAAAAAAGGATTGCAAGATATAGAACTATTATCTTCTGATGAAGAGGCATTTGGTGATGGTAGGGCTAGCAGTACAATTGATAAAATTTCTAGATTGAGAACTCAAGACTACAAGTATGTTTCCAGGGAACCAGATGTTGAAGGGAGTGCAACTACTAACACAAGGAAGATAGCATATAAATCATTTGTGGCTGATGATGAATTCATTAAAACCTTTTTGTGCAAAATAAAAGGAAAATCAATAAGGGAATCAGTGGAGAATATTACACCAAGTAATGAGGAACGACTGCTGAATAACTTAAAATCAAGTGTGGAAGAAGAAATGAAGAGGATGACCCTTGAAAAAGGAAGGAAATTATTAGAAGATGCATGTGTCAAGATATTTCCTAGGTTGGATTTAAACTCTGCTTTGGTTTTTGATAGTTTTCTGAAGAATAGTTACGCCACACATAAACTCACTCCTGAGGGGGTAACAAAGATCTATGCAGGATCTAAGTATAACCCAGATGAGGGATCACTTATGATATGGGCCTTGTATCCTCCACACAAGAAATCTACTGTAATCAATACTGAAAAGGCTTTTGGACATGTAATGACGTTAAAAGTTGGTGAGGTTGATCCAATAGCTAGAGTAGAAATTGGCATTAATGTGGCCAAATTAAATAAAGACCAAATTCAAAAGCTAATCAAGGAAAAATAAATGTATAACATTAATAACGAGAGACTACTCAGACAAATTGATTGCTTGAAGGACATGATGGGAATCATGGTGGGATCCACAAAGCAATTGACTCATGGTGAAATCTCCCAGGCAAGAGACCAGTGGGAAGAATCAAAAGCATACTCACAAGGTAAATGTGATGCACTCACTGCAATAATAAGGAAGAGGCAGACCAACTTAATGACTTGGTTGAGTAAGCTCTAGGGAACACATTCAAACAATTTTACTGCACTACAAGAACACAAGAGGATAGATGGCAGGATCCAAGAGAAGTTCCAAGAAATAAACCAAAGGGATGCTCTTGATAACATAGCTATTGATACTAGAAACCATTTTATGAAAAACATAAAGACTTCCATGATGAATTGCAAGTTGATGAGCAAGGGATGATCAATGTCACAAAAATGGGAGTACCAATGTTGTTAGAAGATGGAGGGGAACTAAAGGGAAAAGAAAGATGGATGAAGGAATGCGAGATGATGATGCAAAAAATTCTAGAGACAGCCATAGGAAATGATTTAACAATGGACGGGGCATGTGAACAAAATGAGAAGATGTTCAAAATGGAGATAGCCATGAGGAATGCACTGAAGGATGCTGATACACACAAGTGGTCAACTTACCAAGATTATCTGTCAAACATCTATTTATGGCTTAATAGAGCATAATTTCTAGTTTGTTATTGTTGTTAAGAAAAATAAATTTCTGAAAGGACACACCCTTTCACAATTTTGATATATTTATATCTGTTTCATAATGTAAAATAGATATAGGTAGATAGGAGAAAGATATAGTAGATAGTTTGCAATGAAACTTTACTTTAAAAGAATTAGATGCATGTATGAATTTTGATGAAGTTAATGAAGATGTCTGAACTTGTGACTTAATCTTGGTATCAGCTGTTTGTGGAATTATACAGTTATCTGGTTGTCTCCATTTTGATGCTTTTCTATTGTTTAAATTGATATATCAAGCATATATAAATATTTAGTTTACTGATACACATTTGTTGTATTTGTGTGATGTGATTATTTGGTTCTTTCAAGTAAAGATTAAACCCTTCTAATCAATCATAGTAAATGGAGAGTATTAATTGGATCAATAAGAAGAATCACATAACTAGGATTGTCATTCTATCTCAAGTAGAGTTTGTGAGTCATTTACTTGCACATTTATACAAGTTATAAAATACATCTATGTGCCAAACAGTTTGAACTATTTCCATCATAGATTACACTTTTATAGATCTTCATTAGACTCCATACACCCAACAAGGCACTGGTCTCATGCTTTCATCTTTTAGTTTATCCATTTTATTTTTTACATCTGTTAACTGAACATATTCTAATATAATTCAAATATAATTAAAATTAAAAACATCATAAATTAATTATGTAACCATATAAGTCAAATATAATTCTATCAAGAAATTAATATCAAATAGATAATACAATCACATAACTCATACATTTCAATTTAATTGATCTTCTTCTTCATCCAACTCTTTGTCTGTATCATCCGATCCAGATTCAACATTGTAAGGATTGGTCATATCATCATCATCGTCATTGATATCAGTTTCGATAATGTCATCATCCACATGGCTATCATCTTCATGAACATTAACTCCTACATCATCATGATCTAGTTCCTCCTCTTCAACATCTTCATCAGCCACATCATCAACTAACTGTTGATCCTAATCATCATCTACATCATCTTCTATTTCTCTAGTATCTTCTTCTTCCACTACATTATACTTTATCGACCTTCCTCTTGGATCATGTCTAACAACATATGACCAACCCGCTTTACTTGGAACCTCTGAGTAAAATACCTACTCACATTGGCTTGGAAGAACATAGGGCTCATTTCCAGCTCACTCAAAATACCTTGTATTAACCATGGTAAATCCATTAACATGTTCAATAACAGTTCTCTCGGGATCATTTTCATTCAATCGTAGCCTATACCATAGGACAATGAACATAACTAATTTGAAGGACTTAAAGTCACACTCAAGTATATCATCCAAAATCCCATAGTATTGATTTTTTGAGACTTCTGGATGTATGTCGCTTCTAGATGAAACATTAGTCACCTTGAAGACTGCAGTTATCCTAGAATCACAGGTTTTCTTTGTGTCATCCAAATTTTTGATTCAAAATTTACAACCATTGCACTACATAGCCTTGTGGTGTTTCACCTACAATATGTCAAACATGTAAAACTTATTGCAATATCGGCAATTGATAAACATATTTATTCTTGGCCGAATGTATGCAAAGAAAAAAATGTCAACATATATATACATCAATATAATTAAAAATAATTAAATAATATGGGTGATTAATATATTTATACATACCTGTTTATCTCTTAAGCCATATGCTAAATCAATTTCCCTTGGTGTAACAATGGAATCTCCATTACGATGAGCTTCTTTAACCAATGAAGCCACACCTTCCTATGTTAATGCGTGACCAGATTGTTGACATCGTTCAATCCATACCGTCATCCAATCAAGATTGTTTGTGATGTACAAATATAGTGCAACCCACTCTCGACCAATTGTATCAAAAAAAAATTAAATTCACAAACGACGTATAATTAGTTAATTACCACGGTATACGACCTTAATTTATAATTGATGAATATTGAAGATTAATAATTAAATAAGTACAATATACATAAAAACCAAATGTAAAATATATTCTAATTAATCTCCACGACCATCTTATAATTACCTATCACTTTCCTCAATCTACCTTTCCCCATTAGGTACTCCCCTTCGAATTTGTTAATGGAGTTGGGATCCCAAATGCGATCTACATGATCTTTGTTGCAAATTTAGGAAGATATTCAGTAATGTACACCATGGTCAGGTATACCATATATCCCTCCACCATAGAACCCTCAGGATGTGCTCTTTGTCTAACCAAAGCCTTCAAAAATTTCAAGTGCTTCTCAACCATCCACATTGACCTTGTGTGTACAGGTCCACACAATTCAATCTCCTCAACTTGGTGTATGAGGTAGTGTTCTTGTGCATTGAAAAATGTCGAAGGTAGACACTTTTTCATTTCACACATTAGATGAGGAATTTTTCTCTTCTAATAATTTATATCTTCTTTATGGATTGCTTTAGATGACAACCATCTACAAGTGATTCAAGACACAAATATATTAATGAGATTTAACAAAAATATACAACGAATTGAAAAAATATCGCTACTTACCACATGTATTTTCCAAGATCATATATAACTTGCTTGACATTGTTGTCAAAGCTGTATGGGAGAGATAGAGATAGAACGTACTGCAACAATTATAAAATGATCTTTTCATTAATATTTTTCCAAAAGTAGTAAACATAATACACTAAAAAGTACATGCAGTATACAAATATATATATAATATACTAGAATAATTACCTTAATGAAGGTATGCTAATCATGCATTTTCATCCCTGACCCAAATTCACCTTTCTTTGTTATGATATTGTCTATGTTCGCAACAAATCCTATGGGAAATCAAATTTTTCGTATGACTTGTTTTATAGCATTGATTTGTTGCTTTGTTAATAACCAAGGAAGGGCACTTATATTAATTTGGTCTCCATCACTATTTAATTGAATGACATTTTTCATTGCATGACTGGCTTCCCAAATGTCACTACAAATTTTGACAATTTTTTCTTTGTCATGTCTTCCATCCAATATTTTCTATAATGTTTCTGTCATATTCTTTCCGATATGCATTGTATCAAACAAATGCACAATTTGTAGCTGCTCATAGTAGGGCAACTTACTAAATTGTCTAGGATAACTTTTAATTCCCCGTGGAAGCCGACCATTAATGCCTTGACGACCTTCATGAAGCATATAAGTTAAACAAATTAACAATGACAATCATTGTCAATTACAACATGAGTAAACACAACACAATATAAAAATATAAATTAAAAACATATAATAAATGATAGATAAACAATTTGATCCGATGTATAACCTTGACAATTAATTCTATTATATTCCAACTTCCATAGACGAGGTGTCATTCTTCGTGGTTTTGATGTAGTCTCTTCTTTCCCATTGAAAATATGTTTTTCAGTAGTTCGATACTTATGATTTCTGTGGAGGAAGTGCCTATACTCATCAAACACCTGCTTTCCTAAACTTGTTGAATGACGAGATTTCATCTTTGGACCATAAATTGGACATGCAAAATTTCCCTTTGTTTGAAGACCTGCAAATCATATATAATTGGATTAAATATGTCAATTTTTATAATTATATATAATGAATAGATTATTTAAAAAACATGCATGATATATGTACTTCATAAAATTAAATATCGTTAAAGTCATGTAATCGAACATTATAACATACTAGAAAAATGTGTTAGCCCTAGGGCATCATGAATTGTCCATACAAGTACTGCATGGAATTCAAATTGTCTTTGTCCTATTGGTCTAGATACGTCATACATAATCACACCATTCCATAACTTTAGTAACTCATCGATAAGAGGCTCAATATATACATTCATATCTTTAACTTAGTACTTACCTAGTTGAATGAGCATAAACATTACATAATTATTATAACCATTTTACTGCAATATATATAAATTAATGTACATGACTATTAAATGAAAAAATATATAAGTCATTATGCAACAAATAAGACAAATAAGATGCCACTACGTTACAAAAAATTGATGGAAACAAATATCTAGAACAATCATTGCCAACATTATGTGCTTCCTCTTTATTGACATCCATGGAGGAATGTTATTGTTGAGAACAAAAATAGGCCACACTGAGTAAATAGATCTCAACTCTCCAAATGGATTGACACCATCTGCTGCCAATGAAAGCCTGAGATTAAGAGGTTCTACTTTAAAGTGTGGCCATTTTTCCTCCATGTCCTTAAATGTAGAACCATCAACAGGCATTCGAAGAATGTCATCTCCACTTCTATTCCATGCATGGTAATCCATAAATTGCTCTAAGCTTTCGCACCTAAATAATTGTTGCATACATGGAATAATGAGAATATAATGAAGAACCTTGCGAGGCACCTTTTTTGTTACTTGATATGTTCGATATCTACTGATATGAAATTCTAGGCATTTTGTTGCAAATTCATGTTGTTTATGATATATAATATGATAATTCGGACATGCATCTATTACTTGACACTCCATTCCACTATCTTTCATAATGCCAGATAAATCTCGGTATGAGCGAGGTAAAATATTTGATGGTGGTAACAAAAATTCACCAATCAATCTACAACAAAAAATAATTTGTTAATATATAGAATATTAATAGTACATACTTCATCCTTTATTTACTAGCGATGAACTAACAACAATTAAAATAGATGAAAAAAGATGACATATATGACATACCTTAACATCCGTGAGATTGCTATGTTGGATAAACCATTCATAACCTTCAAGTTCACCAACAACAATACAATAGAGAGAAGAGTTGTTTGGGAGCCTTCATAAAGGGGCTCGTATGCCTTCTCAAGTATAGGTAAATCATGAACATCATCAAAGTCATCTCGATCAACATGATCAGTTGTGCCACTACATGTGTCATGGATCAATGTATTTGTACTATCATCTTCAACTGTGTTTTCTGGCGCATGATCATATTCTTCCATAGGATTATTAACTTCATCTTTGATATTCATAGCTCCATGTTCCTCGGCTTGCAAAACCACATTCTCTGGGCCGTGATAATCCATATCATATGCTCTAGGGTACCCCACCTTTCTAATAATGATAGAGACAAATAAACCATGATCATGATCAAGTGATTTTTTATATATATATCAAATGTTAAAACAATATAAACATTTACAAATTCAATCAATATAAGCACATATAATGAACAACTTACCAATGGACGAAAACCATGCCCCCCTTCAACATAACCATGCTGCCTACAATGTTTCTCAGCTGTTGTGATTAAAAGTCTTCTCATCTTTAATCCCTTGCAATTATTGCAAGGACAATAACATTTCCCATCACCCTTTCTTTTCAATCTAGCCCACAATCTATCAAGTGAATCTTCATTTTGTTTTGGACTAATATTATCTGACATGATTTTTCTTTACCAAGCTTGAATATTTAGATCTTCAAAAAATATCAAACTCACACTCCAATAATTTTAATCATAGACAGGTAACAAAATCTAATAATTATGATATTTTACACCAAAAAAATTCGGCATGCAACCACCCTTGCAAAAGAGAAGATAGTCTGAAGTTAATGACCCCAAAAATTACTTTAAAATGCTAATTCCAGAAATTATTAAATTCTGATTTTACTATGATTTCCAACTATTAGACTCCTAAAATCAAAATATTGAACTTCCACAACAAAATCTGGAAATGAAATTCTCAAAATGCACAAGTCTAAAAATGAAATATGATGAGATGTTGCTTTAAAATATGATTTTCAAACCTGGAAGTACAAATCTGACTTCACAAATGAATTTTGGAAATAAAATAGTATGGCATAATAAAGAGTTTCATTTGAAGTGGACCACCCTATTATATGCCTTGATAAAGTTAAAAGATCTATGAATTTTATCTACAATATAGCCTACATAGTCATTAGTCTTATTCACATCCCTATTTTGGATATCAATAGGCAACACTATTAGATGGCCTCCTTGAAAGTTCAATCCATTAAGGGAATAATGAAAGCGTCTTCCATAATGATTACATCCATCTGACAAAAATTAGTGTATGGCTGAATAAGGATGATATCATTTTAGTGTTTGAATCTACCACATAGAGATTAAATATGCTTACTCTCAAATAAAGTTGAATTATATAAACAATAGTCAAATGCCTCCCTTAACATAGAGGACAATCTAAAGTACTAAGGAATTTTATATTCTTTATAAGAAATTGCTTTTAACCAGTTAAAAACTTGAGAGGGTAATACATAGATTGCAAGGAAAGTCAAAAATTTATCATAAGTAGCTCAATCCAAAAGGAAAAAATTAAGCATGCAAAAGCATGAGTAGGTTGACCAGCTTCACTAAAAGCACACGTTATTTTTTATAACATCTTACTTGGATATTAGTTGATAAGGTAAGGAGTGCTCTTTTCCACTTAGTTTCATATGGTGGCATATCTACACACAAATCACCAAATTGTCAAATAACTAAATAAATTGTATTACTTAATAAAGCTGTTACAACATGCCATTCATGTCAAAATCAATTCTTCTTACCACAAAAAGTTTGGTTTCCAATTTAATAGGTTCATCTTTTGATTCCTGTACCAAATTCTGAAGGAATATGGCAACTTACACTTCTACATGAGGGGACAATTTCATCTTCTAAACTATTCCAAAGTACAAAACAAATAGAAATCATATAATCTGCATGATAGTTAAAGCTTGCTAGATGTTTGATAACATCTAAAAAGTTTAAATGAACTGAGAAAAATAGAGAGGCTTGATGGAGCCTCAAATTTTATTCTTTGAGTTCCATTAATTTTCTGCCACATTACTGGTCTGTCATGCTATTTTGGAGGAGCCTAGGGTTGGGGTTTTATTTTTACCTTCATGAAATCCTAATGTTCTATCTTAAACCCTAGGTTGGATCTATTTTGTCATTACCTTTTAGGGGGGGTTTTAAAATGACTTATACCCCATTGAATCATCTAGGTCGGGCCCCTTTAATACATTGTGTTAATATTTCACCTCGACTTTATTATTTCCTAAGTCTAGGTCGGCCTGTGCCCCATGCTTTAAGAACAACTTTATTCCATTGTTTGTCATCGGCCTAGGCGATGTACCCTTTCCCCCTTCTAATAATTATCTTATATTGTAGGGAGTGTATTTTAATGACCGTCGATCATCCTACGGTTGACCTTGACCATTCCCTGTGATCTTGTGATGACATCACCATTGGGTTTCAACTGATTGCGATATCACGGGCGAGCGCCATGTGTCTCAGTTGTCGATGCCAAAGAAGGATTAATAAAGTGTTTAATATTTGTATTGGACTTTAATGCGTTAAAAGGCGGGTTACTAAAAGAGCTGTGAGATGAACATGCTCGAGATCGACGATAGTGTTTTAATCTTGATGAAAAGTTGCTCGACGGTTATATTTGGTGCTGCTGATTGTTGTGAGTGAACACGATCGTCAGTGGTGGGAATCAACGGTTGCCCGCCATCGCATGATCCAAAGATGCGGGGTGTTTAGTGATTGCGATATCACAGGCGGGTGCCATGTGTATCCCTTTGGAGCTGCGCATTGTGGTGGGACCTTGATGCTGACATGGAGATTACATCAACCTTTTTGAAGGTGGCCATTTGATGGTCTGACAAAAACAAAAGATCGACGATTGAAGTTTAAATTCGCATCAAATGTGATTGGAGCCATTGGCACGGCTTGCAAATGGGATTTAATGGTGGATGAGACATCTACTGGCTAAATTCAATTGACAAAGTATTTGATTTCATTATATCTTCACCACAAAAGAATTCAAGTGTTTTCAAAGCTGTTCAGAGCCAGAGATAAAGTTTTTCAAGCAATCATAGTGAAGGTTTGGTTCTCTGCAAGGTGCGAAATCCCGTGAGTTACTTTTTGTATCACTGGTTTATTTTGATTGGGATTCTTGTGAAAATTTGTAGTGTGCTAGTTTGGGGGTTGTTGATTATTGTTATAGGGTTACTGGTTCGTTTGAATTGTTGGAAATTGCATAGTTTTGTTGTAATTTCATTTTTTGGGTAGCCCTAGTTTGTTCAAGAACTTGAATTTAAAGAAAGCCCTAGTTATTTGATATGGCGCCACCGAAGCAGCACTCTGGCCATGTTGATTATTTGCAAAGGAATTTATATGATGATTTTCTGGGTCAACTCCCACTATTGACAAATGACAGAGAAGGGGTTTGGTTTTAATGAATGAAAGAACCTTGGGTGAGGGACTAGTGTGCAAAAACTATAATATTGCAAATGCTAGGGTTCCAATGACAAGTCTAGAAATTTTTAGGCTATGGTATGGACAGAGAAACCTACCCCACCCTTTTTCAAATGGCTGGAGATACAAGATGGGGAAACTAGCAGTGCTGAATGTGTTTCTTGGGGTGGACCTACTCAGAGTAGTGGTTTCACGTTATGACCTAGTTACAAGGGTAATCAGGGATAATGATGGTGGGATTCTACTGAGCATAAGTGCAGTTGAAATTCAACAGGTTTTTGATTTGAGTGAGTCTAGCTCATTCTTGGTCTGAATTGATTTTGATGAAATGAGGCAGGAATATGTGGCATCAAAGCCTCTTTTTAGATTAAAGTTACTTCCTCCTCACCTGGCCAGGGCAGGCAGTTCAACAATTCACATTAGCCCAAATGACTAGGAGCCTTTCAGGCTAAGCTATTTTGCCAATCACTTTTTGGCAACATTTTATTCATTGTGCCAAATTTTGGGATTTATCCCAAATACAGTTATGCCCATTGCATATATGTTTATGAGGGCTCAAATTCAGCATCCCAATTTCTCCATGGTGTATGACTATGCATCTTTTCTTGCAGAAAAGATACATGATGGTTTGCTAAAGTTGCTTGTGGGTGATGTCAGCACTCCTTTCTTTTGGTACTCCATGTTAATGCATATGTTCTTGTATAGGAATGCTGACTTCTTCTCAGAGAAGATGGAGTTGAGGTAAGAGGTGAATGGAGAAAGGTTACCAGTACAGCTCTAGAGTGAAGATTTATCTTACAATAGGGGAGGTGCCAGCTTTGTGCAGTTTGATAACTGCTTTGCCTCCAGACTCAAAGCTAGGTTGGTGGTAAATGTGCCAAGAATTCCTGAAGATTTGCATGACTTCCTCCGACTAAAGGTGAGGAAGCCTAATTTAAAAGTCTGCCACAATTGGGGTGACATCATTTTGTACCCCGTGAGCACTTCCCTAAGGGTGTTTGGTTTCCAGGGATCCCCTCACATTCTCCCATATAATGTACCATAAAGGATGGGATTTGTCGAGGTCATGTGGCAGCTAGGTTGTATTCATGAAGACAACCTGACAGGGAGAGGAAAAGGGACTTTGTTCCCTGATTATACTATTGTTTCAGATTTTGTCTTTTCCAAGGGAGGATGGGTCCACTTTGGAAGGTTTTTTGATGACTATCATTTGAAGAGTGGATCTAGGAGGTAGCATGACCCTGAGGGATTCTTTTCTTTGTTCAGGCAATGAATTAAAGGTGGAAAATTTGTACATGAATTCAATTTTCCTGAGGACCTAATCAGAAATGAGTTTGATTTGAATAGGCAGGAATTGAATAAAGAGAAATGGATTGCCTATGAGAAGCTGCTAGCCATGGTGCATAGAATGGATCCAAAATATGATCCATTAATGGAGTTTACTCCATTCCACAAGAGAATTTATTTCTTGTTGGATAATTTTAAAGGGATCATGGGCACCTTGATGACCAAGAAGGTCAATTTGGAAATGGACTTTGGAATTCAAAGACCAAAGGAGAGGCCTGAGGAAACAAGCCCAACTTATCAGCCCCTAGTTGACAAACCTCTATACAAGAGAAAGAGGAAAGATAGCAGTGAGGAGGATGAGGGGGATATGAAGGGAAAAAAAATAGTGAAAGCATCATCACAGCCAGCCCCAAGGATCAAAGCACCTGGAGGGATAAGGATTGTGGATTTAGATTCACCACCAAGAAGTGATCCTGCACTGCTACCATCAGAGACAAGCCCTAAGAGGCAAAATATTGAGGAAACACAAGAGGTTTTGATGGATGAGATAATTGTGACTGATCAAGATATGCAGGCTGGTATCCCTTCCCCTCATAGATCAACACAATTGGTGTTGTCTGATATGGATATAAAGGGGCAGTGTGTACAAGATGCCAGGATGGAGGCCTGCAATGCATTCTTAGATGATGATGCCTTTGTGAATACTCATGTATTCTTGCAACTAATTTGGAGGATGAAATTGGAGGAATACCAAGATAAATGCAAGAGAACGAGAGAATCAAGACCTGATAGGTCTGAGCAGGAGAATGATGCTGAGGTCAAGGACGAATTGATGGAGGAATTCAAAAACATCACTCCTGAGGAAGGAATGAGACTTTTGAACTAGGCTTGTGTCCTAATTTTTCCTTAGTGGGACATATCTGATGCTATAGCATTCAATGCTATCATACAGTCCAAGCATCCTATGCAAAATAGTGAAGAAGAGGTTAAGGAAGCTTTGCAAGATTCCACCTTCAGTGAGGAGTATGAAACTTTGGCCATATGGGCGTTGGCACCCTAGGGAAGAAAACCAAATGTAGCAGATATTAGTCCAAACCAAAGGGGAGGGATAATTATCAAGAGAGATTCTAAAACTTCAACAATAGAAGCTACAAGCCTAATAGTTAATGTGGCCAAATTGGCCCAAAATATAGCTGAGAGAGAAGAGGTTAAAAAGAAGAGTCTGATGGAGAAGTACAACATAATAATTGGAAAATATAGTAGGATGCAACAAAGGAACATTGAGCTGCAATATGAAGTAAATATGCTGAAATATGGGCACGTGGGAGAATCCTCCAATGCTCCTGGTATGAGAGCATTACCTCCTACTTCAGGATTATTTCCCCCTACTATTCCAATTATTTCTACTCCAAGATCCCCCATCTAGACACCTACTCTCAATCCTACACCGGGGCTAGTTGAAGAAGAAGTGGAGTATTCTGTGGATCCCACCAAGAAGCAAATTTTAAATAAGATCATAGAATTACAGTCTACCTTAAAGGCAAGTGAGGATGATGCAACTTCCAAAAAAAATCAAGTGGTGGACACTATTTTGAGGCATTTAAATGAGAGGGTGGATGGTAGATTACCATCTGTACATTCTTTGTATTCTTTATTTTTGGATGGAATAAAAAATATCAATAGGGACTAGGAAATAGTTTTGCCATTGGTTGAGAAGTGGAACCCTAGGGCCAACGATCTAGATGTTATGTATAAGGCTTCTAGGTTTGACACAAAACAATAGGCCCCAGTCATTAAAGCCTACTCAAATATTTGTGAAATCATTGAATGGATTCTAGGCCCTACCTGATGATTTGAGTAGAAGAATTAGGGAGATAGTAAAGAGCTTTGATGATTGGAATGATACATTTTTTCCAGACATCACTGATGCACAAGGAAATGTTAAAACATTGCAGCAATCGTAGGAAAGGGTAGAAGAAGTTATTAATGCACAAATCAAATTGATTTGTGATGATTGTGATTATGATTTGTTGGTAAGTAGCATGGATAAAATAATTAATACCAGCACATTCTTAGAATTTTTTGAAAGAGAAGCCAATCAGGTTGTAGTGAAATTTACACCTTACAATACTAAGGTGAATGAGGTTGTGAATTTTGATTGGCCAATGGATGAAGAGTATCAGAAATGGGTGGACAAGTATTTAATTGAAGAGGAGTAAAACGGTGTCTACTACTGGTGACTAACAACTCAGCGGTTATAGTTGTAACTGATTATGGTTTTGTCTCCATGGCGGCTTTTTGGCACAGGTTTTGAGGTTTGGAAAATGCAATAGCTATTCCCTAATGAGTGGAATTAACAAGAAGATGCTCCGAGACTTGGTGATTGTAATCATATTTTTGAAAGGTCACAAGGTGGTCCAATTGACTGGTGACATGTGTATTTTATGGCTCGATGCTTGTTTGCTCCTTCATTCTCTATAAGAAGGATTTCAAGGCCATAAATAAGGGTTGGCAAGTTAGATATTTTGAGGTCGAGTCTAAGCATAGTTGTAGAGCAAGTTGATATGGTTTAGGTTTTGTGTCATTCTGTAGTTAGGTTTTGGGTTTATGAAGGTTTGATGTTTCATAACAGTACTAGCATTTGAGTTATCATGATTCATTTCAAGCTCATGTCTCCCCTTTTTATAAGCATATCATAATTTTGAATAATATAATCAAGGGTTATTGTGTTCATCTCACTGTTGTGGTGTGTATGACTTCCATTTTGGCTTTAATTCAAAGAATTAATTAAAATTATTGATTGGAGTTATAGATGGATGTGTTTATAAAGGGATTTGGTAAGAAGTATTGGGTTAGGATATAAATTGATGATGTTGTAAGGCAATTGTTGTTAGGGATTTTATATGCTATGTGTTTGAACCTGTCATGGGATTTTAAATGTTTGTGAACTTGACTTCCCAATGGTATATGTCACTGGTTTAAATCGTATGCATGTGTGAGGTTCTGTGTTTGTTTTTCTTCGCTTAGAGCTTGCTACCAAATTGCAAAATTAAATGACTATCTTAAGTTGTGAAATATTGTTGTAATTATCTCATGCTCCAAGTAGTTGGTATTACTGATGAAAAGCCAATTCAATTAAGTATTATCCTATTTTGTTGAGCTATTAAATGGGATTATCTATTAATTGTTAATGATTGTTTATAAGTTTGGTGCAGAGATTATAAACACATTATAGGGACCACCCTCCTAGGTTTTACAGAGCCCGAAGTGTAGGAGGTTTATTGTTAAAATCCTCGTCAGCTGGTCCATGTCCTTCGAGCTGCCCTCGATTAGAATTAGAAATTCTATAGGTAGAATAGAAGATAAACCTTGTTATAGTAAAAACAACCAACACGGCCTTGACCTTCTTTTTTTAGTTTTTTTCTCTAAATATCTCATTAACACTGGCACATTTTTGGAATCTTTTGAAAGGGAGGCAAATCAAGTAGTAGTAAAGTATACACCTTACAGTGCCAAGGTAAATGAGGTGGTAAATTTTAACTGGCCAACGGATGAGGAATATCAAGGATGGGTAGACAAGTACTTAACTGAAGAAGAATAGGATAGAGTCCACAACCGGTAGTTAACAACTCAACGGTTATGGTTATAACAAATTTTGGCTATGTCTTGGTGGCAGTTTTGGTACAAGTTTTCAAAGTTTGGCAAATGCAACAACTATTCTCCAGTGGACGAGATGAACAAGAAGATTCTCCAGAGACTCAGCTGTTGTAACCAATTTTTGAAATGTCATAAGGTGATCCAAGTGACCAGTGACAGGTGTATTTCTGGTCTGATGCTTGTTGCTCCTTCATTTTCCCTATAAGAAGGATTTCAGGACCAAAAATATGGGTTAGCAAGTTAGATATCTTTAGGTTGAGTCTAAGTGAAGTTGCAGAGTGAATTTCTAAAGAGCCTGATATTATAGTGAAGATACTATTCTTAGGTTTGGTGTCATTTTGTTGTAGGTTTTAGTTTCATGGGTACTTAATTTTCAAGATAGTACTAGCATCTGAATGAAAATTACTCATTTTAAGCTCATGTCTCTCCATTGTATGAATATATTATTATCTTGAATAAAATGATCAAGGGTTATTTTGTTCATCTCACTGTTATGGTGTGTGTAATTCTCATTTTGGATTTAATTCAAGGAATTAATTAAAATTCTTGAGTGAGGTTATAACTTATAGGTGAATATGTTCATATAAGGATTTGATAAGTAGTATTGGGTTAGAATATAGATTGATGGTATTGTAAGGAAGTATTACCTGAGATTTTATATGCTATGTGTCTAGAAGATAAACTTGGTTACAGTAAAAAATAAGCAACACCTTTGATATTATCTAGTTATGGCTCCCAAATCTATTGAAAATTGATCATTAGGGTTAAAATTGAAACCTTGCAAATATAATCTTTGTACAAATCCATCAAGAATTTTCCATTAGTTATAAACAGTTCCCTTTTAAATAATTTGTGAAGTCGGGTCTAAAATTTGCAAATGAAAATTTGAAAATGCACAAGACTAAAAATGAAATCTGATGAGATGTTGCTTTGAAATATGATTTTCAAACTTGGAAGTACAAATCTGACTTCACAAATGAATTATGGAAAAAGACAATGACTACCCTCAACCTGGCGATATCTTCTTGAGTTTTTTCTGATTTTCGACCCAAGAAACTTGTTGAGCAAAACACTGTCATAATAAATAGTTGAGCTCATTTTTATTTATGTCCGCCACAATTTAACTTTGCAAGTCCGTCAAAATTTCGGCAAGAGATCTTCGTTGAAACGTAGATGAAAATTAAGGTTCATCAAAATTCTGACGAATGTCGGGGCTAAAATTAAAAAGAAATGAAAATTCGCTCAAGTGCCTGATGATACATTTGATTATATAGCTATCGTTGGAAGTTTTCATTGGATTTTGCAATCAAATGAGTTAGTGACTCTTTTGCAACAACATGATCTAAGAATTCCTCCTATTTACATCTACAACACTAAAGAAGATCATTCACCACCAAGTGATGAATCCATAGTCACTGCTAAAGCTCCCACTGAACTGTGACACTTGAGCTTTCTAAGCATCATGAACAAACATATGCTGATATGAAAAACCTCTAGGTCCAATAATAAAAATGTCCATCTAAAAACAATACCAAGTAGTACCAAGATCTCCAAACCAAGCAGACAAAGCCATCACTGTCAAAAGGAAACACAAACTAGTGTATTGAAGCTATCCATGACACCGTGATACACATGGTACAAGTACACATAGTCGACTATTTAGGTACTCAACTCCATCCTTCCTCTCATCCAGAAGCAACCACACCAATGCACAAGTGACCAGAGATAAGGCCAACTAACAGATTTGTACCAACAAAGAATCAAACCTCATATATATTAACAGTCCACTTCCAAGTTATCCCACAACAAATATGTAGGTAAAGACAACCCACAAAATTTTTCAACTGGCCTTAGATTCAATCAATGAAGCATGAATCGCAATGGAAAATACAAAAATGAGATCTCAAGGAGAATAACAACGTAGACAACTTGAATCAAACACCAGATCAAGTTCAAATATGATTTTCCAATCATGTCCACAATGAGCACCATAGTCAAGGGAATATTTAATCAACTCCACAAAATTATAATTTTTCTTGACCGTGCAAAACCTGCAAAATCACCACATTTATAAAACACCCATGCACACCCATATCCACTGCACATATAGATGAATCTAGAGTCTAGACACAACCATCATGGTTAACCAAAACAATGAAATAACATGAATATGCATTAGCATAGACTTTTTAGGAAAATCTATAAGACCTTCAAAACCAAAGAACATGAATCCAAGCCATGCAAGTACAAGAATCCAGGGCCATTCCAGAAAAATTCTAGAACCACTAGCATGCACATGCATATGAGAGAGCTAGACTATTCAGAAGTTTTCAAACCAGCCATAGATCAACTTCATAGCCTACATGCAATCAGGGTAACAGAGAACAACACCTTCAATACCAGGTTAAAGCACCCAACACAAGCACAATACTCCATGGCTGAATAACAACCCAAGCATCTTCATACCATCAGGGAGCCTCTCACATAGACACCCAGTATGAACCACACTCCGTTGCAACACAACCATAAGCATAAACTTACACCCCTTGCATCAGGATCACTTGGTGCCAACCAGGAGCCTCAGACCACATCATTACAATATGATCAACTCTAGTTTATCCATATTCAATGTCTTTCATGCTATGTTTTGTTTCAAAAAGAGCAAGGACTTTTACTCACTAAAGGATCAATCATCAACCGACTCCTTCAGATCTCCTTAAGCTTGCTAGGCTAAGAAATATTTATAGAACGAATCCACAGAACCGAAACACTAGGAAGTCTTACATGCATCAACATGCAGGTACATGCAAGACACATGTGAGTCCATGCAAGTACATGCAACATACAAACTTGCACATGCAAGCACATGAAAATACTGGAAAAAGGCTTGTATACCACTTGTAAGGGAAATTAGGTCATCTCAGATAGAAACATCTAGGAACAATAGTGCCTTCAATGATTTTAGTTCCTTCAAATTGCCTCAAAGACACAATTATTATGCCATAAAGTGAAAACATGCACAGTTGATTTCCCACATTAACCCTTATGAGAAAAGAACATAAAGAATTAACCAGATTCAACACTATGCATAGATTTATATTTGTAGAATCAACCAACATGAAAGAAAAACATAAATGGACACACAAATTTATGTGGGGAAAAACCTTATGGGTAAAAAACCGCACACTCCAAAAGATCTAGCCATTGTATTATTCAACAACAAAAGAGTTACAATACAATTCAGGCTTATAGCCTTCACATGAGTTTACAAATCTTGTCCATCCAGAGAATACAAATAACAACCGTAACTATTTAGAATCCTTGCACAACATACAATGTGGATCCATCTCCTCTAACTAGTCCACTCTCTCCTAGCCAACCTCTCGGCCAACCTAGTCCTTTGGCTTCTCAGGTTCACATTCTTCCATCCTTCACAACAACATTCTCATTCTACCCTTATAACATTCTAGAACCATCACAACCAATAAGTCAACGAAACACTATTTTCCACCTCAGTATCCATCAAGTCCCACTGAGACATTCTATACAAGTCACTGAGTCAACCACTGTTGTATCAAGGAGACCACCTTCAGAGTCTTATCGATGAATCACTTTCCTAGTGACAAGTGAGTTCAACATTGCATCGTTTGATCAATAAGACAAGATTTAGTGTCTCACTGAAGACATAAATTCTCACCGATGAGGATCATATGCTACACAACAGGTTTTCGTTGTGACATCTTATAGACTCCCACTGATGATTCCATCTCCCACCAATAAGTTTTTACCACCATGCAAGTCATTGCTCCATCAAAATCACCAAGACTTCAGTTATTGGATGTCAAAGAGACATCAGACAATCTCACACCGAACTCGCATCGTCACATTGACAAGCATCTAGTTTTCCAACCACAATCATTGGAGTGTCGAAGAGACACTTGACCATCTCTCCTCAAGCACCTAATGTCATATCGACAAGGTCTTGTAGCTCACTGTACCACTGGTTCATCAAAGAGACATGCATGTCGAAGATATTTTCACAAAATTCTCGATGACACCCTAAAGTCACACTAACACAGAATCCCTAACTTCCACCTGCATGTCAAAGAGACTTTTCACCAACTCACGATGACCTCCCGAAGTCTCATTGACAAGAATGAACAAGTCTTCAACCGACATGTCTAAGACACATCTCACAATGTCTCAGCGATTTCACAAGGTCACAGTGACAAGGTTCCACTAGACTCAACCTACATGTCAAAGAGAAATGATCCAACGTCCCAACGACAACGCCAAGTCACTCCGACAAGGTCCTTGCAACCTTCTACTGAAATATCGAGATGACATCTTCCGAAGTCCTGCCGATCACACCATGTCTCACCGACACTCTTTTGTTGAAATGTCTAAGAGACATTCAAAAAGCTCATGTCGATGCAACCATCTCTTGTTGACATTGTTCAGACAACTTATCATGGTGTCGGGGAGACTTTAGGACAACTCACTTCGACACCAGCTTGTCTCGCCAATAAGAGACTTTTGCGGATAGAACAAAGCTGTTAGCGCCAAACTTCAGGTTTCAAAGTATTAAGGGAACAAAGAACCACGTCTCGTCGATAAGAGGAATTCAGGTTGACAAGAGAACTTGAAAGGAATATGACAAGCCAATAATTTGAGACATAAATCCCAACATTATTATTTTACATATCCATTAGGGGATGACATATTTAGTTATTTTTGTGAGATTCTAAATATATTTACCATTTAATGTCCATCTCATTATTCCATTGCCACCATCACACACATTTTACCCATTTCACTACCTCCCTCCACATTTCATCCTATACATATACCCTTACAAGAAACCTTTCCTTCCATTCATTATTTACCAAATCTATTCTCCATTACTACTCTACACCCTATACTCACTTCATGTCCTATAGTCAAACCATAGCCACCTCCTAGTTCACCCTGTGTTCCATTATTACCTCCTAATCCAATCCAATTAACCTCTAATTGTTCACCCTATGTTATGTTATCCCATCCTAACCCATCCCATTAATATTTATTAGTCAATCCTATGTCCCTTTATCCCCTCTTGGTATCATCCCATTATCCCCTCTTGGTCTTGTCCCATTATCCCCTCTTGGCCTTGTCTCATTATCCCATCCTAGTATCATCCCATTATCCATTCCTCATTCACCCTATACCCACGATACCCCCTAATCTTGTCCTATTATCATCTCCTCATCACTCTCTAACCCATTATCGCCTCCTAAGTAGCCTTATGATCCATTCCCCCTCCTAATCTAAATTCATCACATGATCATAATTTTTTTTATTTCCCATGCTCTCTTCACACCCATATCTCATCACCTTAGCATGGTTCATCCTATTACCCTATTACCATATCTTCCTTATCCATCCTTTTTTTCTTTTCAGGGAAGACTTTGCAAAATAAAATAAAAGACCATATAAAGAAAATTACATTTGTCTCCCAACAACTTTGTTAGAGATAATAATATTGCATTCTAAAATGAATATCTCCTCTGCCATCTAAAGAAATTTCAGCATTAATTTATAGCAG
>CM021102.1:576719422-576760352 GCA_007115665.2 Sequoiadendron giganteum
AAAAAATAAATTTATTTAGAAATCTTGATGTTTCAACAACTTCTACTCATGTAATTTTTTTTTTTAAAATATAAAAATACCCTTTTGTAGATCCATAAGTTTAGATTTCAAAAATGTATATATTTTAATATTTTAATTATTATTTATATTTATATTTTTCTTTTTTACTAAATGTAGGTTATCAACACAAATCATTAGGTTGATTACCATGTCAAGGAAAAATAGTAAAACTTATGAAAGAAATTTGAAAAAATATGATGCCCTAGATATAAGAATCTATATCAAGATTGTTTATTTTTTTTTGTATTTTAGATAAATAATTTATAAGAAAGTTGACGTCGACTAAAAACAACTAAGTTTTAATACACACACATTTTGATATTTATTTAAAAATAAATATTTATCAAAATTGGAAAAAAATATATCCATGCCCTAAAGTTTCAAGCTATAAATACACACAAAAAGATTGAAAGAAAACAAATAAATTTACTATATAAAGGTTGATGTCTCACGTAACTTCATTTTTTAGCATTTTATCAACAACTAAATTATAGTGATAATTTATAAAAAAAACTATATTCAAATAGTTTTTTAATTTTTTCAAAAAAATACAAACATAAAATTTAGTAAAAAATAAATATTTTATTAGTTTACATCATTTCAAAATTCAAAACATATATATCACTTTTTAGTGATTCAAGTTTAAAAGTTGGATCAGTGTTGGTTGTTTCCTTTATAAAAGTGTGATACAACTTTGAACTTTTACCCTAATATGTTCCACACACTCACAATTTTACCATGATAATGAACTTCATGTCAACCTAGATATATTTAGTATAAATAATTCCAAGGATTGCTATGATAGCAATAACAACCCTAGATACCACTTAGTCAAATTCTTAATTAAAATACACTTTAAAAAACAATGAAAAAAATAAATATTTTTATTCTCAAAATATTACTAAATTATGCTCATAGTTGGTTCAATACATACACCATATATTACACCTTATTTTGTTCATTAGTACCAACCTTTATTAAATTATATTCACCAAACACTAATAACTCTAGAAATATGGTATGCATATTTTCATAATCTCATATTGTCGAATAATTTCTCAAGCTACCAAATGGACAATATTGTGACATGTTTAAACCCCTTACAATATTTATCCCCAACCAATGTACCCACCCATATTTATTCCAATATTACTATTACCATACCTCATCTCATCATCCAATAATCTTTTTGGAATGTCACACAATTTTTGTCTAAGGATCCACTCCTTCCTAAAATGATTATTGCATGATAGAACATATAACACTCAAACTAAAGGAATATTAAAAACTTCACAAATATTCCATCTACAACTATTAACCTCCCCCCTCCACCATGTATATACTCTAGAGAAATTAAGATATATGAAGTTCACAAAGAAATTCAATATACATAAGTAAAAATATCTTTATAGGTTTCATTATGCACTAGCCAATAGATCCTGTCCTCTCACACATGCAACATTTATGTTTTTTTTAATTTTTATTGATACCTCAATAATTTTTAGGCTAGCTCGAGCTAGTATGGAGGCCACAAATGAGGGACCTCCTCTTGACATGAACACAAGTGAATTGTCCAAGCCCACATACACAATAGCCCAATAGAGGCACAAAGCCCACACGCACACCAACCCAATGAGGTATTGGAACAACATAGGCATAAATTCCTACCTCATAGCATGAATGCCATCAACAACCTCAACATTACAATACAAGCTTGTGAGCACATTGGATAGACAAAGGCATAGTGCCTGCAATCACAATAGCCTAGTAGAGGTTTGAACCTTGGAGGAAACAACAATGATAACACATATTAACCATTGCACTATGGGATGAACCCCACCATTTATCTTCTTTTGGATATGTTGGAAACTTATCCATATTTTGGAAACCATTCTATTTGTCTTATAAGTGGTGATTTTCTATTATTTATCACAAACCTACTAGTTTACATGTGCACTAGAAATGACTTTAATCCACTTGATGGTGTGCTTGAAACACTATTCTAGTGCCATGTATCTCATGCTAAAATATTTAATTGGGCCATATGATTTGCTTACATGGGATCCTATTTTTTGTTGTATCTTATGTATTTTTCAATGGTGAATATGTACAAGGTGGAAAGCATGATAGATTCTTGATGGAAAGAAAATAATTCTTGATGGTTTATCAATGAGTTTCATATGGTTCTTGCATGGATGTAAAATGGGATGGTGTTTAATTTTTAATCGTCAAATAATTTTTTAACCAAAATGTATGTGGTACATTTAAATTTATAGAGCATACAATATTCCTAACAATTACTTATTTTGGTGAGAAGTTATTGTTGAGTGTTATGGACCTAGTTATTGATTAAAAGGTTGATGATCACACAAAATCAATCTACAAGTATCTTCAGATTTAAGGACAATAACCATTTTCATTTACACTATCTAAAATAGTTATTATCCAAATTATTTGTGGTATTCATTATTATGGCTACTTATGTTTATGTTGATAAGGTCTACTTATGAATACCATAACGAGGTCATGGATAGTTATGTCCTTTTTCTATTTCTTCATTTCTCTCTAATTGTCCTATCAATGATATCTCAAGGATCATTGTCCTCAATATTATAGAGCCTAAAGGACAAGATGATTTTACATATACTAATACTTGTCCCAAGGTTTTCCTCTCCTTATTTGTGATCCCCTATGTTTTTTTACAATAACTTTTCTTCCTTTCCCTAGTTTTGAGTAATGGTTCTAGAGTCAATGATTGAAATCTTTGACAACTAAAAAAGATCTCTTTAGACTTTGTGATGTGTTTTCTCTTCATTAAATCTAGATTTTTGTTGGTGGCTCTCTCAAGTGAGTGTGTGTTTATTGAGAATATTTCCTAGTTCCCATGTTGTAAATGTAGCCCTTTTCACACTTCTGACTTACACTTAGAAGATTATGCTTTAGTCCTTCAACATATAAAACATCATCTATCCTAGATATTCCATCAATTCTTGGAGATCCTTTTCCACAAATAACTAAGCCACCATTCCACTTCTTCAAGTTGATGAATTTACTTTTATCTTTGGTCATGTGATTAGAGCACTCACTGTCAATGACCCATGAGTTTTCTTGAGCATGAAATACAGTTTGAACAATCATTGATTTTTTAGTCTTCTAATTTTCATTCTTCATTTTACTTTCCTTTTTAGGTTCTTTTTTACTAGAAAAAATATCTATATTCTCTTTCTTTTCTTTTCTAGGAGGATTTTGAAAGCCACTTCTACAAATTTTCCTTGTGCCCAAAATTGTTGCACTTATAACATATGATATTGAAATCAACTAAAGGTGCAAAATAATTTCTACTTACAAAATTACTCTTGCTTGTAGAGAACCTTCTACAACCTATTACCTTGCAACCAAATTGATTGCAAGAAAAATATTAACTAGAAAAGAAATAATTGAACATGGTATTATATGCTTGTCTTTCTATATTTAATTTTCTAAATCTCCTTTTCTGTAGGAATTGAATGAAAACATCTTATTCCTTTTTTAGTCATTCAATTTTCTTGGTTTGATCAATATTTGAGCTACCAGAGGTATTTTCATCAGCTTTCTTTGCAATTGTCTTCTTTGGAAGTTGACATTCATCAAAACCAAGACCAATCTTGATGGAAAGTGACCTTTGGTTGTTTATGATCTCATCTAGAATTTCAGTGCTCTTCTCATACTTCAATTTCTTATCCAATTGATCCTTATACTTTTTAAAGTCCTTTCTCAAGAATACAATTTCTACCTCAATAATTTCAAAGTCCATTCCCTTTTCCTTTAATTTTTCTGGAAAGACATCTTCTATCGTCTTTGCTTGTTCTATATAAATTTTTATATCAATAACCATCTTTTCAAATTCTTCAAGTTTCAACTCTAGTTTCTGACTTTGTTTCATTTTTTCTTGCAGATCACTCAATGTAGAGATGAGTTCTCCCTATAGATCCACTTCACAATATTCTTCATCAGGATCTGGCATATGCTCACCATATTCAACATGGTGGTCTTTATCTCCCAAAACTTCCATTTTCATGAATAAAACTTCCTCCCTTTCTTCTTTAGAAGTACATTGATCATATTCCTCAAATGAGCTATTGTTTGTCCTCTTTTGAATAAAGATTATTCTTATGCTTGTGAAAGTTCTTCCTTTTGTATTGTTCACTACTTCTATTTTCTCCAAAAGGAAATTTAGAAGCATAGTGACCTAATTTACCATAATTAAAGATTTTGAAAGGTAACTTACCTTTATACTTGCCAAAACCTTTCTTCAACTTCCTCACAAAACTAGCTTCCTCATCTTCATGTACTCATTGCTTGGATTATATTCTTTATTCCTCTCATTCTTAGATGCCTTGAAGGTAGCTTCTTTCTTTAATGTTTCTTTAGATACATCCCTCATTTAATAAGCAGTAAGAGATCCAAACAATTCATCCATGTCACATCTCATTTTCTTGCAAAGATCTAACTTTTAAATAATTATATAAATAATTTAAAAGCTTAATTGCAAGATTATTTTTATTTAAAAAGAGATAGTAATATAATATTATTAATAAGATTAAATAAATAGATAAATCAATTGCATTTAATAGAAGAAATATTATTGGATGAAAATTTAAATAAAATAAAATTTAAGTAAAAGAAAATTCCTTAAAATAAATTTTGGAATCGCATTTTAAAGGGTAAGAGTTTCAATTGTTCATTTAAGAAAAATGTACCATTCGAAAAGAAAATGGAGCTTAACTTCCCATTAATGTGGAAAAATGTAAAAGAGAGTGGGAAGTCCTATTTTTAGAAAAAGGAAATTATGAGTATGCGGGTTGTGGAGATTGGGGAAAAATGCTCTTTTACCTATCAGTATGGTATTTTAATAAAAAGGGTATTATGAAACTTACAAGGGGGAATAACTGACTTGGAATAACACAATATAGAAAATGCTCATATAGGAATATCAGAATTGCTAGATGATATTCATGCAAAATTATTATGAAGGTGATTTGTCATTTGATGTGGGGGGACCTCCAACATGGGATGAATGGAGACTCCATCCTTTGATCAAGAGCAATCGGGGCATTATAATTTAAGGTGCATGCATCATATGGAAACCCTACATATCATGGCTACTCATTAAGAAAGGGAAACAAGATGAATTGTATCATATACACCAACTAGTCAGGTAAGCTATCCTTTTGTTCATATGCTTGCAATCTTCTTCTAATAATATATGCTTCTTACCCTTACGCATTAAGGGAAAAAATTTGGTATTCATTCATTTAAAAGGGGGGCCTGAGTACATAAGATATCATCTAAAATGGCTAAGGATCTTCAAGTAGGAAACTGAAGGTTTATCTTTCTAATATGAATATTGTTGATGTAGGAGCATCCAAGGTGTAAGGGAAATCCTATGTCACCAAAAATATTTTATTTTTTCTTTTTTTGATTTTAATAAATTCTTAGGGGATAGGAAATGATAATTCATTTGCAACAATGTAATTTCCCTTTTGTGTGAAAATGTAAATGTAAATCCGATGGGAAAAAGGTCCTAGTAAAATAGTGAAGGCATCTTGGAGTGGAATATGCCTTTTGGGCATCCACTTTTGGAGGAGATCAAAAAGTCTTGTTTGCATGTACATGCGTCATTAAATTCATAAAGTGGGCTGCAAAAGAATATTGCATGTTGCTTGCATGTCTTTGCATGCAAAGTTGTAACCGACATGCTATAAGGAATCTGTAAGAGGCTGTAAGTTGTCATAACAACCCAAATCTGATTGGTCAAGACTTAGGCACCCAAGAGAAGGTTGGCATGAATTGGATTTCATTTATAATTTTCAGATTTGTAACTCCCAAAGTTGGGAGTGGGTTTTTGAAGGTGGTTCTAGAAGGTTGTTTTATGAAACCATGAGTTGTTTTCTCCACACACTTTCTCTATTTATTCATGCCTTTCATTTTTGAGAGGGGGGATTGGATAAGTGAAGTTTGCATACCCAAATGTTGTCAAAATTATGGAAGATTTTTGAAGACACATTTGTTGTAGGTGTTGCATGTAGGAATGAAGAGGAGCCCATGAGCTTCATTTTGATGTAGACCATTTGCATGTTTGAATGAAATAAAGTTGCGGATTTCTCTTTCATTTTCAGTTCTTTTGTATTTGCAGCCTTCTTGCATAGCATATTCTATTTGTTTGTAATCATATTTGAAAGGGAGAGTCTCCCTTTTCATCATTGGTATTAGAGCGGGTCATCTTGAGCTTGTAAATAGAGCACCAAAGAGAGGCAGTTTGCAGCAAGAGTTGTGAGTTGTGGGTGAATATTAAAATTCCTCCAAGAATTTCCAATCATGGTAGAGGTAGAGGCAGAGGTGGTGGAGGAAGAGAACCTCCTAGAGATTAAATTAGAGCCCTTAGAATGCAACTAGAAACATTTCAAGAAGACATTCGTAGAAGAGAAGTGCATAGAGAAAGAGATGATAGTGAAGATGAAGAGGAAATGGAAGAGGAAGAATAATCAAATGGATCATAGAGAAATGAGATTGCTAAGAGAAATATCAAACATTTGATAGAAACCTAAAATGGAGGTTTCATCCTTCAATGGAAGTTTAAATCTTGAATAGTTGATAGACTAGATTAATGACATGGAATAGATTTTTGAGTTTGAAGAGATTGAAGACCCTCACAGAGTGAGGTTTAAAAAAACAAAGTTAAAGGGCCATGCAAGAATTTGGTGGAAAGAAATCTAGCTTGAAAGAGGAAGACAAGGGAAAGACAAAAATTCCAAATGGGATAGAATGGTGGAAAAATTGAAGAGGCAATTTATCCTAGTAGATTATGAGTTGGAGCTGCTCCAAAAGATGAAAAGCTTGAGACAAGGAACGAGGACAGTGAAAGAATACACATAATAATTTTACAAATTTATGATAAGAACAATACACTCTCAAGAAAACAAGGAGAAAGTATCCCATTAGATAAATGGGTTAAATCCAAGCATACAGGAAGAGTTGGCATTAGTAAGAATATACACCATTGAGGATGCATATCAGTTTGCATTGAAATTAGAAGAAAGATTGAATAGGAAATTTGAGAATAAGTAGAAAGGGAAATGTAAAGGTTATGTGCTAGAAAAGAGAGGATGAACGACAGATTAGAGACATTAAGGATATCAAGGATGAAAGAGGTGAAAGCTCAAACAAGTTTCGTGAGAAGAATTTCATAGGAAGAGGAAGATCGGGTAGACGATTTGGAAGGGGACTCCAAGGAACTTGTTACCAATGTGGAGAAGAGGGACATAGAGCATATGAATACCCACATAATTAGGAAAGAAACAATAGAAAATCTTAAAACCATGCTAGAGCAGAAAATGTGAATGAAGAAGATGCAGTGTCAATACACTCTGATGAAGTTGAAAGAGGAGAAGATTTGATGACTAGGTGAGCCTTGTTGAATGAAGACAATGAACCAATGCAAAGGAAGAGTTTTTTTAGAGAAAGATGAAAATGTGAAGATAAAGTGTGTAACATGATTATTGATGGTGGTAGTATTGATAATCTTGTTTCCAAATAAATGGTTAAAAATTTTGCAGCTGGAAAGGAGAAGGCATCCAGATCCATACCGAATTGCTTGGTTACAGGATGATTGTAAAGTTTTGGTAAATGAACAGTGCTTGGTAAGATTTAAGATTGGTGATCATCATGATGAAGTTTTGTGTGATGTTATGTCTATGGATGTTTGTCATTTTTTATTGGGAAGACCTTGGTAGTTTTACAGGAAAGCAATGCATGATGGGTATGCCAATACCCACTCCTTGATGAAGGATGAAGTGAAGCACAAGTTGAAACCTTTGAGTAGAGAAGAAGGAAAGGTATGTAAAGACACTAAAAAATGCTTAATTAATGGAGTTAGAAAATTAGTTAAAGAGGATGAGGATGAAAATCATGATTTGTTAATGCAAGTTGCAATAGTGTTGATTGCATTCAAAAGGGGTAGAGTGAAAGTTTCAATGGAGAAAGAAGAGGTAAAATCTGATTTTTATGAAAATATTGTTGCTGATTTATGTGAGCATGATGAGATTGTGTAGAAGAAGATATTGCATAAATGAGTAAACTAATGAATGGAGTTACTATAATTTTAAGTAAGGAAGAAGGTGATAAAGTGAATGTTGATTTGTTTGGTGAGCTTTTGTTTGTATTGGTTGATGATTTCTCATGTGATAAAGAGATTTGTATGGATGACAGTTTATTGCAGGATGAAAAGGATGGATATTTTGATTGTGTTACTAACATTGAAATGGATTTAGAGGAGGAATATGGAAAGGATGGATATATTGATTGTGCCACTAACATTGATTTTGAAGATGAGAATTACTTTTTAGGAGGTATAGGAAAGGAGGAACACATGGGACAAAAAGATATTGAAAATGAAATGATTTTGCAGCAATAATATGGGAAGAGGTAATGCATGAGTTTCTTGATTTTACTAAAGAATATAAAATTGATGAGTATGATTCTCCAATATTTCATAGTACAAATTGGTGGGAATTGGAATTTGTGAAAAGAGGAAGGAAGAGGGGAAGAATGAAGGATGGAAGGGACATCAAATTGCAGAGACAGGTTTAGAAAGATGTTCAGAAAGATAAGGTAAACAAATGGATCTAGGATACGCATAGGATCTACAAATTTTTATGAGTTCAACTCATGACACATTTCAAATTACCATGGGTGTTTGATATGGGAGCATCCAAGGTGTAAGGGAAATACTGTGTCACCAAACATATTTTAATTTTGCTTTGTTTGATTTTAATAAAGTCTTAGGGGATAGGAAAATAATAATTTCATTTGCAACAATATAATTTCCCTTTTGTGTGAAAATGTAAATGTAAATCCGATGGGAAAAAGGTCTCGGTAAAACAGTGAAAGAATCTTGGAGTGGAATATGCCTTTTGGGCATCCAATTTTGGAGGAGGTCAAAAAGTCTTGTTTGCATGTACATGGGTCATTAAATTTCATAAAGTGGGATGCAAAAGAATCTTACATGTTTCTTGCATGTCTTTGCATGCAAAGTTGTAGCTGACAGGCTGTAAGGAATCTGTAAGAGGTTGTAAGTTGTCATAACATCCCAAATCTGATTGGTCATTGGTCAAGAATGAGGCACCCAGGAGAAGGTTGACATGTATTGAATTCCATTTATAATTTGTAGATTTGTAACTCCCAAAGTTGGGTGTGGGTTTTTGAAGGTGGTTCTAGAAGGTTGTTTTGTGAAACCATGAGTTGTTTTCTCCACACACTTTCTCAATTTATTCATGCCTTTCATTTTTCAGAGGGGGACTTGGAGAAGTGAAGTTTGCATACCCAAATGCTATCAAAATTATTCCAGATTGTTGAAGACACATTTGTTGCAGGTGTTGCATGTAGGATTGAAGAGGAGCCCATGAGATTCATTTTGATGTAAACCATTTGCATGTTTGAATGAAATAAAGTTGCAGATTTCTCTTTCATTTTTCAGTTCTTTATATGTATTTGCAGCCTTCTTGCATAACATATTTTGTGTGTTTGTAATCATATTTGAAAGGGAGATTCTCCCTTTTCATCAATTGTTTTTAATTCCAATATAAATTACCTATTCTTATTGCATTTCAAAAGTTGTACCTAAGCCTTTTTCTCTACTTGTGTTGTCCTATGCAGTAGGTAGGTATTATCCTTGCTTTTAGTTTCATTTTTATATGAATATTTCATTATATTTATTATCAATTAATTTTACAAATATGTTGCCTTATATATAACCATGTTTGTAAATAAGTAGTCTTTTGATAATTAGATATTATAATATGTAGTGAACCTGAAGCATAACTAAAAAAAAATGTATTCATGGATAAGAAGTATAATTCATTGAGAGAAATGAGTGGCTTACTCTAGGGAATGATATACATTGATGCAGATAAGGGGAATTTTTCCCTTGTTGAGTGTTTTGGTTCTTTTCATTAACTTCAGGGATCTTTCTCTTTCTAGTAATTGTAAATCCAAGGTTTGCAAAATTAGAAGATTACATACCTTAGTTTTGTTATATTTCTAAAATTTTCTCCATTAACTACAAATATAATCTATTTTATTCCTTTTGTATGGATAAACTAGATAGTAGAATGCTAGGATAAATAGGATTCCCAACATTAATGAGCCTAGACGTTATCTTCACTTTGCTGTAGTTTGGTTGGTTTAGATTTGATGCTAGGTAATGGTAGAATAGGGCCTACAGATTTGTAGATACTAATAAAAAACACTATTATTTTTTGTCTACATTGAATGGTGATAAGAATTTATAGACAAGAGAAATCAAATTATATGCAATTATGGAAACTACAAGATTTCACGATCACTACACCACAATTTCAACCCTTCTTTTCTCATCAATACAAATACTTAGGTTTGAGCAAGATAAATATATTATACTTCTAAAATTCTCTCATCCTTCTATTTGTCAACGCATTTCTCACGTATTGCCACCTTTCTTAAGTTTACACCATGGTTTTGTAGGTAAGGTGTTTTGCCTAAATACCAGAAAATATATATAACCTTAATGTTGCTTTATTTCTTTTAGACTTTGGATACTATTCAAGCTCATATTTGAATCGTAATCATTTCTTTTGGATTGGAGTGGGAGTGAAGATTTTGTGGATTAAAGGGTCTAGTTATTCCATATTAAGTGGATCAAACTGCATTCAATTAGTGTGACTACTTGGGAGAGTTTTTCAAGAAGAATGCATTTGGTATTCTTATTTATATATAAACTAAATTCTAATTATTAATTCTTGGAAATAATCTGTCATAAGATAGTGAAGATGTCAAATTGAACATACAATATAAGAAAATAAATTGAAGTTAATAAGTATAATATATTGTAACACAAGAAAAATTCTATATGATCTCAAGCATTCAGTAAATCAAGGAATTGATGATCTCATTGCCAATAAATCTTTAATAAGGTTTAGATAGATGATTCAAATAAATATTAGTATGCAACTATATTGGGAAGAAAATTAGTGCATAGAAAGTCATGTATTTGAAAGTGAAGGTTATTCTAAACAATGGAAAAATTTATTGTGAAAAACTATAACTTTCTTTTGTTATTGTAAGAGAGGGGGACCAACCACATCAAGGCCCCAAGTCATGGAGGGCTGAGAGAAAAAGGCTTCCCTAACTTACCTCAATGTAAGGGAATGAGGAAATGTGAGACAAGAATGATAAGGACTATAAGGTCCTTCGACTACTCTGTAGACCTGAGATTATAAATGGGGCTAGGCGAGTTGGTTTTCGGGTTCAACACTACATCTATGAAGGCCCTCTTCTCAAGGATGAAAGTGAGGCTCTAAGATGACAGCATGGTGCACTGACATCTCTCAGGTGTGATGAAATCCGTACGACCAGAGGATCAAAAGGACAAGGTTGAACACTGGAAAATGGACTAACGACCTAGCTAATGGTTTTTAGGGGAAAGAAAAAACACTATGAAATAAGAAATGTATAGATGAATATGATAAAACAAGTGGATTAATGCTAGGGTGACACGAATGATCTCACATAAAATGTTGTTCACTAGCTAGCTCCAAGAAGAACGTCCAACTACACATAATAAAGAGGAAAATTGTTGGGGGGCTGTATAGGGGTTTTCCTCAGTCAAACCCCCATTTTGGTGTTTCCACCTCCATGGACAACCAAGTTTACAATGATAGAGAAGCAGTATGATAAAGAAAGGAATGAAGAAAAGAACACTAAAACACTACAAAATAGTAAATGTGCTTACTCAACCAAATAATAGAGAGGAGTAGAAAGCTTACCACCTCCACCAAGAGCACTCAAGGCTAATGGGGGAGAAAATGAGAGGACTTAAGCCTCTGTTGTAATGGTGTTGTTCCAAACTTGCTCTACTGAGTTGATGGAGTGATGTAGTTTCTGCTACGGAGTGCAAAGTGCTGCTTGAATGCTTGGAGAGTGATCAAGTTCAGTGCTTAGAGCTTGTGAAGAGATCAGATGAAATGAAAAGGAGTGAATTTGAAGGAGGAATGAAGAAAACGACCATATTTGAGTCGGTTAGTCGAAGGGGGCGTTACAAGTCGACTTCCAATGAGAAGTGTAATGCCTCTGTAGGCTCCAACCGTGAGAATATTCTAGGGACGTAAGCGTGTTGTGCAAATATTTTCATGTCATGCAGGCATCCCCGACAGTTATTCCTCTACCAACACACAAAATAGATGCCAAGTGGAACAAAGGAAATAGGCTTATGTGGAATTTCTCCTTTGGATTTGGTTTTCTAAGGTGAGGATGTGTAAAAGGGGAATTTGCATAAGGGGTGTAAATTCACTCCTATACATTTTCCCCCCACTTTAGCGAGAATGAATACTGATGAGTACTTTGATAAAGTAGATCGAAGAAGTAGGGTTAAAAATTTATACCTGAATCATCGAGGAAGCACACCGCGATCCGGCGAACCCGAGAGTGCAAGACAAGAATAAAAATTCATAGCTCTATAGAACTATGAAGCTGAAGAAATAAAGTTCCTTACAGATTCACATACCTACAAGGAAGGAGTCCCAAGACCTCTCGTTGGAAGGAGGACCAGGAGGAAAGTGCCTCGTAGATCCACAAATCTGTAAGGGAGGAGGTATCCTAATATATCTCGCTGAAAGGATACCTAGGAAAGTGAACTCCACAAAGTCAAAAAGTGGCTTTATGGGAACACCCATAAAGCGACATGTTTACCCACAGATAGAACATGTTAGAAGTGGCCACGCAGTAAAGTAAGCAGACATTCACGCAGACCGTCAACAATTTGGAAGGATTTCAAAGGGGTCCCTTGGGAGCCCTTCAAAAGGAAGAGAGGTTCACTCAAGCGACACACTATTTGAAAAGTGAGGTCTAGTCACGCTGCCCCCAAGCTAGACAGAAAGACATGAAATAGGTCTACTCGGGCTGCCCCCAAGCTAGAC
This sequence comes from Sequoiadendron giganteum, assembly GCA_007115665.2. Taxonomy (NCBI): domain Eukaryota; kingdom Viridiplantae; phylum Streptophyta; class Pinopsida; order Cupressales; family Cupressaceae; genus Sequoiadendron; species Sequoiadendron giganteum. Next base: position 576,732,472 of record CM021102.1, read on the forward strand.
ACCATACAATTCATTTGAGATAAAAAAATTCCAAAGGGGCCCCTCAAGAACCTAACATGAAAAAAGGGGTCCACTCAAGGGACGTGTTGTTTGAAAGCTGGTGTCTTCTTTCTCTAATCGATTCATCATAAAGGAATCCTTTTGAAAGATGTTTACTTCATCAAGGAATTCAAAAGGAAGAACATGCCCCCATGCGAGGGGAATATCAAAATTTGTTCTCGCTTCGGAGGAAGGTTTCCAAGTTCTTTCTTTACGAACCCATGATGAAGGAAACATGTTCTGTTAGGGTTTCAAGTTGAGAATGCAATTCTTACAAAGAAGTGTGTGAAAATTATAGAGAAAAGATTCGTTGGAAACAAATTCCTTTTCTAAAGATCCAAGTGATGTAGAGGTGGCGTTGTCACACATGAGAGGGACAACTCAAGCAAAGAATAGAGAAAGATAAAAGAAAAATAAAAAAAGGAAACATGAACAAAGGGCACAGGGGTAGCCTGATATTTCGGGGTTAGAACTACTCATATATATATATATATATATATATATATATATATATATATATATATAAGTATAATAATAGTATATAAATGAAATTTTATCAAGACCTACTATATCAAGCCATGTGAAGAATTCATGAGAAGACAAAGTAAAAATAAAAAATCTGGTCAACATGGGAGGGAAGCCTAAATTCCCCCAACGCTTTGCATCATCCCCAATTTTTTGAAAATCAATCACAAGAAGGGAATAATGATGATACAAATGGAAGAAGGTTTACAACACAAACACCATGCTTGTATCCAAGCACTAATCGGGGTGATGAGGGTCATCTAGGCACACATAACACGGTTAAAGGGGAAACACATCACAACACACACATACATCCAATCTAAAGATAAATAAGAGAGACCTAACTCTAATATTGATCAACCAAGAGGTCATCAGATTACCAATCTATATCATCGTAGGGAGAAGGAGGATGAGCCTACAATGGTGGAATGTTAAGGGGAGGAGATTCCGGCCCTCCTGCAACAAGGGCTAAGGAAGAAGGACTTGCAAGATCTCCTTCACTCAACTCTTGTGGGTCTAAGGTCAACGACTTCGCGAAGATCACTGACAGTGTTAGAACTTCATCCACCAAGTTAAACATGCAATTTACAAGAGTTTTATGTTTCACTTCAATGAAAAAAGAAGGTTGTGCTCGAGGTTCACCACTAAGCTCACCGAGTGATTCAGGAGCGGTGACAAACTTAGGAGAAGCTGGGACGGGTTCTGTTACTAGGACATACCAAGTTAGGGTGGGGCCACCTTTTAGAGAAGGTGGGATCCTCTTACATCCTTTGTTGGTGGAAGGACCACTCTCTACCTTATTCTTCATTGGAGGAGGAGAACTACCCATAAACGAAGCAACAAGGGTAGAGGAAGAAGAGGAAGAAAGAACAACCATAGATACGACTGAGGTGTTAACCATATCAATGGGCTTTGGGAAAGATGAGACATCCAAAATGAATGTCAACAAGGGTGGCTCCACTGAAGGAGTGATGAACACCTACACCTTTCTAGGGTTAGGTGCATGTGCACTTGCAACGAAAGCCTAAAGTGATACAGAGCTGGTTTGGATGGAAATAGAGGGGAGGAGAGAGGACGCAATAGGAGGCCCTGATGTAGGGGCGAAAATCTCCTCTTCCTTCCTCTACGAGTCAGCCTACTTAGCCAAGAGAGCCTTTTTTTGGTGCTTGCATTCATGTGCAAGATGTTTCCTACAACTCTTTGAACTAGAGGCTAGAGGTTGTGAAGGTATGAAGGGTTCCTGCTCAACCATTGGAGTGTCCTCCAAAAATGTTTCCAGTGGAGGGATAAACTCGTGAACAAGAGAAGGAGGGATAGGTTCAGAGATAGTGGGAGGATTCAACTCTAAGGCCTTGGCTGTGGGCCTCTTCTCATTCACTGCTTTAGGCACAGAGGCAATAGGAGGCCACGGAGGCTGGGACATAGAGGATTCCCCATGGGAGGATTTATGTCTATTGTACAGGTAGTACCAAGGTCCAGGTGGTTTAGTAGGAAGGTCTAATATCCTGATCTTGGGCCTTCACCAAGTAGGCACCATTAGACCCAATGGATAAAGACTAGGCTTACTCATCTAATACTCCTCCCAAGAAAGGGGAGTGAGCGAGGCATCCCAAGAAGAGACAAGATTATCCTTTCCCTTTCAGAAAGAGGAGGTAGCTAGCTATTGTACTATGGGAAGGGTCAGTTTCAACTGTCCCTTGTCCCTAGTTTTATACTTTATGTAGTTCTTATAAAGTAGGTCTGTTCTCAGAGGAAGCAAACCAACTGGGGTAGGCCAAAAGTGATCCAGCAAATATCCCCCATGGGACACCAAGGGCTGATAGCCAGTATCATGTACAACGCGCACATCACCTTCATGGGAGAAATTCAAACATTTATGAATAAAAGAGGTGATCCCATTCACGGAAGCTAACCAAGGTATGCCTAGCTTCCCCTTGAATAGATCTGACTCAAGAATAACATCAAAAATTATGTCTATGTTCCTAGGGCCAACTAGGATGTATAGAGTTATCGATCCATATGGTTCTAGAGCTAGGCCACCATGCTACAAATGATGGACTTTGTTTTTTCATATTCCTCCCTTTGCAGAGAGTTCAATAGTAAATTCTCCTCTATAATGACATTCACTCTGCTCATGGGGTCAACTAAGACTCTTGTCACGATGTTTCCATTGAGGCAAGCGAGAATGTAAAGCGGATAAGGTTTGTTGTTTTTTGGTAAATCTTATGAAGTAAATGTTACATCCAGTGAACCAATCATAGGAAAAGGAGAAGAGGTAACAGTAACCATGTTAATGTATGCTTTGGGCTGAGTAATAGAATTGGAGGGATCGATAATCATGTTAGTAGAGTGTGATGGAAATGAGTCCATGTATATCTACAATTCATTATTAGCTTTCACCACCAATTTTTTCGTATTTTGTTTGATTTTGTCAAGATGAATAGTACCATCCTCAATGCAATCTTGTATCTCATGATGTAGGCACATGCAATGTTCAATATCATGTCTGTTTACTCGATGGTATTGACGATAAGAATTTTCTTTGTACCAGCTAGGGTAAGGTTCTTTAACTGGTTTAGGACTTGGAAAGTTTACGATCTTATCCTTCAACAAATTTTGCAAGATGGAGGAATAAGACTCAAATAACTTTGTGAAATTTCGATTGTGTCTAAGGTCGTTTTCATCTACAACAACTACTACATTCATAACAACTTTTCCTTTTCTAGAGATTGACACAATGGACTTCCCTTCAGGATGAGAGCTCGAGGAAGGTCCCCTGAACTGAGTCACTATCTGTTGATATTCTTGTAGTGCTACATACACATGTGCGAAATAAGGGTATTTCATGAGGGAAAACTTCTCTTGCTAGGGCCTTTGCAAGTTCCCTATGAATACCTTCTGCACATCGAAATCAAGTAAGAGGTATAAGATTTGTGAAAAGAGCGCTTGATATCGCGATATGAAATTGGAAATCTTCTCGTTATCCCCTTGCTTACATCAAACAAGGTCAAAGAAGGTCATCTTAGGTCTGATGTTGGCTTGGAACTATCATAGAAATTGGTTCATAAGTTGATCAAATGTAAAAATGGAATTGTCAGGCAAGGAACAGTACCACTTGAGTGATGTATTCTTGAGAAATCGAGGGAATAGTTTTTCCATCAACACATCATGATGGAAGAAGTCTGTACATAAGGAATTAAAGGTAGAAACATGTGTTTGTAGGTCCCCTTTATAGCTGTATTTCTCAAATTTAGGAATATCCATCCCTTGCAAGAGAGGAGTGTTTAGGATCTCTACCGACAATGGGCTATGTCAAAATAAGGGCTGGAAGATAGGCTGGGTAGAAGCTTGGGAGAGATTCACCAATTGGTTCTACATCTGCCCTATATTTTAAAGAAAAGTGTTCAAAATCGGGTCATTAGAAGATATAGGACTAGTGGAACCACTACCGAAGCCACCGCCACCAACGTGACCTCTGGCGATGCCATCGCTACTTCCAAAGCCACTACCATGACCTCCACCAGAATGACTTCTACTAGTTCCACCTCCGCCACCAAAGATACCACCACAAAATCCTCCACCGATAATCCTGCCAAATCCTCCACTGCTGGAGGTGACAAGAGGTGTGAAGTGAAAACCCCGAGGGGTCCTATTTACTTTGATAGTTTCGAAACTTTTGGAAGCAGCGGGTATACTAATTGAAGGGACCATGTCAGCCATGTACACAGACGTGGGAGGCATCGACACTCCTAACTGTCTCTCATGTTCTTTGAAGGAGACACCTCGTATCATGTTACTATGGTACAAAGGGGCACATACTTCAACCAGACTAGTGTGACTAGCCAGGATTTCTACGCCTGTTTGATATTTTCCTACCATATACTTTATTTCACTGATAACCTTAGTGAACCTAGCCAACTTTAGGTTTTTCTCCAGGTGATTCTCCAAAGCACCCAACTCTTTGCTCAAGCTAGCGAAATAATTAGAAGGGATGTGGACCACTTCACGCTCATCTATAGGTGATGATGTGGCAGACAAAAGAGGAGTAGGGATGTGGTTAGTTTCATCAAAGAATCTTGACTCACCCCATGAAACCTAATCCTGAGTAGCAAGGCCAACTACAGAACTAGAGAAAAGACCTATAGAGAAAGTAGAAGTGACCTTCGTCTTCTCCATCGAAAGGTGTCATAAACTTCTCCCAACAATATATACAGAGGTTGTAGACTGGGTTGTGATGCCCATAAAACTTCACAATACCCAGGAGTACAATGATCAGAGGGTACAAGGGAAAAGCATAACACCAACAAATGAGTAGACATTGGTTGACGTCAGGTTCACCAAAAATTTAAGAGAGGGGGACCAACCATGTCAAGGCCCCAGGTCATAGAGGGTCGAGAGCAGAAAGATTCCCTAACTTACCTCAGCATAAGGGAATGTTAGGAAATGCGGGATGAGAATGATGAGGAATATAAGGTCCTTCGAACACTTTGTAGACCCGAGATTATAAATGGGGCTAGGCAAGTTAGTTTTCGGGTTCAACACTGCATCTTTGAAGGCCCTCTACTCAAGGACAGAAGCATGGTTCTGGGAGGACAGTGCATTGCGCTGACATCTCTCAAGTGTATTGTTGTCTGTACAACCAGAGGATCAAGAGGATGAGGTTTAACACTGCAAAATGAACTAATGACATAGCTAATGGTTTTTAGGGAAAAAAAAAACACTATGAAATAAGAAACGTATAGACGAATATGATAAAACACGTGGATTAATGCTAGGGTGACAAGAATGATCTCACAAAAAAGCTCGTTTTCCAGCTAGCTCCAAGAAGCATGCCCACCTACACACAATAAAGAGGAAAATTGTTGGGGGGTGTATAGGGATTTGCCTGAGTCAAACCCCCATTTTGGTGTTTCCACCTCCATAGACAACCAAGTTTGTAATGATAGAGAAGTAGTATGATAAAGAAAGGAATGAAGCAAAGAACACTAAAACACTACAAAATAGTAAGTGTGCTTACTCAACCAAATAATAGATGAGAGGAGTAGAAAGATTACCACCTCCACCAGGAGCACTCAAGGCTAATGGGGGAGAAAATGAGAGGACTCAAGCCTTTGCTACAATGGTGTTGTTCCACACTTGTTCTATTGAGTTGATGGAGTGATGTAGTTGCTGCTATAGAGTGCAAAGTGCTACTTGAATTCTTGGAGAGTGATCAAGTTTAGTTCTTAGAGATTGTGAAGAGATCAAATGGAATGAAAAAGGAGTGAATTTGAAGGAGGAATGAAGAAAATGGCCATATTTGGGTCAGTCAGCCGAAGGGGGTGTTACAAGTTGACTTCCAATGGGAAGTATAATGCCTCTGCGGGCTCCAACCGTAGGAATCTGCCAGGGACGTAAGTGCACCGCGTGGACGTTTGTGCATCGTGTAGGAATTCTCGCCAGTTATTCCTCTACTGATGCACAAAATGGATGCCAAGTGGAATGAAGGCAATGGGCTATGTGGAATTTTTCCTTTGGATTTGGTTTTCTAAGGTGGGGATGTGTAAAAGGGGAATTTGCGTAAGGAAAAATTCACTCCTATATAGTTATGAAATTATAATTCTCTCAATTATGAATCCCTTGGATATAGAGATCTTATGTCAAGATATAAGTTCATAAACCAAATCATAAATTACAAAAATTCTATGCTTACTAAGTTTTAAAGAATTCTATATAGCTTTTGTGATATTATGGACAAATGCATGTTTTACAAGGATTTAGTTTTAAAATTTTGAGATCATTAGACCTAGAGTTTTAAAGGTTTCATAAATTTAATGATAATGGAAGTTTTAATTGGTGATATCTTAGTTTACCTAGTGAGCATGTCATAAAGGGTCTTATTGCCATCAGAAAATAATTTGCAAGTTGGTTTTGTACATTTATGTTTTAATACTCAAAAAGATCTGAATTTGAAGAAAGATGTGAATTTAGTCATTTACATGAAAGGATATGAATGTTTAGTTAATCACTGTGATTCTTGTATTCACGAGTGTTTCTTGTTGTGATCATTATGCCTGTTACTGTCATTATGAGTTTTTTATTATCAAGATTATTTTTTTGCTACTATTTCATGATGTGTTTTTGGGAAGTTACCTTTAGGGATGGGTTCCCAATATGGGTATCAGGGAGTATAGATTTTTCTTTTTCTAGATCTCCTATTAATTTGTTGTATACGACATTATGATTCACCAAGCTTCTTAGACCATTGAAATAGATGGATCTATTTTATATTATTTCTCTCTGCCATATCCTAGTATCGATCATGGAATGTTCTTGTATAATATAAATGTATGTAGATATACTAGAGGCACACACCAGATTCCTTCTTGTACACCAATTTCCTTTTGCTAAGAATCTCATGCAGGGTCGGTGGTTCTTCATGTCAAGAAGAACTCTCTAGGGAAGTGTAAGCTTTGTGGTTGGGTAGAAAAAACTCTTGGACCATGTTCTTGTCTCCTGAGTTATAGATGACCAGTAGAGGGTCAATGGTGGTCAGAGACTATTATGGCATTTCCATAATATTATTGACTTGTTATTGGCATATGGACTTCTAGATTTTACATCTTTTGTGGATGATACCAATATATTTGTATATTATTTGTACTTTCATTCTATTGTTATGACTTGGTGGCTAAGGTCTTCCCAAGTCAATCATTGTACCTCAATACCTTTAGTATATATATCCTATGTAAGAATGTAAATTCAAGTGATGAAATGGTATGTAATGAGGATATTCCTTTTGATTTATTGTAAATAAAAGTATTTCTTGTCAATAATATTTTTATTAATTTTTATTTGAGATCCATACTTTATATTTGGTATTAGAGCTCTAGGTCAAACACTAGGGCCTTGTACTGCTATGCCAAGATGCAAAATATTATCCAGATCATTTCATAGCAATTATAAAATTACTGAGATCTCTAAGTTATGTTTTGTCCATGTGTTTCTTAGTACTTGGTGTAGGATTATGCAAGTACTTGTTTTTATGAGTTAGTGTGTGACTCCTTTCATGGGTGCCTTGAGTGGCATTTAGTGTGTTCGATGTGAACCAACCCATACAGTGTGTTTGATGAGGAAGATTGCCTCTTAGGCTTCAATGCATTTATCGAGGATGGATAAGGTACCCATGATTGATAGTCATGTGAGTGGGGAATGATCCCTCTTTTTTTTGTCACTTTCTATGTGAGAGCTTTGGATGGGTCTTTGAATGCATGTTTGTGTTGCTGACTAGTATTGTTTCCTTTTCTATCTAATATGATATGTTTGAGAAATGCTTTTTATTGAGGCTTATTTACACCCTTGAGTTTTTTGAGAAGTGTTTTCATGTGTGATTGCGATCTCAATGTATTTAGTGATGATAAATATGAATGCATGGTGACCCTCGAGTGGTCTTGATAATACTTGTGTGTTCTACTTGGATGTATGTATATTGATGCTTTGATTGGAATTGGTGTTAAGATTTTTGACTCATGATAGAGTATTTTGAAATGGATTATGTGATTTATGCATAGAAATCGATGTAAGTATGCTTAAAATTGTAAAGTGTGTTCATTTTATGATGTTGCTTATGGTGCATTATGAATTAATTCTTCAGTGAAGTATCTTCATATGTGTGAAGGGATTATGTTAGTAGATGGAATGTTGCATTATCATAATAATTTTTTTGGGTCAATAACTTATGTCCCCAAATCTTGTTGTCCTTAGAATTATCTTAAGAACTGATGAGGGTGCAACCCGAGACACAAAAAATCACACTGAAAAACCAGAGATTCTTATTATTTTCAAAATATGAAATTCTTACATGCAGAGGATCTCCAATCCTCGAGTTCTACAATACATGCAAATTACAGAAATTCCCCTATCCACAACATGCGATCTTCTTTCCCCAAAAACTACCCACAAAAATCAGAAACTGCCCCATAAATAGCCAATTCTCCGTTTGGAGCCAAAAAAAACATTCTAATTATGCACAAACTTCCGAAAGCCCTAACTCAAGATCTAACCGTCGGATCTTCAATGATAATACCTTTTCGGAAAGGTCTTGCGAAAATAAAGTGCCGAAAAGTGGGGCCTAAAAGCTAACCACTTTCATTTTCTGCCAATTTTCGGGCCTATCCGGAGCCTTTAAGTCCCTCAAAATTAGCTCCAAAGATTTTGTAGGGAAAAAAGCAGAACTTGAACTTGAATAACTTTTGAACCGGGAATGATCTTTGCCTGATTTTTTCACCAAAGTGTTTATTATTCTGTCCTAAAGCTTCCCTTAAATTTTTGTCTCCTCACGCCTTCAAAATCATACCTGCTAAAAATAGCAGTCGAGCAGAAAAAGCAGAAAAGCAGTTATGAAAGTTGGGAATTCTTCTTCGACGAAAAGGGTATCCAGAAATGCAAAAACATCTACAAAAAAAAATCGAAATGAAAGTAAATATATTTTTGGGTGATGTAGAATTGCCCTTACACCACTGGATGCTCCTGCATCAGACACCCAGGTAATTTGAAAAGTGACCCTATCACTTCTCAGATGGTTGAGGAAAACCCAAACGGTCAACCTCTGCCTTAGACAACCAGGATGAATCTTCCACAGGCCTTCCTCTCCACTTCACCAAATATTCTTCATATTGCCTGTTTCTGGTACTCCTTCCCACACGGCTATCCAAGATTTCTTCAATCTCCTCCTTTTCTGAAGTAGGTGCTGGAATACCACACTGTTCCATTGTTGGTACTTCCTCTACGCTACCCTCATGATATTCTGTCAAATCTACAATGTTGAACACAAGGGGAATGTTGAATCCATCTGGCAACTCTACCTCATATGCGTTCCCTGAATCATGCCTCTTCAAAATGTTACAGGGACCATACTTCTTCATCTTCAATTTGTTATAGGTTCCTACTAGAAACCTTTCTTTCCTCAAGTGGACCATCACTTCATCACCAATCTGAAACTCCTTATACCTCCTCTTTTGATCTGCCTTAGCCTTACACTGCATATTCATCTTGTTAATGTGTTCTTTTACCTTCTCATGCATATTCTTGATGTGTTCTGCAAAGTCTTCAGCTTCAGCACTTGTCTTCTTCTCTTGGTCCATCTTCCTCAATTCTAGAGCAGTCCTAGGACTACTTCCATACACAATCTGGAACGGTGATCTACCAGTGCTTCTATTGACAGAATTGTTGTAAGCGAATTCTGCCTGGGGTAAGATCAAATCCCATCCCTTTGGTTTATCTCCTACCAAGCATCTCAGTAGGTTACCCAAACTCCTGTTCACAACTTCAGTCTGCCCATCAGTCTGGGGATGGTGTGCAGAACTAAACTTCAACTCTGTTTTCAACTTCTTCCACAAGGTCCTCCAAAAGTATCCAACAAATTTTGTGTCACGATCTGAGACTATACTCTTTGGCAAACCATGTAGCCTCACCACCTCTTTGAAGAACAAGTCAGCAATGTGGACTGCATCATGGGTCTTCTGGCATGGGATGAAATGTGCCATCTTTGAAAACCTGTCAACTACCACAAATATTGAATCATTCCCTCTCTATGTCCTTGGCAAACCAAGAACAAAGTCCATACTTATATCCTCCCACGACCTCTCTGGTACAGGTAAGGGCTGATACAACCCTGTATTCTGACTCCCTCCTTTAGCCATTTGACATACCCTGCAACTCTGCACAAACTTCTTCACATCTTGTGACAACTGAGGCCAATAATAATGCTCACTAATAATGGAAATGGTCTTATCTCGACCAAAATGTCCTGCCATTCCTCCACTATGTTTCTCTTTTATCAAGTTCTCCCTCATGGAACTCCTCGGAATACACAATTGACTTCCCTTAAACAACATGCCTTCTTGAATTATGAAATCCAGCCACTTTGTCCTATCAACTGTAACAGGTTCCTTGCAAGCTTTCCAAGCCTTTGCAAAATCAGGATCATTCGGATACAATGTCTTGAGTTCACTAAACCCAATCGCCTCAATCTGCATTTCTATCAACAATGTATGCCTCCTACTTAAGGCATCTGCAACCCTATTTGACTTCCCACTCCTATGTTTTAAAACAAATGTATAACTCTGCAAAAATTCTACCCATTTCATATGCCTTTGATTTAATTTTCCCTGACTACTCAGGTACTGCAATGCTTGATGATCAGTATACATAACAAATTCCTTCGGCAACAAATAATGCCTCCATTTCTTTAATGCTTGAACTATTGCATAAAATTCTTGGTCATATACAGAGTACTTTCTCTTTGCATCATTTAACTTTTCACTGAAATAGGCAATGGGCTTACCTTCCTGGCTTAACACTGCTCCAATGGCACAACCACTGGCATCACAATCCACTTGAAACACCTTATTGAAATCCGGGAGAGCCAAAACAGGTTGTTCTGTCACCTTCTGCTTCAATAGTTCAAAACTCCTTGCTGCTCCAGTGCTCCACTTGAACTCTTTTCTATCCCCTCTCATTGTTTCAGTTAGGGGTGCACAAATACTACTGAAGTTTCTAATAAACTTTCTGTAAAAACTAGCCAAACCATGGAAAGATCTCACCTCAGTAGCAGTTCTTGGGGTAGGCCATTCCAGAATAGCCTTCACCTTCTCTGGGTCCATCTTGAGACCTTCTGTCGAGACAACAAACCCCAAGTACACTAACTCCTTCTTCACAAAACTACACTTCTTCAGATTAATCAGCAATTTCTCTTCTCTTAACTTCTCAAAGACTCTACCAATATGCATTATATGCTCATCCAGTGACTTATTGAATATCAAAATATCATCTAAATACACAATAACAAAGCTTCCTAGGAACTCTTTCAGTACCTCGTTCATGAGCCGCATGAATGTGCTCGGTGCATTGGTTAGCCCAAAAGGCATGACTAACCACTCGTACAGGCCCTCTTTGGTCTTGAAGGCGGTCTTCCATTCATCTCCCTCTCGAATCCGAATCTGGTGATATCCACTCTTCAGATCAATCTTTGTGAAGTACTGAGCTCCACTCAAATAGTCCATCAGGTCATCCATCCTTGGCAGGGGAAATCTATACTTGATTGTTATCTTGTTTATGGCCCGAGAGTCTGTACACATCCTCCACTCCCCATCCTTCTTTGGTGCTAGTACTGCAGGTACTGCACATGGACTCAAACTCTCTCGAATCAAACCCTTTCTCAACAACTCCTCAACTTGTCTGTTTAACTCCTCATTTTCTGCAGGAGTCATTCTATGAGCTGCCTTATTCGGCAAACTGGCTCCTGGGATCAAGTCAATCTGATGACTGATCTTCCTCATTGGTGGTAAACCCTCAGGTACATTATCAGAAACAATATCCTGAAACTCATTCAATAACCCAGAAACTTCTACTGGAACCTTCTCACTACCCTCCTTATCCATTTTAGGAATCAATGCATAACACACACGCTCATGTTTCATGCCTTCTAAAAATTTCCTTCCATCAACATAACAAATTCTAGCACTACTGCATACCTTTTCTTCGGCCTTCTTCAGGGGTTTCAACTTATGGCGGACTCCATCCTTCATCAAGGAATAAGTGTTTGCATGGCCATCATGTACAGCTCGCCTGTCAAACTGCCACGGCCTCCCCAACAACATGTGACATGCATCCATGGGGATGATATCACAGAGTACCTCATCACGATAGCTTCCAATCTTGAACTTCACCAGGCACTGCTCATTGACTAGAACTTTGTGGTCTTTCTGCAACCAGGCAATCCGATATGGATGTGGATGCCTTTCCCTCTTCAGCTTCAACTTTGTAACCATTTCTTCTGACACTAGATTATCAGTGCTCCCACCATCAATAATGACATCACAACATTTGTCTTCACACTTGCACCTTGTGTGAAACAAATTCTTCCTCTGTTCTGGCTCCTTCTCTTCAGTCACCAAGGCTCTTCTAACCACTAGGGCTTCTCCCCTTTCAGCATCATCTGAATGCTCAGATTGAGCCTCCTCATCTACATGCGCAACTCTTGCACGACCTTCTGGCCTTTTGTCTGTCCTTCCTTGGTATTGTGGACATTCATAGGCTCGATGCCCTTCTTCACCACATCGGGAACAAGTTCCTCTGAAACCACCTCTTCCAGGTCCTTGCCCAAATCTTCCTCATCCTCTACCTCTTTGATCACCACCATTCTGATCACGTGGGTGGTAGAAGTTATCATTCCTCTGGCTTCGACTGGTACCCACATCTTCATTTTTCTTCTCATCCTCATTTCGGCTTCCAAAAGATCTTCCACTACCCCTTCCGCTTTGACCTCCTCGTCCTTTTTGCTTACTGTCAAATCTTTTGTTCAACTTCTCTTCAACTCTCAGCGAAAATTGGTAAGCATCCTCAATGGTGGCCATTCTGACCAGGCTTAACTCCTCTTGAATGCTCGGTCGTAACCCATTAAGATAACGGGCTACCTTCTCCTTGTTGGCCTCTGCATGTCCCGTTCTGATGATCATCTTGTGAAAATCTTCTGTGTATTCTTTCACAGATCTACTTCCTTGCTTCAACCCTTGTAATTTCTTCAATAGATCTAACTCATAGTCCATTGGCATGAACTGCTTCTTCAGTTTCTCCACCATGTGATCCCATTTGGTGATCTTTCCCTTTTCTCTCTTATTTCTTTCTAGTTGGACCTCTTTCCACCAGATACTCGCGTGGCCCTTCAACTTTTTTTTTGCAAACTTAACCCGATCTGGGTCCTCTACTTCTTCATACTTGAAATACTCTTCCAACTTGTTGATCCAATCAATCAACTCTTCTGGGTTTAGACTTCCAGAAAAACTAGGAACTTCTACTCTAGGTCTTTTTCCGATCTTCGAAATGGCCCTTATCAGCTGCATTTGATCTTGATCAATAGCTTCTTCTTCCTCTTCTACATCTAAATCTTCTACCTCTTCTTCATCCTCACTTTCTTCTCCCCTTCTCGGGTTTACCCCTCTTCTTCACTCTCTTTGTAATGCATTAATTTGTCTCTGGTGGGCTCTGAAACCCTTGGCCGCTAATGGATCTCTTCCACCAGCATTTCTGGCACCTCCGGCACCACCTCGCCTACCACGCACCACTCTTGGAGGCATCTTGAATATCTTGAACCCACAACCATAGACTTGGTGTGAACTGCCTCACAATCGGCGATCTATCCACACGCTCAAGAAAACCCGCTCTGATACCACTTGATGAGGGTGCAACCTGAGACACAAGAAAATCACACAGGAAAACCAGAGATTCTTATTATTTTCAAAATATGAAATTTTTACATGCAGAGGATCTCCAATCCTCGAGTTATGCAATACATGCAAATTACAGAAAAGAAATTTCAAAAATTCTCCTATCCGCGACATGCGATCTTCTTTCCCCAAAAACTACCCACAAAAATCAGAAACTACCCCATAAATAGCCTAATTCTCCGTTTGGAGCCAAAAACAACATTCCAATTATGCACAAACTTTCGAAAGCCCTAACTCAAGATCTAACCGTTATATCTTCAATGATAATACCTAACCACTTTCATTTTCTGCCAATTTTCGGGCCCATCCGGAGCCTTTAAGTCCCTCAAAATTAGCTCAAAAGATTTTGTAGGGCAAAAAACAGAAACTGAAACTTGAATAACTTTTGAACCGGGAATGATCTTTGCCTGATTCTTTCACCAAAGTGTTTATTATTCTGTCTTGAAGCTTCCCTTAAATTTCTGTCTCCTCATGCCTTCAAAATCATACCTGCTAAAAATAGCAGTCGAGCAGAAAAAGCAGAAAAATAGTTCTGAAAGTTGGGAATTCTTCTTCGACGAAAAGTGTATCCAGAAATGCAAAAACATCTACAAAAAAAAATCTAAATGAAAGCAAATATATTTTTGGGTGATGTAGGATTGCCCTTACACCACTGGATGCTCCTGCATTAAGAACCTAAATGGGTATTTGGAATTGTTTTCCTCTTGCATGAAATGCAGGTGATTAATTGGGATTATTCTTAATTTAGACCAACATTATGTTAAATTATCTTGAAACCTCAATCATAATGTCCCTTGAGAAAGACATATATTTATATCATTTTGATTTACCATGAGATAGTAATGTGTTATGTGAGTAATGAGTGTGTCATTGCATATAAATGTGAATTACTTGTAGAAGTGGTACATGGATAAACGTCCTAATATTATATGGATAGAAATTATGGTAAAACTTGCATGTACCTTCTTGCTTCATAATGTGATCATGCCTAGTTGAAGTGTATGAGTTAGTATGGTTCTCATTGTGATTGGTTGAGTAAAATTGACAGATTATGTTTATGTTGCGTTTGAGGATACTTTCTCTAATGCACTTTGGAAGTAGCACCCCAAGGTGTTGTGAGCCGTCACTCCCTCAAATGCAGCTAGCCTTAGCCACATAGTTTGTGTATTCATGTTTCCATAATTTATGCTTTATTTTGATTATTGATAAATTATCTCATTGTTACTCATGGATCAACACCAAACTTAAAATTTTCTTCATGAACAAAGTAGTCACCAAATTTTTCCTTCTCTATTTGTGGCCATTGGTCACACTTGACTTATTATTTCATTGTGTGCATTTTATGATTTATTGTTAGAATTGACAATTCTTCTTTTTGGGTTGTATTTTTATCTTTGTGGTGGCTATTCTAAATGTTTGAAATTTTTGATCATGTTCTATGCGATATGTTGTAATGCAGAAGCATCCAGTGGTGTAAGGGAAATCTTGCATCACCCAAAAATATTTTATTTTCATTTTGTTTGTAGTTTCCTTAGCTGTTTTGGGGCCCATGGTGACTTATGCAATCTTTGGAATGGTTAGAAGTTTGAAACAACCAAAAATAGTCACCTATTTTTTTTAGTAAGTTAGCCTATTCAGGTTCCTATGGAAACGAAAATTGACCCCAAGGAGTAAAATTAGAAAATATGATTTTTGGTGAAAGAATCATATCAAAATCCTATACTGTTTGGAAGATATTAAATTTTCATCCTGAGGAATTTATCGAATGAAGTTTAAAACTAAAAATTGAGGCCCTTCAGAGCCCCAAAATATGGTGCAAATTTTTTAATTGTAGATCTCTTCACAAGATTTCCAAGGATATATTAGAATTGAAAATATGCCATTCCAATTGAAAGTTATGACCTTGAGAAGTTGTAAATATATAAATAAAAAATAAAAAATAAAAAATCTTCTAGGGTGGGAAATAGACGGTGGAATTTCTGGCACCAAAATGGGGTTACACCTTCTAGAATATTCTAAGGCAGTTACACTTCCTGGATAAAGAGGGAGAACTAGGGTTACAAAAGAGAGCTTTAGTAGTGCAAATCATGGTTTTTGGCTTGCAGATTTCTGTAATGAGAAAGCCCATGTGGTTGTAGTATGTTATTTTCTGAGTATTGTAATTTCACTTCATCAAGATAATAGAAAACAAGTGTTTCTTTCTACATTTTCTTTTTATCTCTCTTGTTTAGTTGTGTGTGTGTGGTTTTGTAAGGGGAGTACCTGCATCATGTTGTTCCCTATCATATTCGTAACAAACCATTGATAGAATCTAAAAGGGAGAAGATGGCGAAGAAGTGTGCTAAGTCTTGGTGTTCGTGTAGCTAGAATAAAATTGCACCAAGAATATTGTACTTAATGAAATAAAAGTAGAATTTGTGAAATGATTGTATTCTTAAGGTGACTTCAATGTGTGTGAATATCCACATGTTTGGAAATAATTCAAGTCTATTTGAATCATGGTATGAAATTGTTTATGGAATTATATGATCTTTGAGAGAATTTAACATGCAACTAATTGTGTTTGCAACATGCCAGAATATGTGTTCTAATAGATGTAGTCCTATTTGGAAATTGGATATCAAGTGAAATCTTATTGGACGCATTTTATAGTGGTTGTTGGTCTTCTTTACAATATTGAATTCTTGATCTTGTTGGGTTTTTTAACCCATAGATGGGTCATAGTGAGTGTCACGATATTGAAGATATGAATCTTGATTCTATGCCTTGTGTTTAATTGCTTAAAATTGCTAGCCCCCAATGTTTGGGAATTTCTTATGCTTTTAGAGATAATTTCCTAGAATCTTGCCTCTATGGAATCATGCTTTGTTATTAATTGAGTTTGTAGATGTTGAACCCAACTATTGGTTCATAACAAGTGTAATGGTAGCTAGAGAGAATAGTCTGGTGATCGCTAAGATGGTTGAGTACATAATGACTAGTTCAAATGAATTTCTCGCGAGAGCATTTGCTACCCTTCTAGAGTGCATTTATTATGTTGGTGCCTAGACTTGGTAAGAATATTAATTAGATATGTAAATATTGTGGAAAAATATGATTTAGATTAGATGACATTTTGAATGCTTGAATTTAAATTGACATAGAACTTGAATTATAAATTGAAATGAAAAATCAAATTGATGGTTAGTTTGGATGTTTAGAAATGGAATCTAACAAGTCATAATTTTATTTCTATGAGCTTGATTTCTATATGCTTCAATTTTGGTTTATGGGTTAACACTATTGATGAAAATATAAGCACTAGTGTGTGCAGGTAAATGCTAAAGACGAGAACATGGTTGAGGTAGGGGTGCTTAGCTGATTGACATTAGTTAGCATGATGGAATCTTGAACACACCATGAAGATTCATATGTTTCACATCTTGCATATAGATTGTCCAAGTGTACTTTGTGAGTGTATACTCTGTGCTTGTTTAAATGTTATAATTTGGCTAATGATTGAGCTTAGGACTTCTATAGTTTGAAAGATAACTAAATTGGGAAGTTGAAAATTATATTATGTGGTATTTTGGTTTCTTCCTGTAACACTCAATATTGTATACTGGGATACTTGTTTAGCATATTGAGACACTCTAATTACTTGAGTGTTTATTTAATAAGACATCGAGACGATGTCTCTTCCTAGTGAAAAAGAATGTCACATCTTATTTTCTTGCAAAGATCTAACTTTTAAATAATAATATAAATAGTTTAAAAGCTTAATTGTGAGATTATTTTTATTTAAAAAAAGATAGTAATATAATATTATTATTTATATTGTTGGACTAACCACTAGCATCTCCCTTTGGGTTCGCAACATGGTTTAATTGCCTCCCATGGATCTTAAGTGAAGCTTGTATCGGGCATTGACAGGTCGATCTTTTGGTGCAATAATAAGGCCAACAATCGGTATCAGAGCCGGTCATGGGTTCAAACCCCTTGGGTGATGCTAAGGGGGGGATTGTTGGACTAACCACCAGAATCTCCCTTCGGGTTCATGACATGGTTTAACCACCTCCCGTGGATCTTAACTGACACTTGTATTGGGCATTGAAAGGTCGATCTTTTGGTGCAACGACAAGGCCAATATATATATATTGATAGTTAAAAAAACTTAAAGTACTTGAATTATTAATAAG
Source organism: Sequoiadendron giganteum (assembly GCA_007115665.2). Lineage (NCBI taxonomy): Eukaryota > Viridiplantae > Streptophyta > Pinopsida > Cupressales > Cupressaceae > Sequoiadendron > Sequoiadendron giganteum. Next base: position 576,750,479 of record CM021102.1, read on the forward strand.
ATTAATTAAATAAATAAATTGCATTTAATAGAAGTATTATCAAATACAAATTCAAATAAAATAAATATTAAGTAAAAGAAAATTCATTAAAATAAAATTTGGAATCGCATGTTAAAGGGTAAAAGTTTTAATTGTTCATTTAAGAAAAAACTTATCATTCAAAAATAAAATGGTGAGTAAGTGTCCATTAATGTGGAAAAATGTGAAAGAGTGGGCAATCCTTTTATTTTTAGAAAAAAGGCAATTATGAGTATGGGGTAAAATATTTCGGTATCTTGTTCATTTAAAAGGGGGGCTTGCATACATAAGAGATAATCTAAAATAAAATGGCATCAATTCTCAAAGCAACATGACAACCAACTTAGATCTATTTATTCTAACTCATTTTCATCCAAAGGGTCAATCATTTTCTCATTTCCATTCTATTACAACATTGAACATTTTCTAGGGTTCCAAATATTTCACATCTAGTCACCATTAGAGAAAATCATTTTATAAATAATGAAGAGATAGTTGTAATGTAGTACATGTTTGTAACCAAATGTATCCTTGGCATTTATAGATCTTATGAAAACTTCCAAGTGACAAAGTGTGATAGGTTCTTCTTAGCTTAGGGTTTTATCTCACCATATTTGTTGGTGTGAATATAATAGAGATTATATGAATGCCACAAAATTTAAAATTATTCTTAGTAATGATCTTTTAAATATTGCATACATGAATTTATGGAGTTTGGAGAAGGATTACTAAGCATTTTTAGTTATTGATATCATACCTCTTTTATCAATTATGTGTGTTGTGTATTCTAGTAATTATGACTCTATAATCCATTATACAGCATTGGTCCTAGTAATATGTTAGAGGTTTATACAAATATATTATACAATAAAAAATTATCTACTTTGAATAATTGAATTATGAATAAAATATTCCTTGAAACATAATATAAAATTATTATACTTCCATTAAATATTACATTATGTGCATCGAGTTCACTAATCTACTGAAGGTTGGGTGACACAAAACATCTTAGGACTCTTAAAAGAATCACTTGGTCCAATGTAGGCCATAAATATTGGGTAGGGAATAAAAAGAGGCTTCCATTAGAATTCACTAGCTCACCTTGATGTGTTGGTACTACTCATATGGTCCCTTGAGGTGTGGAAGAAAAAAATGACTATTAACAACTTTACATTGCTCTCAAATGGGATATTTTACAATAATGCATTCATTGTTAGTATGGTTATATGGTTCAGACTTGACATAGATTGAGATAGGCTATTATATATGAGACAAACATCCACATGTAGTCACAAATGATATATTCCTAAGCGTCACAAAATATGAGAATTATTGTTTCAAAGTTTGATAACTTTTTGCTCTTAGGTCTCTTAAGAAACTCTCCCAGTCCAATATGGCCCGAAAGAATTGGGAGACCTAGGGAATAATATGAGGCCTCCAATAGCATTCACTAACCTACTAGGTAATATGTTGACACTATTGGTTTGGTCCCACAAGGTGTGGAAAAAATATGGCTATTGGAAACTTTATATTACTCTCAAATGAGGCATTTTGGAAGAATGCATTCATTGTTGCCATGATAAAATGACATAGATTTTTAAAAAATGAGATAGGATATTATCATATTATAAATGAGCTTGAAATGCACCTATAAACACAAAAAATACATTCTTATGTTCCAATTTTTTAAATAATTTATATGTCAAACTTTGACAACTTTATTTTCTTAGGTCTCTCAAGAGATTCTCTCTATCCAATGTAGGTCAAAAGGATTGAGATACGTAGGGAATTAAATGAGATCTCTTCTAGCATTTATTTTCCCCCCATACATGTTGACACTATTGGTTTGGTCTCACAAAGTGTGGAAGAAAAAATATATCTATTCACACCACTATATTAAATGCCACCAAACCATTTTGCAAGAATGTAGTCATTATAAAAATAGTCAACTACACTGGAGTTAACATAAATTGAGATGGGCTATTGTAGATAATCTTGAAATTCACCTGTAGGCACAAAGGAAAAATCCCTAAGTGACATAGATTATGATAATTTTTGTTTCAAAGTTTGATAACTTTTTTCTAATAGGTCTCTAAAGAGACTCTCACAGTCCAATATAGCCTAGAAGGATCAAGAGACCTAGGGAATGAAATGAGGCCTCCACAATAATTAACCAACCCACCCTAACATGTTGGCACTATTGATTTGGTCTCATGATGTGTGGAAGTAAAAATCATCGCTATTGACAAGTTTACGTTGCTCTTAAATGAGACATTATGCAAGAATACATTAATTGTCTGCACAATCAAATGGTCTAGAGTTGATTTTTTTTTAGATAGGTTATTGTGTAAGATTTTGATATCCACCTATAAGAAAAAACAAAATTCCTAGGTACATAATACTCTAAGAAATTTTATGTCAAAGTTTGAAAACATTTTCTCTTAGGTCCTTTAAGAGACTCTCTCGATCCAAGATAACCTGGAAAGATCAAGAAACCTAGGGAATGAAATGAGGCCTCCACTATCATTTACTACCTCAACTTGATGTTTTGGGACTATTGGCTTTATATCATGAGGTGTGGATAAAAAATGTGGATATTGGAAACTTTACACTAAAGGCCATTGAGCCATTTTGCAAGAATGCATTCATTGTGAACACAATCAAATGGTTTAGACTTGACAAAAAATGATATAGGTTATTGAAAATAGGCTCAACATCCAAATAAAATAACAAATGAGACTTTCCTTGGTGTTACAAAATCTAAAAATTGTTGTGTCAAATTTTGATCTTTTTCTTTTAGGTCTCTTAAGAGACTCTCTTGGTCCAATATAGCTCAAAAGGGTTGAGAGAAATAGGGAAAAAAATGAGACCTCCACTAGAATTCACTATCATTCACCGACCCACATTCACATATTGATATTATTAATTTGATTGCGTGAGGTGTGGAAGAAAAAAAATGGCTATTAGCAACTTTACATTGCTCTCAAATAAGGTATTTTAGAAGAATGCATTCATTTTCAACACAATCAAATGGTGTATATTTGACAAAAACTAAGATAGGATATTATATAAGAGCTTGACATCCACCTATAGAAAAAGAATACATTCTTAGGTGCGACAAATTTTGAGAATTCTTATGTCAAAATTTATGCTCTTAGGTCTCTTAAGAGACTCCCTTAGTCCAATGTAGCTCAAAAGGATTAAGAGACCCAAGGAATGAAATGAGGCCTCTACTAGCATTTAGAATCCCACTTTGACATGTTTTCATTATTGGTTTGGTCCCACAAAGTGTGGAAGAAAAAATATGGCTATTTACACCATTACACTAAATTCCACCAAGCCATTTTGCAAGAATGCATTCATCATGGTTCAGTGCAAGATCACGGGGGTCCAAACTAGGCCCTTAAGTGGCAATACAAATTTAGAAAAATAGAGCTAAGAAACTTGATATAAAAATTTCAGTAGGTTATTAACATAATTCGAAAAATATATAAGAACAAAATTTGTAGAAAATTGAATGTAGTTTCTAAGATACTAGTCCTTTTTTAGAAAAAAGTAAATCTATTTGGTGAAAATTTTAAATTTCAATGCAGTAGTACTAAAATTTTTCATGGAAAAAAATCAAAAATCAAGTTTATGTTTGACCAACCTAAGTACAAGTAAGAAATAATTTTTTTTTTGAAACTTTCAATATAAATAGAGGACACATGCTTGGATAAACTGCAATTTTTTTGCAAGTAAATAAGTAGTTGTGAATTTTTTATTATAACTTTTTTAAAAATATTAAAACTTGTTTTTTTTTACCACGATAACTTGGTCAAAAATCTATGATTTTTTTTTTAATCCCATAGTATGGGAAGCATAGAATGTGTTGCATCTTTCGGATTCAGAAAATGTGAAATCATTTAAAAATTATAGATGTTTTTCAATCAACCTATCAATCAAGACTTTAGTCATAATGCATGTAGAAAATCAATAATATATTATCTATTTAATTCAAAATAAGGCATATTTAATATTGGTGGAAAACTTACAATTTTCTCAATAAACCCTTTTTGTTTCATCAAATTCGGATAAAAAAAGTCGCTAGCCACAAGGGAAAACTCTAGAAAACTAAGGAAAATTTCTAAACACGTTTTTGCAATTGACTTTATAGGTATGACACCCCCAAGCCAAATCCCAAGGTAACCTTGAGGGAAATATTGAGGCTGCAATTTTTTTCACACAAAATGGATAACCCGTTCAGAACAAATATTCATTCTAAACAAATATCCGTTATGTTTAGTGTTATTTAAATATTTTATATTATTAATTTAGAATAAATATATAATATATATATTATATTCTATGTATTATAATATATATATATATATAGAGAGAGAGAGAGAGAGTTATCTAGGTAGGATGGGAGGGAGAAACTTGAGAGAGAGAGGGAGGGATAAAGGGAGGGAGAGACCTGAGTGAGAGAGAGAGGGGGTGGGAGAGACCTGAGAGAGAGAAATAGAGAGGGTCGGAGGGATAGAGGGAGGGAGAGACCTAAGAGAGACCCTACCTAGATAACTATCTCTCTCACTCCCTCCCTCTCTGTCTCAAGTCTCTCCTTCCAACCCTACCTAGATAACTCTCTCTCTCCCTCTTAGGCCTCTCCCTACCTTTATCCCTCTCACCCTCTCTCTCTCAATTCTCTCTCTCCTACCCTACCTAGATAAATATTTCTCACTCCTCTCTCTCTATCTCTCTGGTCTCTCCCTCCCATAGTACCTAGATAACTCCCTCTCCCTCTCTCTCACTCTATATATATTATACCGTAGTATATATAATATATATTATATAATTTATATACTATATAATGTATAATATATAATATATAATAAATAAGATATAATATATAATATATAATTTTTTTAATATATAATATATTTATTATATATTAATAATACATAATATTGGTTTTATGTATTCTTTGGTTTTTAAAAACACTAAACAAAATGAATATTTGATTCCCCCCGCATAAAGACTAAACCTTTGGTGCACTTTATATGGAATTCATAATGGATATCCATTGTAAACGGATATCCATTTTGGGGACCATCGAAAAACAAATGGAGGACCATTTTGAGTGTTACAATGGTCCCCACATGCTCTTTGTTGTTTGAAAACCCATTAATTTTGTCTAATACAGATAAAATTATTCTTTTGGTACATTATTCTACACAAATATCAACATAACAATCATTTTTATGCTCTTTTTTATAGGTATAATGGGGAGAAACAATCATCATAAACAAAAAGGTAAGAGAAAACCCATAGTAGAGAAAACCGAAGCATATAGAGAAAAAGATGGAGAAATTCATAGGAAGAGAAAACAAGGTATGCCAAATACTTGTCAAGGCGAGGCTTCTTCTCCACCCATAAATTTTATTTCAAGTGAAGATGAAATAGGATTTGAAAATGTTGATCATATTGAAATTGGAAATGAAAATGTTAAAATTGATAATGAAAATGTTAAAATTGATATTGAAAATGTTGAAATTGGAAATAAAATGTTGGAATTGATATTGAAAATGTTGATAACATTGAAAATAAAACATTTGAACCTTATGTATCACCAAATTACATGAGAACAAAAGAACTTTGTGAGGAAGAAAGAGAAATTTCAAATCCAAGACATTCAAGAACCCCAAAATGGTTACTTGAAATTGATGAGAAAATAATTGAAATCTTGAAGGAAAGAGGTCAATGTGAAACGTTCGGTTGTGAGCTTGAAATTCTTTCATTGAATACTGAAAATCAATAAGACATTGACTGAATAATGGCATATTTTCATACAATTGCTAAAAACACACAAAATGAGACCTTTGCTAGCCAAATTGAAGTTTCATGTGAGCAAAAAGTTGGAAAAAAATAATATTATTGTCAAATTATTTTTAATGCTCTCAATTCTATTGGAAAGACTAGTAAGGAAAGGGATAAGAGAGATTCTCATAGAGTAATCACAACCTCATTAGTAAGCCATCATTTGAGAAAGGCTCATTTATTGAGGAAAACTTGTGTTGATTTAAATCTAAATCATAAAACGTTGTCTAGAGAAGTCTCAAGAAGAGGAAGACTCGATAGTACTCTTCAAAATGATACATGGGCTTTTAGTGGGAGTCTTCTGCGTGTTGATAAGAAGCTAATAGATAACATAAAGGATGAAATTCAACAATTTTGGCACTTTCAATCTAGGGTATCACCTAATGCAAAGGATGTTTTAAAGTTAAGAATTGAAAATCAAGACCACACACCACATCCTAAAAATTTCTTGGAATGTAGCCAAATAATATTGTACAATTTTTTTTGTGAAACATATCCAACTTTGCAAATCTCACAAAGGGCTTTTGAATCTTGTAAGTCATTTTATTGTGTACCTCTTAATATTCGTAATGCATGTTGTAAATACCATGTAGATTTTTTAATGTATCATGAACTATTATGGTATATTTGTTCTACTTTGCATAATAACAAAATGTTATAGGAGTGTGGTGCAATGCAACTTTCGAGACGATGGTTTCTTTTTCTATATAAATGATTGTTTAAATGAGAAATGTTTGCAATGTGGTGGTTTATCAAATTTTGTAACATGTTTTTATGAGGGTAGAGAACATGATTTTGAAAATAAAACTATTGGGAAAAAGAGATTTGAGACAGTGAAATACAGTTTGAAGAGTGGAGGTGAAGGTTCTAGATGTGAGTTGGTAACAAGAGAAGTCATTGTCTCTTATTTTATTTTATATTTTAAGAAAAATATTTTCTACAAGTATGCAAGGCATAGCCATAGGTCCATGTGGTTGGATCAACAATTCAGGACGTGTAAGGACTCTTTCCCAATTGGAAGTATTATATCTGTGGTTGATTTTGTAGAAAATTACACATTACAACCACAAAATGAGGTACAATCTCAATATTACAATTCTATTCAGATTGTTATTTTTGTCCACATCACATATAAACATGCCCCTAATAGTACAAAAGAGGACATGAAGATAATTAGGGAGTACCATTTTTACATGAGTGATGATAGATCTCATTCGTCAGAGTTTGTGCAACATTATTTTTAATTTTTTTTTGAGTTATTGTAGGAAAAAGATATTGCAATAGGTTGACATCTCATTTGGTCAGATAACTGCATGGGAAAATTCTAGAATTCTTGTATATTTTATTGGTTGAGTAGAATGCATGTACAAAAAGGTGTGCCTCATATTTGGAGCTTTTTTGAAGCGGGGCATGGAAAAGGGGAGCATGATGGAGCAGGTGCATGTGTGAAGAGAGCTTTGGTTAAGGAAAAATAAAGATTAGAGGTGGTGCAAAATTTAGTGATGCACATTCTATTGTTGATTGGTGCAGGTATGCATTGTCACAAGGAGGGACACTTGATTCAGAAGTGTGTAAGTTCTTTTGGTTGGTTGATGAGGTCATAGTGGGAGATAGATTGGAATGTCAAACAATCAAAGAATCTTCAGAGATGCATTCATTTCAAAGCTTAGATGAAAGTGCATGGACCATATGGACATGAGAGTTGGCTTGTTTTTTTCAGAATTGTATTCAGTGTGATTGGGTTCAAGGCGAGTCAAGTGAGTGGGTAGATACATGGATTACATAGTATCTAACCTCTTTATTTGCAACACAATCCTCTTTAGAAGATGAAATGGAAAGTTTAGTTGACTATGACCATCTTTCAGATCTTGTACAACCAAGAAATGTCTATGCAATTGTTGCACTGTAGGGGAATGAAGAGGGATTGGACTATTGGTTGACACGATATGTACAAGGAAAGAAGAAGATAACACAACTGATGATAGATGATGATGGGTTCATGTATCCTACAGGTTTAGTTGTTGTTTTCGGAACTTGGTTGCAAATGTATATGATTAGAAAGAATGACATACTTGCATTTGAAGACTACGAGAAATACAAAATCATTGTCATGTATTCACACCCTGTTATAGTAACAAATGTAAAGTTATTGATACATCATGCCAAACCAAGAACAAAATAACTATGGATAGTTAGTAGTTCCAATCATGAAGCAATACTGGATACTCTGAAGGTAAGAGACGATCAAGGTTCAGGAAAACTTGAGTAGTGGATATTTTTTTGTACGGGACATGTATGATATTGTTCATCTTATTTAGATTCATGTTAACTCTATGGGTTGGATTAAAAGTACATTAAAAGTTTGCCTAAAAATTAACTGGTATGTAAAAATGTAGGCTTTTTAGAGAACAAAGGTATATTTTTAAGCAATTCAGATCAATACATCCACGATAGTTCATGCAGATTAATATATTTTCAAGGTATATTTGATTTGAGAGAATGTTCAATTCAAACTTTTTAGTTTATGTTTCTTATGCTCATAGATTTGTTTATATTTATATGCAAGACTACTACACTCAAGTTTGGAGCATGACGAGGTTACAGTGGCAATAAATCCACCATTTTTGAGTTTCAAATAGGTCTTGAAGATTTATTTCCTTAAGAATTCACTTGTGGGTATGTGCAGGATCATCATGGAAAAAATAGGCCCTTAAGTGGCAATGAAAATTCAGAAAAATCAGAGTTAGGCAACTTGACGTAAAAATTTGAATAAGTTATCTATATTATTTAAAAAATATGTAAGAATAGAATCTGTGCAAATTGAATGTAGTTTCTAAACTACTAGGTTTATTTTTCTAAAAAAAAAAATCTATTTGGTGAAAAATTAAAATTTCAATGCAGTAGTACTTAAATTTCAAGGAAAAAATAAGAAGCAGGTGTCTGTCTGACCACCCTAACCATAATAAAATGATAATATTTTTTATAATATTTTAGATATAAGTAGAGGAATTATGTTCGGATGTGATGCATATTTTTTTGTAATTTTTTTCCAAGTAAATAATTAATTATGAATTTATTACAACTTTTTAAAAAATATTAAAACTTGTATGTCTGACCACCTTAACTTCGTCAAAAATTCATGAAATTCATTTTTTTTTTTAATCCTATAGTATGCAAAGCATAGAATGTGACACATGTTTTGGATTCAAAAAATGTGATACTTTTTGAAAGCTATAGATGTTTTTCAATCAAGCTATCAATCAGGACTTTAGTCATAATTCTAATAGAAAATGAATAATAATTATTTATTAGATTCAAAGTAAAGTATAATTTATATTGGTGGAAAGCTGAGAAGCTCCTTTACAAAACCTTTTCATTTCATCAATTTTGGGTAAAAAAAAAGTTGTTAGCCACATGGGCGAAGTCTGGAAAAACAAGGTAAGTTGTTAAACACGTTTTTCATTGACTTCTTAGGATTGGTAGGTCTGAACCAAATTCCAAAGCAAGCCCAAGCCTAATCCCTAGGCATTAAATTTTGTGTCATCATATCGGATATCCGATATGTTTTAGATATGAGTTTAAAAATTGTTATGCAATTTATAATATATGATTTAAAAAATGCAATAAAGTTTATAATTTAATATATAATATACAATATAGTTTATAATGTAATATATAATATACAATTTATAATAATCTTTTACTGAATTATGTATTTAATATATAATATTATATTATTATGTATAATATTTTAATATTATTTTAATATTTTAGTTAATGTATAAATATTTAAATATATATATTAGATATTATCTATTTCCCTCTCTCTCTCTCCATCAACCCTAAACCCCCTCTGTCCCCCTCTCTCCCTCCCTCTCTCCCTTTCTCTTTCCCACTCTTCCTCTCCTCTCACTCTCCCACTCTCCCTCTCACTCTCCCTCTCTCCCTCTCCCTCTCCCTCTCCCTCAACCCTAAACTCTCTCTATCTCTCCCTCTC
>CM021102.1:576760452-576909227 GCA_007115665.2 Sequoiadendron giganteum
TTCTCCCTCTCCCTCTCACTCTCACTCTCCCTATCTCCCTCTCCCTCCCTCCCACTCTCCCTCTCTCCTTCCCACTCTCCCTATCCCTATCCCTCTCCCCCTCAACCTTAAACCCCTCAACCTTAGGTCTATGTGGGCACAAATCGTATATCCGATTTGTAAAACTCTGATGTGTAGAGCTAAAATCTTACCGTTGCAATTTTTTTTTAAAATGATTTCCAAATCGGATATCAGATTTGTGGGCCATAGAAAAACCCCATGTGGGTCATTTTTGTGCATTCCAACGGACCCTACATTCTATTTGCAGCACTTTGTAGGCGACAAACGCGCGGTTCCAGACATGAAGAGACAAAGATCAACTTTTTGGAGCATCTTCTACTCAAATTTGTCATAAGCAATCATTTTTAGCATCTTTTTTGAGGTATAATGGGGAGCAAGAGTCGTCAGAAGCAAAAATGTAAGAGAAAGCTTACAAAAGAATAAATTGAAGAATATAGACAAAGAGATAGAGAAGGTCATAGGAAGAGAAGACAAGGTATGTTAAATATTGGTGAACCTGAGCCCTATGGTCTTTCAAGTGAAGAGGAAATTGAATATGTTCAAGGTGAAAATGTAGAACATGATATTGAAATTGGGAATGAAAATGTTCAAATTGATATTGAAAATGTTGGAATTGAAGATGTTGAGCATGACATTCAAATTGGGAAAGAAAATATTGAAATTGATAATGAAAATGTTCAAGGTGAAAATGTTGGAATTGAAGATGTTGAACATGATATTGAAATTGGGAATGAAATTATTCAAATTGATATTGAAAATGTTCAAGGTGAAAATGTTGGAAATGAAGATATTGAACATAATATTGAAGCAAGTGTAAATTATGTTTCACCAGATTACATGAGAAATGAAGAACCTTGTGTGGAAGAAAGGCATATTCCAAATTCAAGACCTTCAAGAACCCCTAAATGGTTCCTTGAAATTGATGATAACATTATAAACAATTTTGAAGGCAAGAGGTCAACACGAACTGTTCGGTTGTGGGCTAGAAGACTTTTCAACCAATATTTTAGTGATAAGACATTGAACGAGCAATGCCAACTTTTTGTACAATTGCTAAATATGCAAAAGATGAGACCTTTTCTAGCCAAATTGAAGATTCGTGTGAACAAGAAGACCGAAAAAAAATCTATTATTGTCAAAAATATTTTTAATGCTCTCAAGTCTATTGGAAAAAATAACAAGGAAAAGGATAAGAGAGTTGCTTGGAGAGTCATTACAACTGCCCTAGTAAGCCATAAATTGAAAAAGGCTCACTTTATGCAACAAACTTGTATTTATTTTGACATAAATTGTAAAACTTTGGATAAAGCACTTGCAAGAAGAGAAAGAATAGATGATCCTCTTCAAAATGATACATGGGCTTTTCCCAGGAGGCTTCCACGTGTTGATAAGAAGCTAACTGATAATGTAAAGCAGTTAATTCAACAATTTTGGCATGATAACTCTAGAGTATCACCCAATGCAAAGGGTTTTTTTAAGTTAAGAATTGGCAATCGAGACTATACACCGCATCCTAAACATTTCTTGGAATCAAGACAAACAATTTTGTTCAAAAAATTTATTGAAACACATCCAAATATAGAATCTCACAAAGGAATTTTGAAGGTTTGAAGCCATTTTATTGTGTGCCTCTTAAGATTCGTCATACTTTTTGTTGCAAATACCATGTGGAGTTTTCAATGTCCCATGAACTATTATGCTATATCCGTTCTAATTTGCATATTAATTAAATGTTGCAGGAGTGTGGTGCAATGTATCTTCTGAAATAATCAAGGGACTTGCTAGATCTATTTTAATGTTCTAGAGATGATGGTTCCTTTTTCTATAGAAATGATTGTTTAAATGCGAAGTGCTCACAATGTGGTGGCTTGTCAAATTTTGTTCAATGTTTTCATGAGGGTTCCAAACATGAATTTGGAAAGAAGCTTGTTGAGAAAAAAAGATATGAGATAGTCAAATATACTTTGTAGAGTGGAGGTGAAGGTTCTAGATGCGAGTTGGTTACAAAAGAATGCAATGTTGCTGATTTTATTTCAGATTTTAAGGACAATATTTTCTACAAGTATGCAAGGCATAGTCATAGGTCTTAGTGGTTGGATCAACAATTCAGGATGTGTAAGGAATATTTTCTAATTGGCACTATTATATCAATGGTTGATTTTGCAAAAAACTACACATTACAACCACAAAACGAGGTACAATCTCAGTATTAAAATTCTATTCAGATTGCTATTTTTGTCCACATAATGTTTAGACATGCACCTGATAGTACAGAGGAGGATCAAAACGTAATTAGAGAGTATCATTTTTATATGAGTGATGATAGATCACACTCGTCCGAGTATGTCCAACATTGTTTCGAGAATTTTTTTGAGTTCAAGAGCATGATATAACACTAGGTCGATATCTCATTTGGTTAGATAACTACACAAGTCAATTCAAGAATGCTTGCATGTTTTATTGGTTGAGCAGAATGCATGTAGAGAGGGGTGTACCTAATATTTGGAGTTTTTTTGAAGCTGGGAATGGGAAAGGGGAGCATGATGGAGCAGGTGCATGTGTAAAGAGAGATCTAGTTAAGGAGCAATTGAAGATTTCAGGACAAAAATTCAGTGATGCAGATTCTATTTTTGATTGGTGTAGTTCAACATTGTCATAGGGAGGGACACTTGATTCAACAGTGCATAGATTCTTTTGGTTGGTTGATGAGGATACAGTGGGAGGTAGATTGGATTGTCATACAATCAAAAATTCTTCAAAGATGCATTCGTTTTGAAGCTCAGATGCAAGCACACGAACCATTTGGACACGATAGTTGGATTGTTTTTGTCAGAGTTGTATTCAATACGAGTGGGATCGATGTGAGTCAAGTGAGTGGGTGGATACATGGGCTCCACAATATCTAACTCCTTTATCTCAAACTATATCCAGGACAAATGAAACAATGGAAAGTTCACTTGATTACGACCTCCTTTCAGATCTACTACAGCCAGGACATGTTTTTGTAGTTGTTGCATTCCAGGGGAATGAAGAGAGATCATAATATTGGTTGGCTCGATGTGTTTGGGTAAACCACAAGCTAACACAACCGATGGAAAATGATGATGGGTTTGTGTATCCTACAGGTTCAGTTGTGGTTGCAGGAACTTGGTTGCAAATATACATGATTAGAAAGAATGGCATACCTACATTTGAAGAATATGAGAAACATAAAACCATTCTCATGTATTCACACCTTGTTATAGCAACAAATGTTAAGTTGTTGAAGCATCATGCCAAACCAAGGACAAAACAACTATGGAAACTTAGTAATGTTGATATTCCAAGCATCTTTTCTATTGTGACAATATAGATTTATCATTAGACAACTTTTGCGATATTCCTAGCACGATTGATCATGGACCTGCTGCAACAATAGGTAGCTCTGATCCTTTCAGAGAGGTATGCAAAAAATTACAATAATATAGATTGGTTATTCTAAGCATCTTTTCTACTGTATGTAGTTTAACTGCTACCTTGATGGTTTGTACAGGTGCTTATCATTCCAGAACATCAACATACTACTCTTGTGGAAGACTATGCCCTAAATGCCTCCAATAAGCAAATTTTGTAAAATCTAAATTTTGAAATGTGAAACAATGCAAAAAGGTCATAACTGTGTATAGGCATAATCTATATCTAGTGATTTTTTTTGAAATATGGGTCAAATGTCTGGCATTGTATAAAGGGTATGTTTAAAATGTAAATAGATTTTTGTACTTAATCGAGCTACAACCGAAGGTTTTCTTCCTGGTTCTTTCTTGTTGGTATGCTTGTTTGAGCCAGGTTTTGTAATATCTCCTATTTATATATAATAAATTATAGTGGCTTGCCACATTTTCAAAAAATAAAAATTGCCTTTTAGCCTTTGGACTCTTAAGGGAAATTGTCAGTCCAATGTAGCTCAGAGTGATTCGGCGTATTTGGGTGCAAAAGAGGACCATCCCTAGCATAAAAGTACCCATCTAGATGTGTTGGAACAATCTGTTTGGTCATACGAGTTGGAGAATGAAATTTGCACCACTTTACAACTTTACATTGCTTGCATTTGGCAACTTTTCCCTCAATTGAAAACTCATCACCACGGGAAAATGCCTTCGAGATAGAAAAAAATGAGAGATTTTATTGTAGATGGTCCCAACACGATCCCATAGCCTTAGATGGAGAGTTTGTAAGCGTCACAGTTTCTGAGAAATATCCCTTCAAAGATTGTTGTCTTTTAACTCTTTGGATTCTTAAAGGAAATCGCCGGTCCAATGTAGCTCAGAGTGATTCGACGTATTTGGGTGCAAAAGAGGACCATACATAGCATAAACGTACCCATCTAGACGTTTTGGAAAATTCGTTTGGTCGTACGAGTTGGAGAATGAAAGTTGCACCACTTTGCAACTTTACACTACTTGCATTTGACAACTTTTCCCTCAACTAAAAACTCATCACCACAGGAAAATAGCTTCGAGATAGAAAAAACTGAGAGAGGTTATTGTAGATGGTCCCAACACAATCCCAAAGCCTTAGACAGATAGTATGTAAGCATCACAGTTTCTGATAAATAGCCCTTCAAAGATTGTTGCCTTTAACACTTTGGACTCTTAAGGGAAATCGTCGGTCCAATGTAGCTCATAGTGATTCAACATATTTGGGTGCAAAAGAGGACCATCCCTAGCGTAAACGTACCCATCCTAACATTTTGGAACAGTCCATTTGGTCATACAAGTTGGAGAATGAAAGTTGCACCACTTTGCAACTTTACACTGCTTGCATTTGGCAACAATTCCCTCAACTGAAAACTCATCACCATGGGAAAATGCCTCCAAGATAGAAAAAACTGAGAGAGGTTATTGTAGATGGTCCTAAAAAAATCCCATAGCCTCAGATGGAGAGTCTGTAAGCATCACGGTTTTCAATAAATATCCCTTTAAAGATTGCTTCCTTTAGCACTTTGGACTCTTAAGGGAAATCATCAGTCCAATGTAGCTCAGAGTGATTCAACGTATTTGGGTGTAAAAGAGGACCATCAATAGCATAAATGTAACCATCCGAATGTGTTGGAACAGTTTGTTTGGTCGTACGAGTTGGAGATGAAAGATGCACCACTTTGCAACTTTACATTGCTTGCATCTGACAACTTTTCCCTCAATTGAAAACTCATCACCACGAGAAAACGCCTCTGAGATAGCAAACACCGAGAGAGGTTATTTTAGATGGTCCCAACACAATCCCATATCCTTTGACGGAGAGTCTGTAAGCATCACGGTTTTTGAGTAGCAGTTTGTCAAATATTGCTGCCCTTCTACACTTTGGACTCTTGAGGGATTTCGTTGATTGAACATAGCTCAGACTGCTTCACCTTGTTTGGGTGTGAAAGGGAACCATACCTAACCTAAACGTACCCATCTGAATGTGATGGAACAACCGGTTTTCTCATACAAGTTGTAAAACAAGATTTATTGATGCCATTACAAGTAGTTTTTAACCTCCAATCGAACTCCAACGCTGATTTTTGTGCGAAAAAAATCCATGAGACCATAGCTTGTTGTGAAAAACTAGTCAAAAAACTTTATTTCAACCCTAACACAACTTCTATACTCCTATCTTGCACTTCCATTTACAATTTTAATAATTTGTCTTCAAAAGACTACATGGAAATTTTGACAATTTTGAAGCAAGAATGCATTTTTGGCATATTGGACCCCTAGACTCAAAAATTCAACTTAATACACCTCAAATGGTCTTGATTGACCTTATTTAGCATAAATATATCACACCTAAGCTCTCAACCTATCAACCTTCAAATGTGTAATCTTACAAATAGTAGATTAGGTGGGAAACTAGAGAGGAAGAGTTGATGGTGAGTGGCCTAGTGAAGGCTAGAGAAGAAGAGTTTGAGGAATATGGTGTTAGGAAAAGGGATTGTCCTTGGTTGTCATATTTGGTTGTGTGGCAGATGTATGCTACTATGGGGATGGTTCTAACCATAAAGAATTTGAGAAAGATTGTGAAGAGAAGAGTTGAAGGGAAGAGATACATGTGTAGTTGGCAAAAGCTTATGGAAGAGCATGAAATAGAGATACTAATGTATGGATGTTTAGATTTGTGTACTTAATTTTTGTGTGCAGGTGTCAAAGCTTGGGAAACACCATTTGCAGGTGTCAATGAAGACAAATAGCAGCAAGAAGATCCATTTGAGAAGGATCAAGCATGGCAAGACCAAGACAACACAAACCATGAAGGGTACAAAATCCCTCGGATGAAGATTTCCATGCAAGTGACTTGGAGTGGGTTTGAAGGGATTGTGAAGAAGATAGTAGCGGACATATGGAGAGATTTATGGGGCATAAGTCTTTTGTACCCGGGGAGTATGGTGTAGGAGCACCTAAAACATGTAAGATTTCATGAATTGACAAGGCCACTCCTCCTTTTGTATAGGTTGTACCTCAGAGGAATGGGCATGAATTAGATAGGGGTAGGCATAGGAAAAAGTTTTTAGGGATGATAAAGGGATTAGAGTGGTCTGAGAATGCTTCCCTATTAAGAAACACATATTTTTGTGCCTTTGAGTAAGGCTAGAGAGTGAGGTTTTGAGAAGTTGAATGAAAATAGGTTGGAACTTGTTGGAAACTATTGGAACAGGTTTATTTAATGGTATTTAAGAGGTTTGATTGATTAAGAGTAACCCAAGAAGAGTAAAAATGTTAAACCCTAGTTGGAAGGGGCAAAAACAAGGGAAAATTGGTGATTTTACAAAGAAAGTGTAAGCCAAATTACGGGGCAGCATAATACAATGATGTTTTAAGTTTAAGAAAACAAAATTAAGAGGGAATGAAGTGGTTTCAGGATTGAGTGAGGTCAGAGCATACAAGTTCCAATAAGCCCTACCAACAAGCCAGTGAACTATTTGATAAAAAGCTTTAGTAGACATGTATGAAAAATGTGGTAGCATAGACGAGGTAGTGAAGTATTTGAAAAAAAGCCTCAAAGAAATGTGGTCTCATAGAATTCCATGACAAGAAAATGCAATTGATAGTTGCTCCTAGTTATTAGCTATGCAATGTGAAGTAATTGCATAACTAGTTAGGTTGACTTTGTAAAAACTATATTGTAATTAAAATTTTATCATCTATCAACATCTAGTTGTTAGTTATGGAATGTGAAGTAATGCTTTGAGTTTGAAATATGTGCAATGAAATGTAATTAGCAATATAAATATAAACTACATAATATAACCATTCTTTTTTATGCTATTTTATATTGATATTTAACCATTGCTCAATATAAAATTTTCAAAGAGTTTAATCATGCACATGAGGACAAAATTAAATTTTGATTGTCAACTTCTATATATCAAATTATCCAATAATCAAGTGTATGTCCATATACAAAAATGGCATTGACGCCAACTCAAATAAAGTTTTACAAAATGTGGCATATGCCATCTCAATATCTATTCTATCTCATCCTAAAATACTAGTGGATCATCAAAATGGAGCCTCTTTGAAGCACTCCTTGGCTCTAAAGGTAGCTGCACAAGAAAAATTCAAACCACAATTGAGATTAGTTATACTATATAATTTAAAATTGAATAATTAACATCAAAATCAATATACATTGAATTTTAATTGAACTCTAAAATTGAAATCTTGTTTACCTGAAATATACGTCTCTTCAAAGGGTCGAGAGTCCTAGAATATACCAAACCAACTTTTGAAATGCCAATCTATATATGTGAACAAAAACATAAAATTGGTCCAAGTTAGCATACGATTAATGGTAATAGGAATATATTTACCAAACACAAAATAAAATACACATACCTCTTTAGGCTGATCTTTTTCTTTATCTCCTTCAGGTGTTTTGACACCTCCTCCTTGAGATGTTCCAACACCTACTCCTTGAGGTGTTCCAATACCTAGAGTCCTTTAGGCATTGTGGCACTTGTCAACATCAATGTATAGCTCATAATCACCTGTACATAAAAATGACAAGTACATATGAAACTACCAATCTATGTCAATGTATGTATAATCAATATAAGATCTTAAAAATCTTAATTCAATCCAATTTGAGTTCAATTACCTTCCCCTTATCTAACTTTGCACCTCCATAGTTTGGACAAGGCTGCACCTCACTTGCACTAAGTATTTCCTACAAGAGGCAAATAAGATAAACATGCAAATTATTATATAATTTCATTAATGACAATTCAAATGACAAGCAAGTATATAATAAAAATGTAAACGAGTGAGTGCAAAAATATATACTCTGTGTATGTCGAGGCCAAATGAAATGGCCCTAAGGGTGCTATCAGTCACCTGTGTGAGCTCCTCCTTAGACATCAACTATTAAATAGACCATGTATTTATAAATATTAGTACTTGATACTATCTCTTATTAATATTAATTTAAAAACAAATGCAAGTTATGAATTTATAACTTAAATCTTACCTGTGTCACTATTCCAATGTCCCCCTCTCTAGCAGGAGAGGACTTTGTAGGGTGCGCTCCACTCCCTGCGAATGATCTATAATGTCCACATCGTGGAGGTCATAATCAAAAGTGTCCAAGGGATGCTAAATGGGCTGTACAAGAGGACCCAAGCATATTTGGTGGCACATAGTGCAAGTATGTGGCACACAAATATGTGGACCTAAGGAGGATGATGCAGCAACACTCGAGCCTTCGCCAACATCACTAGAATGTGGCTGAGCTACTGTAGAAGCATGCAAAACCAAATGACCTCTCAAAGAGTGAATAGCTTGAATAGTCTGTGTGGCTGCATCCTAGATAATATCTGGATGATATACTAGAGGTGGTGGATGAAGGGGAGGAGGGGGAACATATGGGCGCGAGACTACTCTAACTGCCCATGGTCTATCCTGGGGCATACCTCCACCGATGCCTTGGAAGGGTTTAATGTCAAAGTAATTGACATGATGCACCAACAGAAACTCAACATATAATTTTTTAATATAGTTAAATGGTATATCAGAATTGTTGTTCGGTGGTTTATCAAAAACCATACACCAACAATCCCAAAAGTTATCTACAATGTCCCTATTCGTGCACCATTTTATAGAAAGTTTTGGTTTATTAACATTAACTAGCAAACCGGTGTGGGGGCTAATGAATAAAGAGGCTATTTGGGCTTTGGTTATTTGGAGTTCTTTCACATCATCATAAGACAATCCACATGCATAATATTCCCTCATGTCTTCTTGCCATGAATGAAAGGCATTATGTTGGGTGGAGAGGGTTTCTATATTTTTAATTATTTCCTTCAATGTGTTTGTCATCTCGGATAATCGAGAGATTATCTTATAAACTTCACAAATGCCCCTCAATTGCACCAATTTTTCACCAATTAAGTCTTCAACTGGTGGTTACAGAGGTGGTGGAGCGTTTGGTTGCGGAGGTGGTGGAGCATTTGGCATTTGTGCATTTTCATTCTCAGCCATAATACCTGATTAAAGTTAAGAACTAATTAATCTAATTGAAATTACACAATATAAACGAAATTATTGCAAAAAACCCTAGTTTTTAATAAAAATCCAAAAAAAACCCTACTTTTTCACAAAAATCCATAACAAACTCTAGTTTTTGATAAAAATATATCAAGAACACTAGTTTTTAATCAAAATCCATTTAAAAACATTAATTTTTAATAAAAAATCATTTTAAACTCTAGTTTTTAATAAAAATCATAAAAAAACCCTACTTTTGAAAAAAAATCATAAAAATTACTTAAAATAATAAAAATCTAATTGAAAAATTGATTAAAACATTAAAAAAAACCAAAAACTTACCTTTCAAATTGGATATCTGGTAAAAACGGATATTTGATTTCGACTTCTCCCTGAGCGCCCGCATTCAAAATGTCTGAAATGACTTTAAAAGGCCGTTTTTTATTTATATAGTTTGCTCAAATCAGATATCGGATATCCGATTTGTAAAATATAGGTTTGGGCATTGCTTTGGAGCAATGTACCGACACCCCAGCCTAAAAAAGTCAACTCGGCATTTCCACATTTTTGAGTCGATCCAAAATGCAATTTTTTCCCATTGCCACTTTTTGGCCCATCATGATCCTGCACATACCCTTGTTTAGATGTGTATCTTTTTTGGAGAAAAAAGGTATATTTTTAGGTGATTCAGATCAATACATCCACAGTTGTGTTGTGGGATGAGTATTTTACATGTATTTCTAACTTGTTTGTGGAGTCTCATACTGCAGATTTGGAGGACACACTTGAGTGAGTTTCTCTCCTATTTGATGATAGTTTTAGCACAATTGTTATACCATGTGTGTTGTCTTATTTATATTCATGAGTCTCCTCCTTCACTTGATTTGTCATGTTTCTTGGTTGAGTTTGACCATGAGTCTCTAAGATAGGCTATTGTAGATGAGCCTAACATCAAAATATAGACATAAATAAGACATTCCTGGGTGCCACAGATTCTAAGAATTGCTAAGTCAAAATTTAATAAATTTTTGGTCTTAGGTCTCTTTACAAACTCTCTTAGTCCAATGTAGCTTGGAAGGATTGGGAAGCCTAGGGAATAAAATGAGGTCTCCACTAGAATTTTTTGGTCCACCCTAACTTGTTTGAAAATGAGTAAATGAATTCAAACAAAATTTAATCAAAACAATGACACAATTAAATCTAAAAATGTGAACAACCTTACCATCCCATTTGGAAGTAACCTGCATCATTTGATATGTCATATTGCTTCAACACAAGAGCCTCCATGATAGTTGCAAAAGCTTGATGTAAGGTGATGACCTAGATTCTATGATAAATTCTCAATTGCTCAAGAATCAAAAGATGATGGCTTTTCTATGAAAATTCTAGGTTATGAATGAGAAGGATGAAGGGTTATTTTATATATTTTTTGAAATTAGATCAATGATTTAGATTAAGAGGTGTTGATTTGAGATCAAAGGCCGAGAATAAATGAGAGGAATTGATTTCCCAGTTAACTAACTACAACTAGCTATAGGATTCTAGTTAACTAGTTGCATGAGATATTGATTAAACTATTAAGAGAAGCGATTGATTAGAAGAGTGATCAATCAATATTAGTTGATTGAAAGAGAGTTTGAACAGTTAATATTTAAGGGAATAATGCATGATATAATTAATTAATTATTAGAGCAACATACAAAATAAGATGAGATAGAAGATGAGTTTTCTTTTTGCATGATAAGATAATTAATTAAACTAATTAATTAATTGAGGAATGCGCACAGATAAGATTGATTAATAAATAAATATTTATTTATTAATGGATGATGTTTCAGATAAGTTGAGTCAGGATATTTTAAAGGAAATTAGGATAATTAAATAATCAAAGATAATTATTTAATATAAGAAGGAGATTTGATATTTAATTAAATAATTAATTCATAACTATTTAATTAAAATAGAAGAATAAGTTAAGTTAGTGACATAATTAAATAATTAATTAAACAATTCAAGATTATTTAATGAATAGAGGGGGATAGGGTTAAAGGATAGAAATGAGAATTAAAAGGGGATTAATGATGCTAATGATGCCAATAATGAAAAAATATAGTTTTAGGATGTGCGATATGCATTTAGGCATTTTTACATGTCTACATTTTGCCCCTCTTTGACACAATGTACTTGTTGCATTGTTTCAAAGAATTTGATGCTCAAATCAAGATTGATTTTTTTTTAATATGCCCCATTGTACCCTAGTGGTCGGTGGAAGGATGATAAGACGTTGGGCTACCCCCTTGAGAGGTTAGCCAAAAAAATTACTTTTTTAGGTTGGGCTCATGAAAAGGTTCTAATGATATTGTGATGCAGGATGAAGATGTTAGCCAGAAAAAATGTTAATAGGATCAGAGGATAGAAGAAATTGGATGATTGATTGCCTAGTTAACTAACTGCAACTAGCCGCAGGATTCTAGTTAACTTTAACTAGTTGCATGAGATATTGATTGAAGTGTTAAGAGAAGTGATTGATTAGAAGAGTGGTCAAATCAACATCAGTTGACTGAAAGAGAGTTTTAGTTAAGATTTGAGGGAATAATGCATGATATAATTAGTTAAATATTGGAGGTATGTGAAAAATAAGATTGAGATAGATGACGAGTTTTCTTTTAGCATGATAAGATAATTAATTAAAGTAATTAATTAATTGAGGAATGTGCAAAGATAAGATTGATTAATAAATACATTTTTATTTATTAATGGATGCTGCTTCAAATAAGTTGAATCAAGATATTTCAAAAGAAATTAGGATAATTAAATAATTAAAGATAATTATTTAGTTTATGCATGATGAAAAAGGTCAATTAAATAATACCCACAATACTAATTAAATGCGATTGTTAACAAGTTAATGAACCCATGTGTCCAAACATAATGGGTAACCATGCAACCACACATCCTATGCCATACTTCACATATGCACTAAACAAGAGAGCTCAATATAGATGACAACCAAGTAAAATAACGAACAATTCAAGCCCAACCACTAAACATATGATTTCTTTTATAGATTCAAGTTCACACAAATAAGAAAGTGTTTAGGTAAAACTATGTGTCTCAAAACCACGAGTGGATAAAACTATCGACACCAACATGTACTTTTTGGTACTATTTTTCAACATTAAATATTTTTCCAATGTGTAACTCACACATAAAATATGTAACAAATATCACACACGACTTTACAAGTGAAACAAAATAAATATTTAATGTGTCTAAATACATCTCCTAAAGATGCACCGATAATAATATTTATTTACATAATTAAAATAATTATTTCATGTGCAAGATGTACAATAGTATTTTCCTAAAAATGATTCACAATTTTGACAATCATTTTTTGTTCTTACAACATCTCTTTGACTACGTAAAACTCATGTTATTTTTCCAAAAAATACTCTCTCAACAAATCAACTACTTGACCTTGACTCTGCATATATGAGTCTGCTTGAGAATGCCTATAATACATTTACTAGAATCTTCAACTCTTTCACACCTCTTGATGACTTAATATCATATTTTTTATTTAAATAATACATTTTTGTTTCATTACTTGCAATAGTTGATGTAAGAGAATGTTGAGTAGCTTTACTATCTTTAAAGTATGAAGTTGAGTCTTTTGATTGGTATGTATTAATTAAAATTCTTGTAATTTGTTTTTACTATCAATATTGGATGAGATTAAACCAAGGATCTTCATAATGCCTCTAAAATCGAGATTATTTATCATTTCAATAACTTATTGATGCCTTACTATTTAATTTAACCAAATTAAAAAAATATTATCCATATTTTATTAGCAATTTTCCTACAAGTGTATTTTACACTTTATTTGGCATTGATTTAAAAGTATTCTCATTAATATTAATTAGATATTTTTTATTTCTTATGAATAATTTTAAGTGATTTTTTATTCCAACACATGCTATTGGTTTGTTATATTAGGTAAAAAAATCAAAATTTTCAATATATACTTCAATTGGTGTATGATCTTAACTTTTATAATAGCATATATTTTAAACATTAGGTTTAATTTTTCTAAATTATAAATTAAAGTATTACTAAGAATTGGTATTTCATCATCAACCATAATTTTATTATTTCTTATTTCAATAGACACGATTTAAGACTTATTTATACACTCAGTTCAATAGATGATGATTGTATTCCTTCACCTCCAACATTTCTCATTTGACAAAGTCTTTTCTTATGTTCCTTTTGGTTTCTTCTCTCCATATTAATGTTTTCAAGTGTTTCCCACTTATTCTTTTCCATGTTGATTGTCAATTACTTGTTACTACACAAAATTACCAATATATTATAATTGAAATTATCAATTACATAGCAAATATAATAATGATTACTGAAAAAGAACATAATAATCACAACTAGGCTCTTAAGATATAAGTAAATAATTTTTAATCACAAAAAAATCCAAATTCAAGTTAATGGTAAAAAGGAATGACATTCAAAACTCCTAAGCAAATAAATTGTATGTGGTGATTGAAAATTTATTGATATTCAATCTAAATCAATTTTTTTTCTATTTTGAATATATCAAAATATTTATTTTAATTTATTTTTACCAATTTCTTCATGTTTCTAAAATATATATGTATTAATAAGTCTTAATAATTTTTAATTCAATTATTAATTTTTTATTTAAATTATATAAAATTATTCTATACTTAATTCTTTATGCATAAATTTTATTTTATTCAATTTATGTGACACACATGTTCAGTGATACAATTTTGTAATACATCCACTATAAAAAATCATATTTAAATAAAAATAGTAAAAAATACATAAACTTTTAGTACTTATTATTGACTATATTCCTACTAATTGGTCTTATAAAATAATTAATGTAATAAAAATATTTGGGGAGCACACAATGGACATTGGTTTATATTTTAGTGATAAAACTAGGAATACTTTTGTGTATGCACATTATTTCACCCTTTGAATTTTAATTATTTTTAGAAGCTTTTATAGTTTATAAAATACATTCGAAGTATTACAATTATTTTCTTGTATCGTATCTTCAATTTTGAGAGTTCTCATATCAAATCACTCATCTAAATCTAGGTTTAGCTAATTTCATAAATAAAATGATCACTTTTTGGCCCATTTTTATCCCTCGTTTCTATACACTTTACCTAAAATAGATTAAACTAATGAAATTAATGTAAATTTTTAAAATAAAATTCTATATTTGCTAAGAATGCTACACTTCACACATAAATAATTGACCAAATTATGAATCTCATGAAAATTTTGATAGGAAAACACTACTTATAAATAACATGCAAATATTTGAGTGAAGTAATAAAGAAAAATGTATTATTTGTCAAGGAAGAAGATATAATTAAAAAGGGCAATTTATGTTTGTACAAAAAATAAGAGTAAAAACTTTGATGTTTTTCTTCACATGCACCTAATGAGAAGCACTGGAGCTAAAGGAATGTGGTCCAATAGAAAAGTAATATCTATACATTTTGTTATAACTCTAGAAGGCAATAGGCCTAAATTTGAAGAGCCTTCATTATTATCTTAAACCTTGATGGACAAAGCCTCACTCTCCTCATATCCACTTGATTAAATATAGTGGATTTGGGCTCAAACTTGTGGATTATGATGTCTTGAAAAACCAAGAATTTTGTAAAATGAAATATTGACATGTGAAAGTG
Source organism: Sequoiadendron giganteum (assembly GCA_007115665.2). Taxonomy (NCBI): domain Eukaryota; kingdom Viridiplantae; phylum Streptophyta; class Pinopsida; order Cupressales; family Cupressaceae; genus Sequoiadendron; species Sequoiadendron giganteum. Next base: position 576,775,763 of record CM021102.1, read on the forward strand.
ACCTACAAATGGTTTTTGAGAAAAATGGAAAGAGTGTCAATAAGTACTCTTGAGATTAACCCTCTAGACAATAATGGGTAATGGTGTTGACAAACTAAGTTAAATATAAACTTAATGGAGGGAGTGGATCTAAAATAGTGTTGAGGAACAAAGCTATATAGGTTGCAATGGTTGTATATCTCAAATAATGGTAAATATTTAGATAGAATAGATATGTAAACTCTAATTATATACGTTACATTCTTAAAGTAATTGTTCATTCACATAAAGTCATCAGTCTACCATGCTACCCATAAATTGTTAGGAGTTGACAACACCAAACAACTTGTATGCTATTTAACTATGTCTAGTTATCAAATACAAATAATAAAATCTGTCTAAGAAAATTAAGTTCTCATCATGAAACTTTTATGATGTTCTACAAATTATAAATATATAATAATTTGTTGACCAAATAAAAATAATAAATTTGATATATAAATACATTATTAAATTTTGTGATTAGAAAAAAGCTCATTTAAAAGAAAACATATAAAACAATATAATATTCCCCCAAAAAGTGCTTGTAAAAATACCTTATCCACCAAATAATTTAAGGAGCAGTACAAAGTATAGGTGAGCATTTAAAGAACACTTTGGCCTTTTAAAATTACTGGAGAATCGACTTAGGTGGAACCCTGTCGACATATTTTATTTCCCAGCTCACATTAATAATTCATGTGGGGTTCATCACGCGTAAAGTAAGTTTTCAGATCTTTTGGCCCTTCTATGGCTGTGCTAAATTGATCATCAATGTAAACAAATTATTTTTTCTGGTAAGAAATGCAACCAATAATTGACTGTATAATTGGACAGAAGTTGCAGAGGATTTGCAGAGGAATTCCAGATATGTATGTACAGTTATATATCATGTGTGTTTAAATCAGTTTACCACTCTGTTGTTTGTAATATGTGATTTGTTTTATAAAATTAAGGATCTGGTGAGTTATTAAAGATCTGTTCTAAACAAAAGCTTAGATGGGTGAGATTTTTATGATTTATTTCAATTATTACTTTCTGCTGCTTGCATCATCTACCCAGTATAGAAGGTTATACACAATCTAAAAGAGAAGGGTGATTTCGTTGTGTGGATATTAGATTCTAAGCTCTGGTTAAAGATCCAGTGGTTCAAAATTTTAGATTTGTATTTATTTATTTAAAGATTAAAGATATCAGATTTTTACAATTTATAATGTTGTGTAAAGATGTTTTTGGATTCAATTGTGTCAAGATTTTTATCAGAAATATCTTTTCAGTCAAATAAAAAAAAACGTTTTCCCTTTATTTCCAATCAAGTAACTTGTTCAATACATGAAATTATATTAAACCCTGCTCTTATATGCTTGAATTATCTGTCTCTTGCTGTGATCTTTTTCTTTGGTTCTGTTGATAAGTTTTGGGACAAAACAAGAAACAAAATGTTACCCTAGAATAATTGCTTTAGGAAAAATGTTTATAGGAGGATTGCCAAAGATAATTCCATTTGATATATTACCACACATTTGTTGTATTAAAATTGAGTCGAATGCAGTCTGAAAATGCTGTTGTTTGAAAATTTCATCATTTTTTTTTTAAAATCAATAATATAAAGATTTTTAAATATAAGAGATTATAATATTAAGAATGTTTCTGGATTTATTGTGTATATTTTTTAATGTTTCAGATTACGTTCAGTGATTTGTAATTAGGAAGAGGATAATGAATGAATAGATTGTATACAAATTTTAAAAAGAAGCCAAGAATAATAGATTATAATATTAAGAATATTTTTTGGATTTACTGTGTATATAGTTTTTTATGTTTTGGATCACATTTAGTGATCCGTCATCAGAAAGAGAATAATGAATAAATAGATTACAGACAAATCTTAAAAAAAGAGAGTAAATTAAGAATGTTTCTGAATTTATTATATATATTGATTGTTTCGGATCATATTCAGAGATCTATCATCAAAAAAATAATAATAAATGAATAAATTGCAAACAGATCTTAAAAAAAAGGAAGAAGAAGGGAGAAAGGTGAGAGAATGAGGAACACTGGATTAGCACAGTTTTCATTTCTTGTTATTGTTACAGGAGTATATTGCTATGGAGCTTAGATGACTGGTTAGATCTAAAAATGGAATAGAAAATTCGATCTACTTGAACATAACAATCTGTAACAATTTAAAAACTGTAAGAAAATTAGCCATTGAAATGGAATAGAAAACTATGTTCAGAAATAAACTATTGGTAAACTCATTTGTGTCATAAAATTGTGGCTGTTTTCAATAGAAACCACAGCTGGTACATTAACCAGAACAAATTCCACTCATTAAAACTCTTTATATTTCTGTTGTTACGTGAATAGACCAAAATAAATGGTTTCCTAGTTTAATTTTGTTTATAGAAACATAACTATATAAGCCTCATTTTGTTCTATGGTGATGATAACTTGCAGAATAATGTGTTGTTGCAGGGTGTTGGGAAATAATTGGGAGAGATGGGTTCCTGAAGAGAGAGAGCATAGCCATGGGCCATAGGCAATATAAGCATATGGTCTCATGGGCTGTGCTCCCTCTCTTCAGGATTCGATTTCGACCATTAACAAGCTCAATAACAGCAGGAACTTCCTTGTTCTGGTACTATCTATCCATTTATATCTATTGCATGTAATTTACAGTGTTCTGTCATAAAGTAAAAGAATGCTTTCAGCACATAAATGGGTTTTGCTGTAGCGTGAATACCCACGTTATATTTTTTTGTTGTGTGATCATATGTGATGGCTGTTTAGAATTACAATGCAGGATTTACACCCCACGTCTTTGGGATTGAACTCTTCCTCTTCTATACAGTTGGTATATACTCCACATCTTTATTTCAACCAGATTAAAATTTAAATGTACTTGCTGTTTAAGGTCTACCAAATTCATGTTTAGAAATATTCATTTTTGGTAAGGAATATAAGACTTCTTTCCTAATTATTTAGTTAATTAATTAATTAGTTAGAATTGGATAAATAAAGGAGTTTAACAATATAAAGTGTATATATATAATGTTAAACGATAGAGACGGATATGTATATTTAGTTACAGGAATAATGCGATATTTTATTATGGATTGTGTTTTGTGATTTGTCTCAATAATTAACAATTAAATTTGCATTAGTTAAGTCTCAACAAACTACAAAGTGATTGTTTGTTATTTTAGTTCAATGTCATACTTGTAATTTTGATTTTTGTATTTGTGGCTCTCAATTTGATTTGTAGTTTTGGTTTTCAATAACTTGAATAGGGTGGTGCTAAAGAGTACTAATGGAGCTTGCAATGTTAGTACAAGAAAGTCAAGCAACTTCCCATATTTTGCTTGAATCAACTCGGTAGATCAATTTAGTGATTTGGAACAAGTTTGTAGATAAACAAATTTGTATGCAAATGAAAAGATCTATCATTATGAATGCATATGTGAATGCTATGCTCTAAGATCAAATAATCATTTTTAAGAGCTATAGTGAGTGACATTGGATGATCTTATTATGTCTAAATGAATTAGGGATTTTGTCATTTTATATAACACGCTTGTATGCAAATTTAAAAATTTCACACTCGAATTAGTGTGTAACAACTAGTTAGAGATAAATCAATTTAGGCCTAAGATATAAATTAAATTTCAAATTTAGGGTTCAATAACACATTTGTAGTTCAAAACCAAGTTCAATGCTACACTTGCAATTTTTATCTAGGACTAGAAACAACAAATATGAATGTTAGGTCTAGATCATTGGGCAATAAGTACTTATAATCAAATAAAGTACATGATGGATGCTAATTTTTACATATAATTATACCATTTGAACACTAGATTATTTCATTAGAAAAGTGACTAAAAATTAATGGGAAAAGTGTTAGGATGCACTTTTCAACCTTGCATTTTGCCTCCACATTGACTTTGATCTATGAAAGACTAGGCCAAGTTCATGATCAAGTGATTAGTTGTTCATGCCATCAATTAGAGAGAAGTATTTCAAGCCTTCACATGGAGAGAATTTTTTGTTGTTTTTAGAGATTAAGAATCTTGTATGTAGGTCAAATGTAGACTTGGGATGATTTGAAGCATCTTGGAAAAGATGTCTAGGATATGTGTTTAGGCACCAAAACAAGCTAATTTTCTAATTTTAGAATTTTCACCACTTTCCATAAGTGGCAAGAGCATCATATATCATGGTCAATTCATCGTGACCATGAAAAAAACACAAATGCCCCTTGCAAGAAGCAACAAATTTATCAAAAACTATATAAGAAATGGAATGTGAAGGGGGTTGTGGATTTATTTTAAATTCTGATGGTGAAATGCATAAAATTGAATTCGATTCATATTACCAATAGGCAAGAAAAATTGTATATAGGATGAAGTACAATGAACAGTTGAAACAACCGTGTATATAACAAAGTGTAACTACCTCTAACTACCTCCATAACAAAGACAATGTAATACATTACGTTGTTATTTGCTAACATTCCCCCCCTTATTACATTGTTCCTACAATTGTATCCCTAAAATCTCTAATGCACCTTTTAAGGGACTCCCCCTTTAGGTTTACATGACAAAACTTGCTGATTACAAAATATGTATACATTCTTGAAAAGATTTTCCTTCTAAAGAAACAAATCCTAAATTAGGTGGAACTCCTCCAAGTTGCCTCATAACCCTTGGAAAGGTGAAGCTTCGAGTTGAATTTTCGAGTTCTTCCTCCCATGAACTCTAGAATCATAGACTATAGTTATTGGACTAACACCCTCCAAGTTGTCTCCTCGACCCTCGTAAAGGTATAACTGTTGGTCCTTGACTATAATTACTAGACAACCATCCTACAAGTTGTCTCCTCAACCTTCGTAAAGGTGTAATCCTTGGTCACAGTCTCGTGAACTCTCTGGGCAAAAATCCATACTGAGCTCTTCACCAAACCTTCTACCTATCTCCAAAAATCAACCTTCACAATACATGCATCTTCAAATCTATCAGCAATAACAAAGAAAAGAAAATAAAGCCAAAAACAGTTCTCATACAAAGCATCATCTCAAAGCAAGAAGCTAACTTGAGATGATGGAAATTCCTCCATCCTCCAGTGCCACCAACCTCCAAAGTGATCTTGTTATACTTTATCCAAAAATAACATCAAAGGAAATAACCTTTGCTAAAGGAGTAACAAATACAATAGACTCTTGATCAATTGCTCCATCAATAAACCCATACTTCATGGCTTCCACTAAGAAGATGTAATTGTCTCTATCAATATCCTTACATACCATAGGTAAACACTTTCCAAAAACTCTATCAAGACGAATAATATGTGTGGCCATGATCGATGACTAATTCACCAATGTGAATCTCTCGCATCCATATTTTCCCTGACTTCTCTGGCAGCAATCCCTCCAAGCAATTTGTATCACACTAAAAATTAAATTTGTAGACCCACAACTCCAAGTGTTTCTTAACTTGCATGCCAATAATCTCTCAAAAAAATGGTCATTCCTCATTCATGATATGCAATTTTTTACTAGACGTCAACTCCAAACAAAACCATTCTTTAAACTCCTTACTTATTGCACATGGAAAGAAATGAACTTCACTTTTAAAAGAGTAATAAAAAATAATCTTTTGATCAGAAGTTACTCCCTGGTAGTTTCTTCATACATTGCTTCATCTTCTTTGATTTGCTTACTTTGTTAACATACGGCCTTTAATGGTTTATCCTTGCGCGCCTGTTGTAGCTTCTTTCACGCCTCCTCCACACTACTCTCGCAAACAGGCCATTCAAAAACGCCCAAGCATTCTATTACTGCTGATAAAATCTGCAAATGCAAAGCTCACTACCCAAGAGTCAATCTTTACTTGCGCCCTTCAAAGAGTGCCTGGCATCATGTTTGGGAACGTATTACCATGGAGTTTCCCTATTCTCAGGCCGCGCAAGAAGAATGTTTACACATCAATATAGAACGAAGTGTAACTACCTCTAACTGCCTCCGTGACAAGGACAATGTAATACGTTACGTTGTTATTTGCTAACAAATTCAGTGTGTTGTAAAACATGTGTGTGTTTAGGGGGGGTCATTGTGGGGGCTCTAGATACATGGGATATCTATAATAAATTGTTAGATAACAAGTGGAAGGTTTAACTCTATTTGTTCCCTTTTTTTAAGCTCTATTTAGAGGTTGTGGCACCATAGAACTTGGGTTTAGAGGTAGAACACATCATTAGGGAATTTTAAAGGTCAAATAACCTATATCTAGACATGTTAAGTTTATCCACTACACTCCACTAGATTGATTCATAGTTTCTTAAGGGACTCTTAGCTCACTCTTATTAGAGTTTTTCCTATCCTAGGGTTTCTCTAAGTTAACTCTTGTGTTCTCAAACTTTGTGCATTTATTTTCTTATATTTCTTTTTTCTATATGTTCTTATGATGTTAGTATACTGCAAATTGTGGTACAAAATTGTTAATGTTAGTTTATTGCAAATAATAAGATTAAACGTTGTTACAATATATAGTTTTTGGATTCAACTGTGTAAGTTTTTTTGTCGACGTTTCAGATCGCACACAGTGATCCATCATCAGGAAGAGGAAAATAATAAGATTAAATGTTGTTTTGGAAGAGCTTTCAATAAAGAATCCATAGTTGTTGAACATTACATAAAGATTATCCTTCCTATATATTAGTCAAAATTACACATGTGCGTTTGGAAGCATAGAATTGTGTCCCAGTTGTGGGAAAGGGCACAAAAATGAGCCTTGAAAGGAAAAAAATCACTAAACACCTTCAAATAAAGGTTTTAGATACAATGCCCACCACATTAAAAAAAGGGTTCAAATGAAGGAGGCTTCAGTAAAAGGTCATTTTTTACATTTTTTTAACTTTGCATACCTTAAACACCCATAAGAATGCACCTTCAAATGAATGATATTTGATCAAAGGTCCTTCGTTTGAATCCCTCTATGTTTCCCTCCTTTTTGATCAATAATAATTTTGGTATATTTGTTTTTGAGAAAGGTTCAACTAATCAAGCAAAGTTACCATGACATGAGATTTCACAAGATCCTAGTCCTTAGAGTACAAACTTTCTAAAAAGTATAATTTATAATATATATTTTTAATTGTATTTATTATTTATTTTTTAATTAAATTTAACATTTTACCAAACATAAAAGCCCTTGTTTAACACACGTGAAAAAATCATAAAAAATAAATAGAAAAAATAAAAAAAATACATGTCCCTTATACATACATGATGGTATGCATGCCCTAAATACCACTCTAAATTATTATTAATATTTATTTAAAAAATAATAATAAATAAAATATGCATGTCCTATATACCAATGTTAATGATATATACTTAAGAAATACAATGATTTTATCTTATTTCTAAAAATTATGCAGTATGGCATAATATCAACCATGAAAATACTGTAAAGTATAACAAAATAAGTTAGTAACAATTTTCTTGAAAAATGATGGTAAAAAATAATTAATTAATAAAAAATATGTTCAATAGTAAAAAAAAAAACATGTTTAGAAACTAGACATTGTCAATCTATAATGTGTTTTAATTTGGTAAAAAAAATTTGAAAAATTTATCAACCATATTGCTAAAGTCAAATTTTCTCTCACTATTAACATGAATTATACTTGTTGGTCCAAGGCTAAGGGTTAGGTTTGCAAGGCTAAAAAAAAAGAAGAAAACTATACGTTTCAAATTTGAAATTTAACGAATGCATACTTGTTCTAAAAAGAAACAAGTATATGATGTAATTAGAAATGGGTACCCATTTTAAAAATCAAAATGGATATGCATTCCATAGGTGCAGGAGTTTAAGCTTGAGCACTCATACCCAAACTGTTACCTATTTATTACAAAACATGTACCCATTCCTAGTGGGAATTTTTTTAAGCTCGTCACTTCCAAAAAATTGGGCTCATTATCTTTCTTTAACCAAAAATATGTTATTTAAAACAATTTTCTTGCTATAAGTGATAGAACGTAAAAGTATGTGAAAAAATAGTTTAAAATAGTGATTTGAGTGTCCCACTTAGGCCAAAAAGTGGGACACAATTGTGATATCATCCTAAACGACTATAAATACCATGCATATCAAGTAAACAAGAAATCAATATGAAAGTAAATGAAAAACACTTATGAAAAAGATATGGAGATAAAATATTATCCATACATGCTCCTTGTAACATTTGATAACTCCATCTTCAAACCTACAAGCACACAATTCCATGAGTAGCATCCAATAAAATTCAAAACAACACCCTAACATGCAAATTTAAATACTTTATGTTTGAGTTGATATATGACTGGTTGGATGTATGTTGGCTTGTGCTTAGGATAAAATTTGATTTTGGAGTTTTTGGGTTAGCATCACATTTTTTGTTTTAAAGTAGCTTCAAGAATGCATGTGGTTTTGAACTAATGGTATAAATAAAATATATGAGGGTTAGGTCTAGATCATCAAGGAAAAAACATTTATGATTAGATAAAGTACATATTTTGGATATCGACTTGTGCACAAAAATACACCATTTAGACACTAGTCTATTGCAAATTAAGAATGAAGAGTCAAAGTGAGTCTAAATAAAATGAGAAAAAAGTGCTAAGAATATGCTTTTCACTCTTACAATATTATATAAAAATAAAGTTATACATGAAGTAGTGCATTTATCCATTAATCTAAACTAATAATATAAGTTCTAAAATATTTATTCAAACACATTTATGATAACCTCACAAATTAAAAAATAAGTAATGACCCCTAATAATGTACCTATATTGCTACTCTTTATTAAAACTAAATCATTAATTTAAATTAATTTATTTTTTATTTATAGTGCATTATTGAAGTTATTAATGTATTCATGATGATGAGTGATGAAATAATCAAATATATTGATTATTTCAAGAACCCAATTTAGTGCTGAAAATCATAGAGGAAAAAAATCTTATTAATTTTTTTATTTTTGATAATGTATTTTTCCAAAACAATTAGTTATTAAACATTTCATAATATATTTTTAAGGCCGTGGTAGGATTTTTTTGTTAGGTTTGAGTAATAATTAGTACTAAGATTACATCACAATTTATATAAATTTTACTTAGGCAGTAATTTTGACATTCAAAAATTACCTCACAATTAACACCACTTTTTAATTCACAACTCAAATTTAAATTTTGATAGTGATTGAAAGTGTTGATTCTACCATACCCATATAAGTTGAGAATTATTTTGTCATCTATGCTCCAAGAACTCATTCCATGTTGATAATAAGTATCTCCAATGAATCACATCATGTCTTTCTTTATGATTTGTAACATGAATTAAATGCTTTTAACCTAACTTACATCAAGACAATAACAAATTTAATAATATAAGAAAAAAAGATATAAGTAATTAGTGGGTACATTAAGAGTAATGGATGAGTGTGGGATCATCATGAGCCAAACAATGGCAATAGGTGAAAAACACGTCTTTATTTAGCTAAAATCTTGAAATGGGTATTTGACTTTTTGTATCATGGGTTAGAAAGTTGAGTTTGGTTTGGTAATAACAAACCAAAATGGATATCCATTAGTAATAAATATTTGTTATAACAAAATGGGTATCAAAATAAATATCTATTTTGTCTAGTTAACAATTCTTTTAAAATATTTATATGTTGTTTTCCTCACATGTACCAAATGAGAAGCAATGGAGCCAAAGGAATGTAGTGCAATAAAGAAGTATTATCTATACACTATTTTATAACTCTAGAAGATAGTAGGCTAATATTTGAAGAGCCTTCCTTATCATCTTAAATTTTTATGAACAAAGCTTGCTCTCCCCATATCCACTTAATTAAATATAGTGGATTTGGGCTCAATCTTGTGGATTATGATGTCTTAAAAAAACAAAACATTGATATGAAAAGTGACCTACAAATGGTTTTGGAGAAAAATGGGAAGAAAGTGTCAATAAGTACTCTTGAGATTAAGCCTCTAGACAGTATTGGGTAATTGTGTTGAGGATCTAAGTTAAATATAGACTTAATGGAGGGAGATGATCTTAAATGGTGTTGAGGAACAAAGCTATATAGGTTGCAATGGATGTATATCTCAAAAAATGGTAAATATTTAGATATAATAGATACTTCAACTATGATTTCATACAATGCATCCCTAAAGTAATTGTTCGTTCACATAAAGCCATCAGTCTACCATGCGACGCATAAATTGTTAGGAATTGACAACACCAAACAACTTGTGTGCTATTTAACCATGTCTAATTGTAAAATAAAAATAATAAAATCTATGTCTAAGAAAATTAAATTATCATGATGAAACTTTTATATTATACAAATTATAAATGTAAAATAATTTGTTGACCAAACAAAAATAATAAATTTGATATAAAAATATATTATTAAATTTTATGATAGAAAAGGAGTCATTTAAAAGAAAACATATAAAACAATATATATTCCTCAAAAAGTGCTTGTAAAAATACCTTATCCACCAAATAATTTAAGGAGCCGTACAAAGGATAGGTGAGCATTTAAAGAACACTTTTGCCTTTTAAAATTGCTGGAGAATCGACTTAGGTAGAACCCTGTCCACATATTTTATTTCCCTGCTCACATTAATAATTCATGTGGGGTCCATCACGCGTAAAGTAAGCTTTCAGATCTTTTTGCCCTTGTATGGCTGTGCTAAATTGATCATCAATAATTGAGTGTATAATTGGACACAAGTTGCAGAGGATTTGCAGAGGAATTCCAAATATGTATGTACAGTTATATATCATATATCATGTGTGTTTAAATCAGTTTACTACTCTGTTGTTTGTAATATGTAATTTGTTTTATAAAATTAAGGATCTGGTGGGTTATTAAAGATCTGTTCTAAACAACAGCTTAGATGGGTGAACTTTCTATGATTTATTTCAATTATTACTTTCTGCTGCTTGCATCATCTACCCAGTATAAAAGGTTATACACAATCTAAAAGATAAGGGTGATTTCGTTGTGTGGATCTTAGATTCTAAGTTCTGGTTAAAGATCAAGTGGTTCAAAATTTTAGATTTATATTTATTTATTTAGAGATTAAAGATATTAGATTTTTATAGTTTATGGTGTTGTGTAAAGGTGTTTCTGGATTTGATTGTGTCGAGTTTTTCATCAAAAATGCCTCATCCATACAGTCAAATCTAGAAACAACTTATCACTGCTTTAAAATTGTTTCCATTCTCTATTGATTAGTTAAAAAAAAAATGTAATAAATAGTTTGTTCAATACATGGAATTATATGAAACCCTGCCCATATATGCTCGAACTATCTGTCTCTTTCTGTGATCTATTCCTTTGGTTCTGTCCTCAAGTCATTTAAATTGTGTATGGCCATTACCATTCAATCAAAAAGGTTATGTTGGTAAGTTTTAGTACAAAACAAGAAACATAATGTTAGAATCATGGCTTTAGGAAAAAAATTTTTTAGGAAGATAATTCTATTTGATATATTGCCACACATTTGTTGTAGTAAAATTGAGTTGAACGCAGTCTGAAAATGTTGTTATTAATTTGAAGATTGCAGCATAGTGGTTTTCTTATTGAGAGATATAAATTAACAATATAAAGAATTTTAAGTATAATAGATTATAATATTAAGAATGTTTTTGATTTATTGTGTATATTATTTTTATATTTCGGATTACATTCAGTAATCTGTAATTAGGAAGAAGATAATGAATGAAAAGATTGCAGACAAGTCTTAAAAAGAAGTGAAGAGTGATAGATTATAATATTAAGAATGTTTCTGAATTTACTGTGTATATTGTTTTTTGATGTTTTGGATACATTCAGCGATCTATCATCAGGAAAAGGATAATGAATGAACAGATTGCGGACAGATCTTAAAAAGAAGCGAAGAATAATAGATTATAATATTAAGAATGTTTCTGGATTTACTGTGTGTATATATATATATTTTTAATGTTTCGGATCATGTTCAGAGATCCATCATCAAAAAGAAAATAATGAATAAATAGATTGCAGACAAATCTCAAAAAGAAGCAAAAATAAGAGAGGAAGATCAGAAAATGAGGAACACTGGATTAGCACAGTTCTCCTTTCTTGTTATTGTTACAGGAATATATTTATATGGAGCTTAGATGACTGGTTAGATATAAAATGGAATACAAAAGTCGATCTGGTTAATCACAATAACAATTTAGAAACTGTCTAAGAAAGTTATATCAAGAAATAAGCCACTAAAATGGAACAGAAAACTATGTTCAAAAATAAACTATTGATAAACTCATTTCTGTCATAAAATTGTTGGCGTCTTCAATAGAAACCACAGCTGCTACATTAATCAGAACAAGTTCACTCTTTAAAACTCTTTCCATTTCTGTTGTTACGTGAATAGATCAAAATAAATGGTTTCCTAATTTTACTTTGTATATAGAAACATAACTATATAAGCCTCATTTTGTTCTATGGTGATGATAAGTTGCAGAATAATGTGTTGTTGCAGGGTGTTGGGGAATAGTTGGAGAGATGGGTTCCTGAAGAGAGAGAGCATAGCCATGGGCCATAGGCAATATAAGCATATGGTCTCATGGGCTGTGCTCTCTCTCTTCAGGATTCGATTTCGACCATTAACAAGCTCAATAACAGCAGAAACTCCCTTGTTCTGGTACTATCTCTCACTTTATATCTATTGCATGTAATTTACAGTGTTCTTCCAGAAGGTAAAAGAATATCTTCAGCTCATAAAATGGGTTTTCCTGTAGCATGTATACCCACGTAATATTTTTTTGTTGTGTGATCATATGTGATGGCTGTTTAGAATTACAATGCAGGATTTACAGCCCACGTCTTTGTGATTGAACTCTTACTCCTCTATGCAGTTGGTGTATAGTCTGCATCTTTATTTCAACCAGATTAAAATTTAAATGTAATATTTGCTGTTAGGTCTACCAAATTCATGTTAAAAATATTCATTTTTGAGAAGGAATATAAGACTTCTTTCCTAATTATTTAGGTTAATTATTTACTTAGAACTGGATAAATAATAGAGTTTTACAATATTTTAGGAATAATGAGATATTTTATTAGAGATTGTGTTTTGTGACTTGTTTCAGTAAGTAATAATTAAAATTTACAATAGTTAAGCCTCAATAAATTGTAAAAGTTTTTGTTTGCTATTCTAGTTCAATCTATCGCTCTCTTTTTAAATAGACTGGAGGAATCGGGTAGCCCCTCCTATAAACTACATTGCATAGTAAACATTTTTCACGTGACCGGTGACACTGGTGTGACACGTCCTCTGGTACCACGGGGACGGGGGGAGACTATTCTAGTACAATCTCATACTTGTAGTTTTGATTTTTTTACTTGCATTGCTTTCAATTTAATTTGTAGTTTTGGCCTTCAATAACTTGGATAGGGTGGTGCTAGAGAGTACTAATGGAGCTTGCAATGTTAGTACTAGAAATTCAAGTAACTTCCCACCTTATGCTTTAGTCAAATTCACTATATCAATTTAGTGATTTCAAACAAATTTGTATGCAAATAAATAGATCTATCACTATGAATGCATATGCAAATGGTATTATCTAAGATCATATAATCATTTTTAAGAGCTATAGCGAGACATGGATGATCTTAAATGAATTAGGGCCTTTGTCATTTTATAAAACACCATTGTATGTAAATTTGAAGATTTCATATACAAATCAATGTGTAACAACTAGGTAGAGGTATATAAACTTAGGCTTAAGATATAAATTAATTTTCAAATTTAGAGTTCAATAATGAAATTGTGATTCAAGACCAAGTTCAAGGCTACACTTGCAATTTTTATCTAGGACTAGAAACAACAAATGTGAAGGTTAGGTCTAGATCATTGGGAAATGAGCACTTAGAATCAAATAAAGTACACGATCATTGATGGATGCCAATTCTTACATATAATTACACCATTTGGACACTAGATTTTTACAATAGGAAAGTGACTCAAAAATTAATGGGAAAAATGTTATGATGCACTTTTTAACCTTACATCTTGCCTCCACATTGACTTTGATCCATGAAAGACTAGATCCAGTTCATGATCAAGTGATTAGTTGTTCATGGCAACAATTAGAGAGAATTATTTCAAGCCTTCACATGGCCAAATTTTTTTGTTGTTTTTAGAGATTAACAATCTTGTATGTAGGTCAAATGTGGATTTGGGATTATTTGAAGCATCTTGGGAAAGATGGAGGATAAGTATGTAGGCATCAAAACAAGGTATTTTTTTTAATTTGAGCATTTTCACCACTTTCCATAAGTGGTGAGAGCATCATATATCATGGTTAATTCATCATGACCATGAAAAAAACACAATTTCCCCCTACAAGAAACAAATTTATTAAAAACTATATAAGATGGAATGTGTAGGGAATTGTGGATTCATTTTAACTTAGATATGTGTTAGAAAACATGTGGGGCGGAGGAGGGGGGGTATAGTGGGGCTCTAGAGACATGTGAGGTCTATAATAAATTGTTGGATAACAAGTGGAAGGTTCAACTCCATTTTTTCCCTTCTTTGTAAGCTCTATTTAGAGGTTGTGACACCATGAAACTTGGGTTTCAAGGTAGAACACACCATTAGAAGGTTTTAAAGGCCAAGTAACTTGTTCATGGCCTATATAGACATGTTAAGTTTATCCACTACAATGCACTAGATTGATTCATAGATCTTAAGAGGTTCTCAACTCACTCTTATTGGATTTTTCCTATCCTATGGTTTATCTAAGTTAACTCTTGTGCAATCAAACTTTTTGCATCTATTTCCTTACGTTTTATTTTTTCTATTTTTTCTTATGGTGCTAGTATACTAAAAATGATGTTACAAATTTTTTATGTTATTTTATTGCACATAATAATATTTAGAGGTGTTTTGTAGAGCTTTCAATAAATAATCCATAGTTGTTGAATAGTGTAAAGGTTGTCCTTCTTATATATTAATCAAACTTACATTTGACCTATTGGAAGCATAAAATTGTGTCACACTTGTGGGATAGGGTACAAAAATGAGTCTTGCAAGGAAAAAAATCACTAAACATCTTAAAATAAAGGTTTTTCTTCAAATGGAGAGGCTCTTCATTTGAAATAGATACAATGTCCATGACATATATAAAAAGGGTTCAAATGAAGGAGGCTTCAATAAAAGGTCATTTTTTTCATTTTTTAACTTTCCATACCTTAAACAACAATAAGAAGGGTCCTTCATTTGAATCCCTTTATGTTCCCCCCCTCCTTTTTGGTCACTCAAATTTTGATAGAAATTTTTGTTTTAGAGAAAGGTTTAGCTAATCAAGAAAAGTTTACCATGACATGAGATTTCAAAAGATCATATCCCTTAGATTAAGATTTCTAAAAAGTATAGTTTGTAATATAATTTTGTTTAGTTATATTTATTATTTATTTTCTAATAAACTTTAACATTTTACCAGACATTAAACTCTTTGTTTAAAACAAGTGGAATTTTTTTAAATATAAATTGAAAAAAATATAAAAAATACATGTCCCCTATACATACATACATACATATGTAAGTTATTAAGATCATGGTATAATATTACCCTAAATTATAATTATATGTATATTTAAAATTAATAATAAATAAAATATGCATTCCCTAGATATCAGTTTTATCGTATTTCTAAAAAATTATGCAATATGACATACTATCACTCATTAAAAATACTACAAAGTATTAAAAAAATAAGTTATTAATAATTTTATTGAAAAATCATGGTAAAAATTAATTAATTAATAGAAAAATATGTCCAATAGTAGATTTTTTTACATGTTTAGAAACTAGACGCTATCATCTATAATGCTTTTTTAATTTGGTCCAATGTTTTTGAAAGATAGTTGTAATTCATATTGCTAAAGTCATTTTTTTTCTCGCTATTAACATGGTATGTACTTCTTGGTCCAAGGCTAAGGGTTAGGTTTGCAAGCCTAAAACAAAAGAAAAACTACAATTTTCAAATTTGAAAACTTATGGAACATATACTCATTCTAAAAAGGAACAAGTATACAATGTAATTAGAAATGGGTACCCATTTTAAAAGCCACAATGGGTACACATTCCATATGAGGAGTTTAGGCTCGAGCACTCGTACACAAACGAGTACCAATTTTTACAAAACATGCACCCATTCTTAGTGGAATTTTTTCTAAGCCCAACACTTCCATTAAAAGTGGACTCATTATCTTGCTTTTAACCAAAAAAAAAAGTTATTAACAGTTTTCTTGCTATAAGTGATAGAACGTAAAAAAATATAAAAATTTAGTTTCAATTATTGATCTAAGTGTCCCACTTAGGCCAAAAAGTGGGACACAATTGTGATATCATCCTAAACTACTATAAAAACCATGCATATCAAGTAAACAAGAAATCAACATGAAAGTACAAATAAATAACACTTATGAAAAAGATATGGAGATAAAATAGTGTCCACACATGCCCCTTGTAATGATAACTCCATCCTCAAACCTACAAGAATAAAATTACATTAGTAGCATCTAATAAAATTTAAAATAATATCCTAACATGCAAATTTAAATATTTTATATTTCAATTCATATATAACTAGTTGGATGTATGTTGTCTTGTGCTTAGGATAAAATTTGATTTTGGAATTTTGGGGTTAACATCACTTTTGTTGTTTCAAAGTAGCTTCAAGGATGCATGTGGTTTTGAACCAATAATATAAATAAAATATATGAGGGTTAGGTCTAGTTCATCACGGAAAAAGCACTTAGGATTAGATAAGGTATATTTTAGATACCAAATTGTGCACAAAATACACCATTTAGACTCTAGTCTACTGTATTATGACTGAAAAGTCAAAGTGAGTCTAAATAAATTGAGAAAAAAAGTGCTAAGAATATGCTTTTCACTTTTAGAATATTATATAAAAATAGTTATGCATGGAGTAGTGCATTTATCCATATAATTTCATTCTTAAAATAACTTGGCCTCTTTTACTCTAGACTAATAATACTAAGCTCTAAAATATTTTTCCAAACATGTGATAACCTCAAAAATTAAAAAATAAGTTTAAATTTACTTTTTATTTATAATGCATTATTGAAGTTACTAATGTAACTTCATGATGATTTAGAGATCAAACAATAAAATATATTCATTATGTCAAGAACCCAGTTTAGTGTCAAGAATCATAAAGGAAAAAATCTTATCATTTTTTCATTTTTGATTTGGTACTTTTCCAAAATAAGTATTTAAACATATTTTTTAAGGATATGGTAGGGTTTGTGTTAGGTTTGAGTAATTATTAGTATCAAGTAGATACCAAATTTTGGACAAAAATACACCATTTAGACACTAGTTTATTGTATTAGAAATGAAGAGTCAAAATGAGTCTAAATAAATGAGAAAAAAGTGCTAAGAATGTACTTTTTACTCTTAGAATATTATATAAAAATAAAGTTATGCATGGAGTAGTGCATTTATCCATATAATTTCATTCTTAAAATAACTTGAGCTCTTTTGCTCTAGACTAATATACTAAGCTCTAAAATATTTTTTCAAACATGTGATAACTTCAAAAATTTAAAAATAAGTAATGATCCCTAATAATGTAACTATTGCTACTCGGGGCAGGGGATCTAGCTCGATTGACTAAAGCATATTGTTGCAAGAAAGAGGTCATAAGGTATAGTCTCCCCTCATCCCCATGGTATCGAAGGGTGTGTCGTGCTAACATCACTGGTCACATGAAAAAATTTTACCAGACGCACTGTAGTTTATAGGGGAACTACATGATTCTTGCGATCTAAAAAAAACTATTGCTACTCTTTATTAAAATTGAATCATAAGTTTAAATTTATTTTTTGCTTATAGTGCTTTATTGAAGTTAATAATGTAGTCATGTTGATTTAGTGATGGAATAATCAAATGTATTCATTATGTCAAGAACCCAATTTAGTGTCAAAAGCCATAGAGGAAAAAAACCTTATTATTTTTTCATTTTTGATTTGGTATTTTTTCAAAACAATTGTTTAAACACTTCATAACATATTTTTTAAAGCTATGGTAGGATTTGTGTTAGGTTTTCAAGAGTAATTATTAGTACCAAGAATATTACATCAAAAAATATAAATTTTAATTGGGCAATAATTTGGCATTCAAAAACTACCTCACAATTAACATCACTTTTTAATTCACAATTCAAATTTAAATATTGGCAATGACTAAGGTGTTGATTCTACCATACCCATATATTAATTCTACCATACCCATATAAGTTTATTTTTTTCTTCATCTATACTCCAACAACTCCTTCCATATTGAAAATAGGTATCTCCCATGAATCACATAATTTATTTCATTATGATTTATAACATGAATTAAATTCTTGTAACCTTTAACTCATGTACCAATACAATAAAAAAAATTAATAATATAAGAAAATAAGATATTAGAAATTAGTGGCTGCATTAAGAGTAATGAGTGAGTGTAGGATCATCATGGACCAACCAACATGGAAATAGGAGAAAAATAAATATTTACTTCACCAAAATACTGAGATGGATATTTGAATTTTTGTATCATGGGTCAGATACAAAGTTGATTTTGGTTTTCAATAATAACAAACCAAAAAGATAACTATTAGTAATTTGAATATATGTTATAAAAAAAATGGATATCAAAATAGTACCAATTATCCTTAAAATATTTATATGTTGTGACTTGTAGGTTTTCCAAAATACAAAGAATTGAGGAAAAAAGGTGGAGAATAATGGATATCAAATAGAACAAAACATATAGTAGATATTTCAAAGCTAAAATTTCTTCTAGGATCAAGAACTATCTACAAGTAGCTTTTTGGTTTTTTATTTTTGAGTTTTTTTTTAAATTAAATCAAATTTATTTGTATGATTTAAAGTTTTCAATTTTTTATTCTAAGCATTAGTTTTGAACTCAAGTATGAATGTAATTTAGTAATTATCATGTTGTGTTCTAAATGTTTAAATTAAATTGTATATAGTTTAAAAATGTGTCAAGTCTTAAATACTAAATTTGAAATAGGTTACAATATGGATGAGTACTTTCTCAAAACCCAAACCCTCTTCCACTGAACCCTAGATAACAATTCAAAAATAGATTGAAAAAAATATTAATAAATTAAATAGAATTATAAAAAATTATTATCGTCACCCTCAATTGAGTTCAATGACATCCACCTTATAGTAAATTGTGACCCATGTTTGAAACCTCACAAGCCAACATGAGTCATTTTAGCAATGGCCAGAAGCCAAGAAGATAGAATGTTCTACTAGTTTATCATATGACCAAGTGAAAAATATAGATATTATTAAATCCATATTAACACAACATTTTATCAACCCTATAACTAAAGTGCATTTTGATGTAAATAAGCCTAATTTTTAATCAAATGGCACACACATTAAGGTGTCACTAATCATTTTTGAGATCATTTGTGGATGGATTTTGATAAATCACCCAACAACAATCTTGATGTACCTTTATATTTCCTCCATAAACTATATGTAGATTTTATAATAGGTCGCCATGATAACTATTTTAATTTTAGATATTTCCAAGGAGTAGGTAAAGGAATGCCTTAAGATAGACCCGGGGCAATGCAATAGGTGCAAGGTCCATTTGTTCCCATCCTCCTATCCCTTCTCCACCTCCAACTTAGCACCTAGTCATTGTTGTAGATGAAACACATTAAATCATCTCTAGTATATACTCTTTGCCTAAGAATTTGATTACACTGAATTCTTAGCTAGCAAAACCACATGATATTGATGGTTGTAGTAGATCAATTGAGATTATTGGACCCTTCTTATCCACACATGTTTGTGTACCTCATCATTGTACTATGTGCAATTAGTTGTTCTTAGGCCCTCTTGGAGAGACTAATGAACCACCCATAAACACATATAAATATGATTTCTCGTATGTCACCTTCACAATTTGAGGCAACAGGGCCTAGAACACAAGCTAAGGTGTCAAGAACATATACACAAGTAGGGGCATCAAAGGCTAGGCTAGAAGAGAAGCAAGGATAATATTTCTTTCAAGTAAAATTTAAAGGTATTTCATGATTTATTTCATTTGAATTCAATATAAATAAATATTATTACTAATGCATATGAGTGGGATAATAATTGATGATAAAGGAGGAGCTTAGAGATCATCATGGTACTCTTTCTTCCATTCAATTTGGCATAAATTTTACAATATAAATTTTTTTACACATCTAAGATTTTTTATTGTACATGTGCATTTCATTTTTTATGAGTAATTATATATTAATCTATATCTTGATGTCAGTTTACTTTTATATTCAAAATGAAAATGATGTGGCACCTTTTCTATTATGACTTAGTAGAAATCTCATTCATCCTAAGGGACCATCATTCGTAGAACGAATCTCAAATGTACAATAAAGAGTTGAGGTAATTGAATTGAATTTTACTTGAATTGATAGTTTAGAGAACGCATAGTTGATTATACTAATTTAGATGTTAATTTTAAATTTATTATGATTAAATATGTATACATATAGTCTTACATTCTTGTCATTTTTCATACAGGAAATCTTAGTTGGTTCATCCATGATGTCCTCAATAGATGCAAGAGGCATCATTGGTGGTCTATGCTTGTTTTATAGTAGATAATTTCATGTTTAGTAATCTAGATTGTTTATTTACATATCTAACTTATTTTTATTATATGTATTTCATTTTTTTAATACTTATATATTATTTTATATCAATGTTATTTTACTATTGTAGCCTATTCCAAAAGTGAGTGATATGGCACCTCTACCATCATGCTTCAGTAAGATTCCTAATCATGCTAAGAGACCAACATTTGTAGAAAAAATCTCAAAACAACAATAAAGAGTTGATGTAATTGAATTAAATTATACTTTAATTAATAGTTTAGAGAACTTATCATTGATTATAATAATTTAGATGTTAATTTTAAAGTTCTAAATTATAGTAGATAAGTTTTTATTTACTAGTCTAACTTATTCATTTACCATTGAACTAATTAATCAAGTTCGTGGTTTGAATTCTTATTAATATAATCAACTTTACATCCATCAACTACTAAGCATCATGACACCAAGGGGCCACTTGTTGAGGGTCCACCACATGTTGAGGATTCACTGGAGACATAGGGCCAAGTGGACCTTTAGAATTTGATGTAGCTATTCAACATGCAAATTATATATATTGAGATGACATATGCCACACTTTATAAAAATATTTTGACTTGGCATATATGCCAATTTCTGTATCTATGCCATTATCCTATATTTCTATATATACACACTAATATACAATATAATTTATTCTTTGTATGCATGAAACTTAGAAGTTCAATGTATGATCACTTTAGAATGGTTGAGTTTTAAACAATAATATTTTATAGTTTGACTCCTTGTTATATGATTATTTTTCCTAGTAAAAATATCATATGTAGTTTCCTACCTCAATACATAACAATATTTATTTTCATTATGATAGGACCATAGTTAGATATAGGATTGTCTTAGAATGACATATGACCATTTTTCCATCAAATGAGTTAACTTACTATATATTTCTCAATGAATAATGCAATGAGTAAGAATTAATAAAATATAAGTATAATGGAAATCATATGAAATATATATTTATCATTTTATTTTAATTTATGGTAAACTATTGCATACTTGTTCAATATTTGTTTATACCAAATTATTGTACTTAGATATTTAGTGTTAGTTTATATTTGTTGTGTATTCTTTTTGTATACATTTCATAACAATCATGATGTAGAAACTACTAGATAATAATATATACTTTCTCATCTTACAAGTTAAACATGCAAGATACATATTAAAAATTTGATCCAAGCTACATTAGATTGAGAGAATATCTTAAGAGACCTATGAGAAAAAAAAATTCAAACTTTGATACAACTTAAAATATATGGCACCTAATAATGTCTCCTTTGTGTCTACAAGTGGATGTTGGTCCCATCTATAATAGACTATCTTATCTTTTGTTAATTCCAAACTAGTTAACCATGTTGAGAATGAATGAATTCTTTTAAAATGACCCATGGAATTTAATTTAATGGTGTGAATGGCCATATATTTTCTTCCAAAATTTGTGGGACCAAACCAATAGTACCAACATGTCAGGGTGGGAAGAAAAATTCTAGTGGAGACCTCATTTTATGCCAACAATGAATGCATTGTTGCACATAACCTAATTTGAGAGAAACTTAAAGTTACCAATAGCCATATTTTTTCTTCCACACCTCATGGGACCAAACCAATAGTTCCAACACATCAAGGTGGACTAGTGAATTCTAGTGGAGGCCTCATTTTATTCTATAATATTCCCAATCCTTTCATGCTACATTGGATCGAGAGAGTCACTTAAGAGACCTTAGAGAAAAAAGTGTCAAACTTTGATACAACAATTCTTAGAACTTGTGGCACCTAGGAATGTCTCATTTCTTCCTACAAGTATATTTTAGGCCCATATACAATAGCCTGTCTCATTTTATATCAACTCCAAACCATTTAACCGTTCTTACAATGTGTGTCACCAAAAAGTGTAGCCTTGACACTTTTCACTCATTTGGGCCCCTTCTTGTGGTTTTTGGCCTAGTTCTGCCTAGATTCTAAGGTGTCTTGCAAAGGTGTAGTGAAGTGTTGTAACACATTTCCTCACTTTTCTAAGACCCTTTCATCATAATTCACCTAAATAACCCCTTTCCAATCCTTAGTCAAAAGTGTTGTAAGGTGGTGTAACTAACCCTCACACTTTTCTAGGCTTGTCATCACTAAATTGACCATTTCTTATGTTATAATGACCCCTTAATGCACTTATAGGTCCTACTTTAGCGTGTTTTAGAAGACAATCCTGACAAACATCATTAATCACATCTTAATCCCCGACAACCAATCAAAATTTCCTAGGTGGAATAAGTCGCCACCTTGGACAACTTAGTCCCATGTGGCATAAAAATCAATATTAATTAAAAATTCTTGAGGGATTTTGTCTCCTAAACCCTAAGGTCGGCCTATGTTGTGTTATTTTTGGGAAATTAGGGCACAACATGTATTAATAAAGGGTTTTCCCCTCATTTTCACCCTAATTCATATCTTCTACATCTCCTAACCATTCAATTCTATTCTACACATTCATTTCTCATCTCTCCTTCTTCTCAAGAAAGCTAGGGTTTGAGTATTCCAAGTCAAAAAGACATCTCTCAAGAAGCATTGAAGGACTGAATCCTCCATTTTTGCAACTCAAGATCATTCATCAAGGCAAGGTAAACTCCATTGTTTCATGCTTCATTAAAATATTTCATAATTTTGGTTTGATTACTCAAAAGGGGTTTGACGAAGGCAAACCCCCATGCCCTAAAAATCAATAATTTTTCCCTCTTAGTGTGATTTGTAGGTCTTGTATGCAGATTTGGAAAAGAACCAAGCTGGAAAAGTCTTCAAAAACTTGTCAAATCCCTTCAAGGTTGCAGAAACCCTAAAAGAGGCTTGGAGAACACTTGCATACCAGATTCTTCATTTTCAGAACCAGATACCTAGAGGAGTAGAAAGTGCAGACCGAGGGCTTCCATTTCCACTCTCTGATTTCCAAAAATTCAAAAGTGGACTAAGTCACCAATAGTGGTGTCTTAGTCCCACTTAACCTACTTTTCAGAGGCTTTTACAGATATGGACACCCTTTTGCCCAAAACCTGTTCCAACAAATTTTCTTAGAAACTAGACTAAGTCACCCAAATTGGCACAAGTGTCCCAGTCAAATTCTGCAACTATTTCATCAACATTCTAGACCTCCATCTCATCCTTCTTCATATTCCAGGTGCACACATTATGTTTCATATTTTTTTGTTTAGTTTGTTTATGTTTCTTAGGTCATCTTGTACATATTTGCATATCATTATGTGTTTTCCAGCACTTCACATTTCAATAGTTTGCATTCAATAGTTAATCTATTTTCCCCTTTCTCAATATTTAGATCACACATCACACACCATCAAGCCCCCAATCTTGAATGAATACCAAGAATACCTTTAGTGTGAAAGAGGCCACACTTTCTCAACCAAGCTTCTAAGTGAAAAACCCTAGGAGCCTATTAGGGAACCCTCTTTCCCTAATGCATGTTTTTGGTGGTTCATTTTGGTGAACCTGATGTCCACATACCCTTCTTGTTTGATTTGGAGCTCTTTCTCATCCTATGTTTGGATTGCATTGCATTTTGCATTGTTTACATTGCATTCTAGGGTTTCAAAAGTTTGCATTAGTGAAAGTGCATATAGGTTGCACTTTTGCATCTTAAAACATTAATCATTTATGAAATTCTACATTTTCATCTTAGATTTGCATTATACAACACATAAACCACCCACCTCCATCAAAATATTTTGCAAATTATTAGAAAAATCACCAAGTGGACTAAGTCACCACCTTGGGTGACTTAGTCCCTTTAGGCCCCTAAAATTGCCTTTTACAGAGCTGAAAACTCTATTTTTAAGATTCTATTTTGTGCAATTAACTATTTGTATCAACTGGTTGTGTTCTGGCACATGCATTTCATTAAAAATAGTTTAAATTATCTCATTTCATGCATTTCTTAGTTTCAATTTTACATATACTACATTTCCTGTTCAGATTGTTGCATAGTGTAATTAGAAAATTACCTTGTTTCCCATCTAAAAATTGCATTTCAACATTTTACTTTAAGTCATTGCATTGCATTCTCTTTCCCTTCTCTTCATACCATGTTTTCTTTTAAAATATGTGGCTTTGATTTGGTTTCAAATGGATTGCATAAATACAACATTCCTTCTTATGAGTTTAATGTAGATTACAATAATGAATTCATTAAAGAACATGTTAATAACCAAACCATTGACACAATCCTTAACATTGCATTACCCCTTGATGAGGATATTAGTGTTGACAATCATAACAATCGTACTTGTGCTTCTCCCTATACCTCTCCTATTAATGACGAAGGTATCTTGGTGACAGAAGATACAAGCTTTGAGGTTCTTGATTGTCCCTCTCCTCACCCCCCTTTGAAAAACATTAAACAACAAACATTTCTTGACATCACCTTACCTAATCTCCCTAACCATGACTCTCAAAATTTTCCTTCTTCTAATATCCCTCCTCGATGCCAAGAGGATAGGTTGGCATTAGAAGATACACATCTTCAACATCATGAGACTCTTGACCCTCCCTTTCCCCATGCCCCTACCCTTTCAAATAATCTATTTCAAAATCATAGTGGTCCTTCTCTTGATGCCTCCCCTCCTTGTGATGAAGCTAGTAATGAACATCTTCCAAGCTCTCCTACTAGGGTAGATAGTATGGAACAAGCGAATGAGACCTTAGACAAACAAGACAATCAAATAGAACCCTCTCCTAATCATCCCACTAGTGATAATCCTACCATTGATAATTCCCCTACTTGTGATGAAGTCATTTTAGAAGAACCAATCCTTGAATTTCAAGAACATGTGATTTGTAGTTCTCCTAAAAACTCTCCTCCTAGGGAGGATATCATTAAAAATCATAATATTATGCCCTTACAAGAAGATGCAGAGCCCATGTTAGAATCTCCTTCCCTAGGTGATGTTAATATTATTCAACCTCAACTCATCCTTTAACCACCTTCAAGCAAACCCAAACCCGAATTCATCCTTTACCCACTTAAGAATAATGTGTCGCAACAACCGAGTCATCATACCGTTGCTCATACACATTACATGAGAAGCAATCCCCACCCACCCCAACCAACCTCAACATCCTTACCTTCATCCCCTCCCATCTTACCTACTGCCCCTCGCTTAAATTCACTCATTAGGGAGTATGACCTTGTTGACCAACTAAGGAATACTCCTGCTAAAATCTCTTTATGGGACCTTATTCAAGCTTCCCCTCACTATCACAACATGATGCAAAATATCTTACGAAAAATTCCTATCCCTTCTCATGCGCAAACACATGACATAGAAACTATGATACAAGGCTTGAATGCTAACATTTTTTTCCACCAAAGTGAGCTCCCTCCTATGGAAGTGCAAAAACAAGTTGACGCTCTTGTAATCATATCTCAATACAAATGCATAGGGATCAAGCAAACCCTTGTTGACAATGGCTTCGTTGTTAATGTGTGTAGTGTTAATCTCTTGGATGGGTCCATATTGATAAATCAAACATTCAACCTACCTCTTTATCTATCAATGGATTTGACAGTTAAGGACAAAAACCACTTGGTGTGATCACTTTGGCTCTTACAGTTAGAATGGTCACATTAGACACATCGATCCATGTTATGCCCAATGATGTTTCATATAACCTCATTTTAGGCAGGCCATGGATTCATGCAATGAATGGAGTGCCTTCCACTCTTCATTGTAAGATGAAGTACATCTACAACAACAAAGTGTACACACTTGATGCTGATCCCAAGCCATTTAGTGTCCTACAACTTGAGTAAAAATAATACAAACCCTTCACCACTTCAACACCCACCAAACAAATGGACCCCGTACAACCAACACCCTTAGATGAATATTGGGGTTCCTTAGCCTTCACACCTCCTTTACTAGGAGAATCCAATATCATAAACAAAGACTCTAAAAAGGTAACCGCAATCTTGTCAACACAAGACTCGGTCAATCCTTCGAAAGCATCCACCTCAAATACTTTGACCAATACAACTAACAACGAACAAACACCAGATCCAAAAGCGTTGAAAAAGATATATGGAAAAGGTTATGATCTCATGAAACAACTTGGATACAGTGGAAAAGGATGTGGTCCTAATGAACAAGGTATCTGTAACCCTATCGATCCTAACATGCAAACAACACATCATGGTCTTGGATTTTGTCCTTTAATATAAATCATCAAGCATGCATCCAACATCAACACTATCCCAACTCACCCTTCTAACCCACCCTTAGAAAGTGATCCTTTGAAACCAACAAAGGACTCTTTGCTTAATGCCCATGTCATCTCGCAACCCACTACTGATTTGGATTTTACACACTCCTCTAAAAGAGTGTACAAAATCTCCCAATCTATAGCTCCTTACGTAAGTATGACATCATATACTAAGCAAGACACTTCTTTGTTACAAACCTTAGGATCCCCTTCTACCTTCAATCAAGAGGTCATCTTGTTGAGACTCCTCCAAGATCACTTGATATCCCTTCCACCCAGAACTCGAAAGAAATGTTCCAACAAACATTCCTTTTGTGCCTACCACCGATTACATGGTCATTCCACCAATGAATGTAAGGCCTTGAATAGTAAAATCCAACATCTTAAGGAGTTTGGTATTCTTCCTTATGTGGGGGCACCTCATTCCTATAATTGATACTAATTTTCACTCTACCTTGCATCTCATCAATCCCTTTGGCTCACTCTTGTCTTGCACTAAGTGGGGGCAAGGGGTTAAGTAGCCTTGTCCTCGTATGTCACTTGATGTTGTATCTTTTGGCTAGTCATTAACCTTTCATGAACATATAAGAGCAATCTTGGGATGTGGACGACATGTCTTAAGTTGACTCGCATGTGACATACTCCCCTTTTCATGACGTAGCTTATCAGAAAACATATGACTTGGCATAGGGCTTTCCAAAAAAGCTCGCATGTCCTCTTCTTCTACTTTAAAGCAATTGATCATAGTAATGGTGTTAGAAACCACTTTAAAGTAGGGGCAAACATCAACACTCAAATCTCATTGTGCAATTTTCTTTTTCTTGTGATTCCCTCTCTTAGAAACATTAGGTACAATGTTGCCCACGATGAGACATTGCACTTGTCCTCTCTTACAAATAAGATGAGACCATTTACACTTTTCCTCTCTTGGAGACATTATGCATGATGTTCCTTAAGATGAGACATTGCACGAACAAATAAAAATCCCTTTGAACATTCCTACATTTCAAAAATAATTTACAAAATTCATTTTCTTTTGTGGTGCCTTATCAAAGTTATCAGGAGGTATAACTTTTGTATGGTTTGAGCAGGAAGCCCAACCAGCGGCACAAATTTCCCCACAGCCACCTATGTGTGTGTGAGTGCATACCAGCCATGTGTGTATGTTTCTCACCTCTTGGCCCTTCTCACCTAGTGAACAACCAAAAGTCTCATCGCTCTAGAGTGAGTTCACATCTTTTTGGACAAACAACCTAGATCTGATCCACAACTAGCTGGGCAAATGGTTGAAGCTTGATCCAACTTTTCACCTTTTCTTCTTCTCTTCCTTCTAGTTATTTTCATTGCATGATCATGTATCTCATGTTGCTACAAATCATTCACCCTTGAATGTGTCCTTTTGCATTGATGTCGATTTGACTTAGAATCTTGAATTTTGGGGTTTGACCGTCTCCTTCATCTTACTCATTCTTCACCATCCGCACCACTTGGCTACTTTAGTGTGAGTTTGCAACAAGTTCATCCTCTCACTAAAGTGGGGGCTAAATGTGTCACCAAAAAGTGTAGCCTTGACACTTTTCACTCATTTGGGCCCTTTCTTGTGGTTTTTGGCCTAGTTTTTCCTAGATTCTAAGGTGTCTTGCAAAGGTGTAGTGAAGTGTTGTAACACATTTCCTCACTTTTCTAAGACCCTTTCATCATAATTCACCTAAATAACCCCTTTCCAAGCCTTAGTCAAAAGTTTTGTAAGGTGTTGTAACTAACCCTCACACTTTTCTAGGCTTGTCATCACTAAATTGACCCTTTCTTATGTTATAATGACCATTTAATGCACTTATAGGTCCTACTTTAGCGTGTTTCGGAAGAAAATCCTGACAAACATCATTAATCACATCTTAATCCTTAGAAACCAATCAAAATTTCCCAGGTGGACTAAGTCGCCACATTTCCTCACTTTTCTAAGACCCTTTCATCATAATTCACCTAAATAACCCCTTTCCAAGCCTTAGTCAAAAGTTTTGTAAGGTGTTGTAACTAACCCTCACACTTTTCTAGGCTTGTCGTCACTAAATTGACCCTTTCTTATGTTATAATGACCCCTTAATGCACTTATAGGTCCTAATTTAGCGTGTTTCGGAAGAAAATCCTAACAAACATCATTAATCACATCTTAATCCTTAGAAACCAATCAAAATTTCCTTGGGCGACTTAGTCCCATGTGGCATAAAAATCAAAATTAATTCAAAATTCTTGCGGGATTTTGTCTCCTAAACCCTAAGGTCGGCTTGTGTTGTGTTATTTTTGGTAAATTAGGGCACACCATGTATAAATAAAGGGTTTTCCCCTCATTTTCACCCTAATTCATCTCTTCTACATATCCTAACCATTCAATTCTATTCTACACATTCATTTCTCATCTCTCCTTCTTCTCAAGCAAGCTAGGGTTTGAGTATTCCAAGTAAAAAAGATATCTCTCAAGAAGCATTCAAGGGTTGAATCCTCCATTGTTGCAACTCAAGGTCATTCATCAAGGCAAGGTAAACTCCATTGTTTCATGCTTCATTACAATATTTCATTATTTTGGTTTGATTACTCAAAAGGGGTTTGACCAAGGCAAACCCCCATGTCCTAAAAATCAACAAGTTTTCCCTCTTAGTGTGATTTGCAGGTCTTGTATGCAGATTTGGAAAAGAACCAAGGTGGAAAATTCTTCAAAAACTTGTCAAAGCCCTTCAAGGTTGCAGAAACCCTAAAAGAGGCTTGGAGAACACTTGCAGACTAGGTTCTTCACTTTCGGAACCAAATACTTAGAGGAACAAAAAGTGCAAACCGAGGGCTTCCATTTCCACTCTTTGATTTCCAAAATTTCAAAAGTGGAATAAGTCACTAATAGTGGCGACTTAGTCCCACTGAACTTGATTTTTAAATTTTTTTGCAGATTTGCACACCCTTTTGCCCGAAACCTGTTCTTGTGGATTTTCTAAGAAATTGGACTAAGTCGCCTAGATTGGCACAAGTGTCACAGTCACCTTCTGCAACTATTTCATTAGCATTCCAGACCTCCATCTCATCCTTCTTCACATTCCATGTGCACACATTTTGTTTCATAGTTTTATGTTTAGTTTGTTTATGTTTCTTAGGTCATCTTATGCATATTTGCATATCATTATGTGTTTTCCAGCACTTCACATTTCAATAGTTTGCATTCAATAGTTAATCTCTTTTCCCCTTTCTCAGCATTTAGATCACACATCACACACCATCAAGCTCCCAATCTTGAATGAACACCAAGAATACCTTTAATGTGAAAGAGGCCACACTTCTCTACCAAGATTCTAGGTGAAAAACCCTAGGAGTCTATTGGGGAATCCTCTTTCCCTAATGCATATTTTTGGTGGTTCACAATGAATGCATTCTTGCAAAATGGTTCAATAACATTTAGTGTAAAGTTTCCAATAGCCATATTTTTTCTTTCATTCCTCATGATACCAAGCCAATGGTGCTAATACATTAGGCTGGGATGATTAATGCTAGTTGAGGCCTCATTTCATTCCCTCGGTTTCTTGATCCTTCCAAGCTATATTGGATTGAGAGAGTCTCTTATATACCTAAAATAAAAAAATTCAAAATTTGACACAACAATTCTTATAATCTATGGAACTTAGGAATATATTGTTTATTCCTATAGTGGATGTTAGGATCATATAAATAGAATATCTTAGTTTTGGTTAACTCCAAACTAGTTGACCATGTAAATGATGAATGCATTCTTGCAAAATGACTTGGTGGCATTTAGTGTAATAGTGCAAATAGCCATATTTTTTCTTCCACACCTTTTGGAACCAAACCAATAATGAAAACATGTAAAAGTGAGATTCTAAATGCTAGTAGAGGTCTCATTTCATTCACTGGATCTCTCAATCCTTCTGAGCTACAATGGACTAAGAAAGTACCTTAAGAGACCTAAGAGAATTTTTTTGTAAAACTTTGACATAATAATTCTCAAAATTTGTGGCACCTAAGAATGTAATGTTTGTTTCTATAGGTGGATTTCAAGATCTTATATAATATCATTGTTAGATGCATAGGACAACCAAGAGGGGGTGAATCATTTGTACACTTTATAACATCAAAAACCCTCCTTAAACCCTTAACAACCATTAAACCCTTATCAATGCATTAGCATAATGTAAACATATGAAATAGTAATACAAACACATCCAAACACATAAGAACACCAGATTTACGTGGAAAACCCAAGAAGGGAAAAAACATGGTGAGGATTAGCTCACTAATATATGAGTTGCAACACCAAATACAATAAGTCTCACCGCCAAGGGTTCACTGCCCAAAAATATAAATAAAGGCTCACTACCAAAGGAATCACTATCCAGAAGAAAGAATAATAGAAGAAGGGGTGGCTCACTATCGATTTGAACCATTAGCAATGCATCTCTCATATGTCAAAGGTAGAGTTCCACTAAAGCATAAACAACTCATCAAACATATTGAAATATAGAC
Source organism: Sequoiadendron giganteum (assembly GCA_007115665.2). Classification (NCBI taxonomy): domain Eukaryota; kingdom Viridiplantae; phylum Streptophyta; class Pinopsida; order Cupressales; family Cupressaceae; genus Sequoiadendron; species Sequoiadendron giganteum. The sequence continues at coordinate 576,807,382 of CM021102.1, forward strand.
ACCTTGTGCTCAAAGCATCTGGAAATGAATAGGAATTAATGTTCACACTTAGATCATAATCCTCGATCACTTTCACATCACACATTTTGATCTTTATCCACACAAAAATTATCCTTGCATTTATACCCTCCACGACCTAAAAAAAATCTCAATTAGGTTAGCCTAAAGGAAACGTATGCACCTCAACCTTGCAACATCAAATAGGTCAGCACCAAACACTTCCACTAAGGAAATAAGTAAAGGTAGACCACACCACTACTTATCTGGGATCCAAATCTACACCAACACACTTCTCAACACTTCCTCAAACAAAAATTATCCTTCGCAATTAGCATTAGCACATGAGGTTAGCCAAACCTCCACTAATACTAACAAGTGAATCCAAACGCACCTCTCTAGGTCTGGAAACATCCCACAGACCACACAAAAACTATTCACAACATCTCAAAATATTCACCACTACTACAACCACCTGAAACATCCAACACGTCAAACAACTTTGTGGATCAACTCAACACCTAAAACTTCAAGGGAATGTAGATACAAATGATATAATTGTTAACATGTAGGATTGCACCCGAATGCAGAGCTAGAAGGCTCAAGAATCCCGTGTAACATTGAAACACTTTTGAGCTTGTGGATTGATCATAATGAAAGTGAATCTCTAGAATATGGGTCGATTCCCCTTTTTATTCTCCTAGAAATTAATGTATTTGGTTGGAAAAGGGATGAAAAGATACTCTGAAAATCTAATCTAATCCTAAGAGGTGATACACCAAACTAGTAATAACATGCAACTTGTTTCACAAGCACTTTTCAACAGATTTATTTACACAACTTAATTTGGGTAGTTTAAATCACACAAATAATTCACGAACAAGCTTTGAGAAATCTATCTTTTTGTGAAGGAAAACTGGGTTTTCACAACTTGAAAGAAAGGATTAAATAGTTGAACAACATATGACCTATGATATTAAACTAATTTTGTGTACATGCACATATGGATGAGACAAAAATTTAAAGCTTTTCAGATTCAAACACATTAAATTAGATCAAAATCAAACATAAAGACACAACACCTGAAATTTGAGAAGGAAAACACTTGATTTTTTACTGAAAAATGAAAGGAATCTTACAATATGATCTAAATGCCGAAAATAAACTACTGTATATAAATTCTAAAGTTGATCTACAAAACCTTCTCTCTCTGCAATGCACAAGAGAGTAAGAACCAAGAATTGAGAAAAAACCTAAGTCTTTTCTCCTATATACAATAAAGAGTCTCTAAGTTCCAAGAGGTTGCACTCACAGTTAACTATGCATCTAAAAATATCTCCTCCAAGATGAACCACGAGCAAAAAAGAAAACCCCCAAAAAGAGGGGTCAAAACTAAAGTAATTTGAGCTAAAATAGCCTCAAACTCACTGTCACAATTAGTTTGACCAAATTTGACCTTGAAACCACATGAGATAACTGAAAAATCAGGACCAAACTCTCCAGTTTAACTCCACTTCCAATTTTTGCATGATTTTGAGAACTTCAAAGGCACTCCAGTTATCTCCACCTCCTGATTTTTGCATGAATTTGAGATGAAAGTAATTAATCTAATTAAAATTAAAGAAATCAATTAAGGATCACTTTAAAACTTGTGTCATTGACTTGCCTATATTTGCATTTGCATGACATTAATTAAAGTAATTCATAATTGATTGCTCTAATAATGTTTAAATTTCATTTTTATTTCGACTTATGCAAGAATTGAGGAGGTCGATCTTGAGTTTGATTTATAATTTTGCAAAGTTTTATAAATATATGAAAAGGTATACAAAACTACCTAATACATAGCAATTAATTTATACAAAATTTTAAAAAAACAAAGGAAAAAAATGCCTTATGTTCAGGTCAGCTAAAATAGGGTAAAGAAAACCCTAAGTGACAAAACCCACGACCTTCTTGATGCAGTCCAAGGTAGGAGGATCTAGGGAGGGAATATCCAACCTCACAGCTTAAACAACTAATACTCAGATCTTATAGATGCACAACATAAGCTAACAAATAATCAACATAAGATAATAGATATGCAAGAACACATGACGGAGGAATTATCCTAGGAAAAGCCCTAACAAGGAAAAACCCAGCTTTCAAAGCTCATTACTAATTATATTAGATCTCAAAACACATTACAGATGCCACTCGGGCTTTACAGATTCTAGGCCGCAGCCCAAGAATTACAAATAACTCAAATAATGACAATCCTCTCGACAATCTGCCATCGATCCCATTTCTTGCTCCACATTCCCTCTCTGCTCTAAGATTCCACCAGATCAGAATACTTCATCACTGTGATTCATACTTCACACTATCGAACACCTTATTCATCCATCCTCTTCTATGTGTCATAACAAATCCTCTCTCTTCTATTTATATCATTTGTGCATCATTTAACCCTTAACAAGTCAGCCCATACAACGGCTAGTAATATAACGTGCAAATTTAAATAGCTCAGCCACAAACAATAAACAATTACCATGTGCACCAACCAACTTCGACCATACAAAAGAAAGGACCCAAATCATCATCCTCGAAGATCCACAATATGTTACAACACCATGTCAGCCAAGAACATGGAAACTTTGAACTCTCAAAATAAATTCACCAATCACAAGCACCACGATCGATGTGGACCACCAACACATGTTATGGAAACATCCACGATCATCAAGGATCACCTTAGAAACGTTTGCAAAAACTCAAGTCATCAGAATCGCATCATCTTCCTTCAGGCACATCAACAACTAAACAATTTTCCAAACACAAACATTCATAACTCGATCAAATATTCATGCGCACCTCTGAAACTTTCAGTGGATAAACAAGACATAATCATCAATAAACCCTTTAAATCCGTGACTTCTCATCCTCCACGTACGACTCTATCCAACATATGGAGCTTCATTGCATCACTAGAAAACCTGCCACTTCACTGTCAACTACCTCAATTTTTGAATACTTTCAGATGCTCCTACATCACTTCTTCACTTTGCATTCATTTTACAACTTTCACTCTGTTTGTTTGGGCACCACCATTAGGGTTTGAAGTGGATATTTTTTGGAGATTTTCTACTAGATTTTGCATGCATTTTTCATGAGAAATTGACAAAACGAGCTTGGGTAAGCTCTCTGTCTACATAAAATCTGCTTCTCTTCTCAATATCTATGGGAAATCGCTTATTCTTGAGCTCTATTGTGTAGAAAATATGAACGTATTTGGGTTTTTTTGTGCTTCTCTGATGCTTGATGCTTCTCTATGAAAGAAACTATAAAAATTTATACTCTATATTTTTTCATTGTTGAACTCTTTGAAATTTCTAGAGATGACGATTGTATATACCTTTATTTGCAGGTTGTGACTCTTTTATTATGTTTTCTGGTTTTAGAAATGATTGAGGGCCTTAGAACCCTAAGCCAAGGCTTGCTTTGAGGGATTCTCTCTTGGGCTCTAATTCTTGGTTGTGAATTCACTAAAAACACGTGGCTCTTCTCTTCTTCTACTCAGACTTACATGGTTTCAACCTCCTACAGTAAGGAGATTCATTTTTTGTAACATGTATCTGGGTTTTCCTTATTTGAAACTCGAGCTCCCTCCTTTTTCATTCCATATAAATTTAAGGGGTTGATATTTGGAACCCTACTGTAACTTCAAATGAGTTCAATAATTTCATCTTTATTGAAATAAAAACTCTTAAGAGTTACCTATGCTCGAGGGTTTTTCCTTGTTTGAAGCTCTATAACTTGGTTATTTGACTCTTGAAGTTGTTCTTGAAAACTTGATTTTTGCAGAAATCTCATCTTGAAACTAGTTAGTAAGATGATCAAATTCAACCTGAGCTTTCTCTTTAGCTAATTCTTTTTTCATTTTCAGCCAATTCAGTGCTTTTATTTATTTATGGCAGTGACCTATCCATATTGTTTGATGCCACAAAAGATATCTCTTCCACCTCAATAACCTTGTCTGAGAGTCCTAAATTCTCATCTCTGAGAGTCTTGAGTTTATATTTTTCTCTTACTGATTTGTACCATGTGGCATATAGGCTTGCACATGCATTTTCCCTAAGCGACAACTTTTTTTGCAGCTCCTTGAGATGAGCTTCGACATTTTCCACTACTCTATTGTCTTCTTCAATGGTAGTTTCCAGTTGTTTTTCAATATGTTCTATGACCAAGCAATGTCCTAGCAATTAGAACTTGATAACTATAAGTTGACCCATCTTGAAACCAGTACCTAAGTTATTGTTGTCCTTTTTTTTACAAATTCTCTACACCTTTTGAAAGAAACAGGGAACCTTTATTCTGAGCTCAACCCCTTGCACTCTCATTTGGTTTCTCCCTCTTTTATAGCAAGCCATTATATGTTGTTTTTTATCTTGCATCTAGAGTTCATTCATAGGTTTATGAAGTTTTCCCTTGTGAACTCAATAAGAATTCTTGTAAATTTTGTATGGTAAACTTGCATTTAAAATTCTTTTTTCATTAATAGCAGTGATGAAGAAGCTTCAAAATGTTAACTGCCCACTTAACTATCACCTTGAGTTGTTCTTTACCCTAGCACTTAGCATAATAGTAATATCTCCAATTACTTTGATCATGTCTTTTCACTGTTTCTTGGAAGCTTCATTCATGCCCAAACTATCTTAATGTCCTTTCTAACATTATGAAGATGAGTGATCCTAATGGGTCCAATCTTAGTGCAAGCTATATTTACTTCATTATGTATCACTGTCTATGACACCATGTGTTATTTTCCTTGGCATGTATTAGCTTTAAAGGTTATCATATCTCAATCTCTTAAGCAGATATAGAGGATGTATGATGTCTTCATGAAACTACATGACCACAAATATGCTTGCATACTATTATGTCAATGACCATTTCAGATGAATTCCATAGCACTGTAGATTCTACAAGTATCACAATCTTTTAGGCTGCTCCATGGAATATTAAGGCCTCTATTATTCTCTTTATTATAGAAAATAGTTCATTATTATAAGTTCAAACATTTGTTCACAACATGATTTAAACAACAACACAACATTTTAACCTGTCATTTGATTACAAAGAATGAACATCACTTATTACCCCTTATCCCTTGCAAACATTGAGAGGGAAGCATGTTGGGCTCAACCCTTATGGGAGCCCATTTTTCCACCACATATTGTGATATCATGAATCATGTAATGATTAATGAACCTGTATTTTCATAGTTAACAAACATGCTAGATAAAATAATGAAGCAAAAATGCTTCAAATAATGATTTGAATCTTTTATTCCTGAATGTTTTTGAAATCTGCATATTTGATCAAATGTTTCATAGGAGTATATTATATATCTTTTGATGTATGCATATGAGGATAAATTTGACTCCAAGCTCTAACACAATCTACTTCTATAGGTATCTCCGAAGCAACCAACAAAGGAGCTGGAGCTAAAACTAAAGACACAACTGTCAACTTTATGATTCATCATTCATGCAATGATGAATCAAATTTCCTTTCATGTTATTTACTTCTTTAGTTGTATAGTTTTCTCCTTGTTTTTCATTTAATCATGTATACTTAGTTACTCCCACGACTTGTGTAGGACATCATTTTTGTATAATGAATAAAACAACAATTCTTTTATGCAAATTGTGTAATTTTTTCTATTGTTGTAAAACATTTGCATAATAAAACTGAACTTCATTTGAAAGCATCTTTTGTGTAATGATAAAAATTTAGTAGAAATTTGTATGTACCTTTCTTCTTTAGTTGCAAATACTATCTCCAGCTCTACTTGATTGAGTTGTAAGCAATAATTAGGCAACATTTTGGCGACATCTTAGGGGTGTTTTCCTACTAAATAAATAGGATCAGTATCCTTGCATGTCCATTGGGCATAGGAGTCCTTTCTTGCTCTTTTGTGACTCATAAAACTACCTATATCATAGCTATCAGGAACTATATAGCAGCAAAACTAAAAAACTAAAAATAACTACCATGGCTCTATTTATGACAGAACTAGCAAACAATGCATTTGGACTTATTGGAAAATAAAACTGAACTAAAATTCCCTACCTACCTAAACTAAACAGAAAAAAAGAATTTCTAAACAAAACCATTAATTGGTTTTGTAAAATATTTGTCTTTCCTGATCATCTGAATATACCTTATTTTCTTGTAAGCATCCAACAAGGGGTGTGGAAAAGGTGGTTGTTGAACAAATTCATGTGATGCCTTTCCAACAAAAAGAACAAAAACATATACCCGCTTGCTTTGACTGAAAATAAAGTTGTTTTGGGGTGGATGAATTAGTTGTTCTCCTCTTCTTGATGCTCATCCTCATGCCTTGCAATAGGCTTGATAGGTGGTGGCTTCTCCCAACTTCTTTCAAACTGGATTAGATGTTGAATTGGACATCCTCTTGATAAACCAATATGCAAAGAATCAATGTTGATTTGTTGTTTGTATTTTGTTGCTTTATCAACCTGAATACGAATTATGGACTAACTAGGGGGGTCTAAAAACTTACCCAAATTGGATTTGTCTGATTCTTTCTCCTCTTCTTGAGTGTATGTATGATCAAGGAACTCATTCAAAACCGCCTCTTGATATTTGGCCTCTTCTTCCAAGGGCCTTAGCTGCCTACTTTCCTTGTTGTCCTCAAACTGATTAGTTTTATCTCGTTCAAATACAAACAGAGAATATTCAGAAACTTTCTTTACTTTTCTATCCTCATCATTCATTCAAGGTCATCACAAGAATTCAACAAAGTGGCAAGCTCTCTACAAGCTGAACAACTAGGATCCAGACAATCAAGCATTGAGTTGTCTTGAAAAGACTGATCTTCTTCAATTAGTTTACTTAATTGTTCTTCAAGGAAAGTTGCCTTCAATGTATCTATGTTAGATTCTCCTTTGTACTACAAAGGGAGTTCCGAAAACAAATTAGATACTTCATCTTCAAGGAGAACCTGATCTGATTTGGTTTCATGTTCAGCCTAGTAGTCAGTGCTATCTTCATGCAAAAAAATCTTGCTAGACTCCAAAACAAAACTATCCTTTTTGATTGAGATTTTGTCCTCATCCTTTCTTTCATGGACCAACAACTCATAATTTTTTTTAACATGTTCTTGTTGTTCCAAATCAGCTAGTAAGTTGAGCACATGTATTCTCTCTTCCTCATTGCCAACAAATCCAAGTAGTTGATCAAATAAAGAAATTGAATCTTCCTCCTCATGTGGTGCCTTCTCCAATGAAACCTTGATAACTTGTCTTTGCAACAAAAGACCTTCACCTTGTAGCCTTTCCATTCTACTTTCATTTGGTGACTCATGAATAGCATTAGAAAACTTCTCAAATGAATCAAAGTGTAAAGGATTCAATGTCAAGTTGGAACCAACCTCCTCTACACACGTGTTATGTTCATTTTTAGTTGGGAAGACATTATAAACAACAACAACCTTTTTCTCCACATGTGATTTTTTTGATTTGATGGCACAAAAGTGACTGCAAGAACCTTTAGCTATTGAAGTAGGGTAAATATGCTCATTGCTAAGCTCATTATGAGGTATTATGGACTACTCTTCACCATGAATTGGTTGTTGTATTGAAGGAGCACTCCTAAAACTTGTAATTTTGATTGGTTTGGACTCTACAACCCCTTGCTCCCACCCACCACACCAACTTGGAATCTTGATTGGTTTGGACTCTACAACTCCATTTTGATCTTGGATTGGTATGGAAGGAGTAGCCTTAACAAGGTTTGGCATTTTAAAATAAGGATGCTTAGTCCAAGGAGGCCTCCATGGTTGTTCAAAGCTTTGATGACATGGTTCAGGCTCTTGATATGGCTGACACTGAGGATTAATGGATTGGTTTTGGATAGCTTCATCTTGTAACCAAGAATGAAATTGGGCCAGAATTTGTGTCATTTGTTGCTAGTTAACAACAATCTGCTTATTTTGAGATTCTTCTTCATACTTTCTCTTTTCTTTCATCTGTCGTTGATAACAATAGGCCTCATAAGACTGTTGCTCCTGTTGTTGGAGATAGGCTTGATAAGCCAATTCCTCCTACTGCATGTTATATTCATTTTCTCTTTCAATTTCGGATAGATATATTTGATAATTCAAAGTAATCTCTTGAATGCTCATGCTATCCTCATGCTAAGGCTAATCAGCAAAAAAAGCATGTTGATTGAGATCCAAATAGTCTTTCTCAGACTGGTTATGAGCACGGGTATGCTGCCATGAAGGTTGAGCAGGGGTGGGTGGGAGGTAAACATGTTGAGCATGCTTATATACTATTGTCGCATGGCTATTTGGGATAAAACCATTAGCATTTTCAGTCTAATGTGGGTATTGGGAAGGCTATAAAACTACATTTTGGAAAAATGAAGAGATAGGAACATAATTTCCTTGATAGTTTGACATACTAGAATATTCAAATGAGTCAGGTTCTAATAAAATTCTTTACTAAATCAAGAAAAATAGGTCTGATTTGGAAGATTTTGTACATATCGACAAAGTCGCCAAGTGATTGGAAGGATTCTATGATGGCAAGAACCGAGAATATCACCTAAATCCTAATCCTTGATAGTCTTTAAGCTTCTAGACTACTGAAATCAATAGATTTGAACATGTAGAGTCGCCAGGTGTGTGAGATATTGCCTCTTAGGCTGATCTTGTTGATATACACACCAAATATCAACAATGGATGAGAACCTATGGACTGTAATAGTCCAATTAGTCCCACCAGGCGTGCCAAAAACTATTAACACGTAGAATTGCACCTGAATGTAGAGCTAGAAGGCTCAATAATCTCGTGTAACATTGAAACACTTTCGAGCCTATGGGTTGCTCATAATGAAAGTGAATCTCTAGAATATGGGTTGGTTCCCCTTTTGATTCTCCTAGAAATTAGTTTATCTAGTTGGAAAAGGGATGAAAAGATAATCTGAAATGAAAATCTAATCCTAAGAGGTGATACGCCAAATTGGTAATAACATGCAACCCGATTCATGAACACTTTTCAAGAGATTTGTTTACACAACTTAATTTGGGTAGTTTAAATCACACAAATAATTCACAAATAGGCTTTGAGAAATCTATCTTTTTATGAAGGAAAATTGGGTTTTCACAACTTAAAAGAAAGGATTAAATAGTTGAACAACTTATGACCTGTGATATTAAATTGATTTTGTGTACATGCAAATATGGATGAGACAAAAATTTAAAGGTTTTCAGATTCAAACACATTAAATTCGATCAAAATCAAACATAAAGACAACACTTGAAATTTGAGAAGGAAAACACTTGATTTTTTACTCAAAAATGAAAGGGATCTCTACAATATGATCTAAATGCCGAAAATAAACTATTGTAAATAAATTCTAAAGTTGACCTACAAAACTTTCTAACTCTCTATAATGCACAAGAGAGTAGGAACCAAGAACTAAGAAAAAACTTGTAATTTCTTCTATATAAAATATAAAGAGTCTCTATGTGCCAAGAGATGACACATGCAATTAACTGTGCATCTAAAAATATCTCCTCCAAGATGAACCACGAGCAAAAATGAAAACTCCCAAAAAGAGGGGTCAAAATTGAAGTAATTTGAGCTAAAATAGCCTCAAACTCACTGTCACAATTGGTTTGACCAAAGTTGACCTCAAAACCACATGAGATAACTAAAAATCAAGACCAAACTCTCCAGTTTAACTCCACTTTTGATTTTTGCATGATTTTGAGAACTTCAAAGGCACTCCAGTTATCTCCACTTCCTGATTTTTGCATGACTTTGAGATGAAGGTGATTAATCTAAATAAATATTAAAGCAATCGATTCAGGATTAATTTAACTTGTGTTATGGACTTGCCTATATTTGCATTTGCATGACATTAATTAAAGAAATTTATAATTGATTTCTCTAATAATGTTTACATTTCATTTTTATTTTGACTTATGCAAGAATTGAGGAGGTCGATCTTGAGTTTGATTTATAATTTTGCAAAGGTTTATAAATATATGCAAAGGTATACAAAAATACCTAATACATAGCAATAAATTTATGCAAAAGTTTAAAAAACCAAAGGAAAAAAATGCCTTATGTTGAGGTCGGCTAAAATAAGGTAAAGAAAACCCTAAGTGACAAAACCTAAGGCCTTCTTCACTTTGCATTCATTTTGCAACTTTCACTCTGCTTGTTTGGGCACCACCATTAGGGTTTGAAGTGGAGCTTTTCTAGAGTTCTCTACTAGAGTTTTCATGCATTTTTCATGAAAATTTGACAAAATGAGCTTGGGTAAGCTCTATGTCTGCATAAAATCTGCTTTTATTTTCAATATCTATGGGAAAATGCTTGTTCTTGAGTTCTATTATGCAAAAAAGATGAACGTATTCGGGTTTTTTTGTGTGTCTTTGATGTTCAATGCTTCTTTATGAAAGAAACTATAAAAAAATTCATTCTCTGTATTTTTTCATTGTTGAACTCTTTGAAATTTCTAGAGATGTCGATTGTATATACCTTTATTTGCAGGTCGTGACTCTTTTATTGTGCTTTTTGGTTTTAGAAATGATTGAGGGCCTTAGAACCCTAATTCAAGGATTGATTTGAGGGCTTCTCTCCTAGGCTCTAATTCTTGGTTGTGGATTCACTAAAAACCTGTGGCTCTTCTCTTCTTCTTCTCAGCCTCACATGGTTTCAACCTCCTATAAGGAGTTTCATTTTTTGTAACATGTATCTGGGTTTTCCTTATTTGAAGCTCGAGCTCCCTCCTTTTCCATTCCATATACATTTAAGGGGTTGATATTCGAAACCCTATTGTAACTTCAAGTTCAAGAATTTCATCTTTTTTGAAAGAAAAACTCTTAAGAGTTACCTATGCTCAAGGGTTTTGCCTTGTTTTAAGCTCTATAACCTGATTATTTGACTCTTGAAGTTGTTATTGTAAACTTGCTTTTGTAGAAATCTCATCTTGAAACTGGCCATTAAGATGATCAAATTCAACTTGAGCTTTCTCTCTAGCTAATTTTTTTTCATTTTCAGCCAATCTAATGCTTTTAATTATTTCTGGGAGTGACCTATCCACATTTTTTGATGCAACAAAATATCTCTTCCACCTCAATAACCTTGTCTGAGAGTCCTAAATTCTTATCTCTGAGAGTCTTGAGTTTAGCTTTTTCTCTTACTAATTTGGACCGTGTGGCATACATGCCTATACATGCATTTTCCTTGAGGGACAACTTTCTTTGCAACTCCTTGAGACATGAGCTTGGACATTTTCCACTACTCTATTGTCTTCTTCAATGGTAGTTTTAAGCTATTTTTCAATATGTTCTATGATGAAGCAATGTCCTAGCAATTAGAACTTAATAATAAGTTGACCCATCTTGAAACTAGTACCTAAGTTATTGTTTTCCATTTTTTTTCTAAATTCTCTGTACCTTTTGAAAGAAATAGGGAACCTTTATTCTGAGCTCGACCCCTTGCACTCTCATTTGGTTTCTCCCTCTTTTATAGCAGGCCATTATATGTTGTTTTGTATCTTACATCTAGTTCATTCAAAAGTTTATGAAGTTGTTTCTTGTGCACTCAACAATCATTCTTGAATTGTGTATGGTAAACTTGCATTTGAAATGCTTTGTTCATTAATAACAATGATGAAGAAGCTTCAAAATGTTAACTGCCCATTTAACTATCACCTTGAGATGTTCTTTACCCTAACACTTAGCATAATAGTAATATCTCCAATTACTTTTGATAATGTATTTTCACTGTTTCTTGGAAGCTTCATTCATGCCAAAACTTTCTTGATGTCCTTTCTAGCATTCTGAAGATGAGTGATCTTGATGGGTCCAATATTAGTGCAAGCTATATTTACATCATTATGTATCATTTTCTATGACACCATGTTGTCCTTGGCATGTATTAGATTTAAAGGTTATCATATGTCAATGTCTTAAGCAGATACAGAGGATGTATGATGTCTGCATGAAACTACATGACCATAAATATGCTTGCATACTATTATGTCAATGACCATTTTAGATGAATTCCATAGCACTATCTTCTACAAGTATCATTGTCTTTTAGGCTGCTCCATGGCATATGAAGGCCTTTGTAATGCTCTTTTTGATAGTGAATAGTTCATTATTATTAGTTCAAACATTTGTTCATATTTTTTCACAACATGATAAACAACAACTCAACATTTTAACCTTTGTCATTTGATTACAAAGAATGAACATCACTTATTACCCCTTATCCCTCTCAAACATCGAGAGGGCAACATGTTGGGCTCAACCCTTATGGGAGCCCATTTTTCCACCACATGTTGTGATATCAAACAAGATGAACCATGTAATGATAAATGAACTTGTATTTGCATAGTGAACAAACATGTTAGATAAAAATGCTTCCAATAATGATTTGAATCTTCTATTCCTGAATGTTTGTGAAATATGCATATTTGATCAAATGTTTCATAGGAGTAGATTATATATATGTTGATGTATGCATATGAGGAGAATTTTGATTCTGAGATCTAACACAATCTACTTATGTAGGTATCTCTAGCGCAACCAACGAAGGAGTTGGAGCTAAAATTGAAGACACAACTGTCAACTTTGTGATTCATCATTTAGGAAATGATGAATCAAATTTCATTTCATGTTCTTTACTTCTTCATTTGTATACTTTGCTCCTTGTGTTTCATTTATCTGTGTATACTTATTTACTCACACGACTTGGGTGGGACATCATATTTTGTACAATGAATAAAACAACAATTCTTGTATGCAAATTGTGTAATTTTTTCTATTGTTATAAAACATTTGCATAATAAAACTAAAATTCATTTGAAAGCATCTTTTGTGTAATGACAAAACTTTAATAGAAATTTGTATGTACCTTTCTTCTTTAGCTACAAATACTTGCTCCAACTCTACCTGATTGAGTTGTAAGTAAAAATTAGGTAACAATAATCATGTTCTTAGATTCGTAACACTATAACCTTTAGTGTGAATAAATGTGGAGCAATCTCATTTCTCCTAGAAACCCTATTTCACCAAACATACATGTTGTCAAACACATCTTCCACTATAGTACAATCCAAAACTAAAACTTTGGTTATGAAACCTTTGAACACATTTGATCATTACATCCAAACCACAAGAGCATATCTTCAATCATGAATAAATGTGGAGCAAAACACTGAACACCACTCTATCACACTAAACTCTCTTTTATTCAAATTTTCTCAAAAGCACTTGGAAACCAAGTGAACCAACTTCATCAACAACATTACTAGACCATCTTTGTAACACATTTGCAACATGCAACACTTTCCAACTACAACAATCTCTCCAAACACAAGTCAAGCCAACAACTTTTGCAACTATACTAAAGTAGGACATCAATGACAACACCATCATGTGTTGACATCAATACCCATAGCATTCCAACAATATCTTTATGCAAGGCTCAGTTGACATCAATAACAACACCCAAGAAACTCACAAACAACTCATGCTTCCAACATCTCCAAACTTCCAATAATCTCTCCCTTTGTCATTGATGGCAACATCTACTTTCTAAAAAACCATCAACAACAAAAGAAACCAACAACAATACTACAATAAGTAGTACTTCTGACTAGGAAAAATCTTTACTCTTCATCCTCTCCCTTCAAAAACTTCTTCTCCTGCAACACCTACATTCTAGATCACTCTCCTCCTCTGCTCCTCAGACAATACTCTCCCCCATATATTATTTTTTCAGACCATATTCTCTTTTGCACTATGCACCATGATTTTTCAACCAATTCTCTGCCCCTTTGACATCAATGGCAAAGGGCCATATACTCATCCAAATTTCTTGTTCTCCCCCTTTGACAACATTCAAAGGGAAACACTTGTACCTTTAACACATCATCTGCATACACCACTTTCACACTACTTGCAACACTAACAAGCAACTACACTTTCTCTTTACTGCACTCACTTCTTTTGCACTCTCTGACTTAGGGGCACACAATATGCGCCACCTGACTGCACCATCTAGCAACCACTACTACCTACTCCCCCTAAGAGGTAGCCTTTAGCATCAATCCAAGAAAATAATGTATCTTGAAATGCTTCCCAGAAAAATGCACACAATTATGCATCTAGTTGAAAGGAGGGGCAATAACCCCTAACTTCTCCTAGAGATACTCAAAAGTATCTTTTGGAAGAGTCTTTGTGAAAATATCAACAACTTGATCCTTAGTAGGCACATAATCAAACTTCATGTCATCATTCTCTACAAATTTATCTCTGAAGAAGTGATACTGGATTCAGATATGTTTTGTTCTTGAATGCATTACCAAACTCTTTGAAATATTGATTGCACTTGTATTGTCGCACATGATAGGAATAGGTTCATCATATGAAACTTTGGCATCCTTCAAAGTTTTCTTCATCCACAACACATGTGTGCAGCATGACATTGTTGCAGTATATTCTACTTCTATAATAGATAATGACATTGAATCCTGCTTCTTACTTAGCCATGAAACCAACTTGCTTCCAAGAAAGAAAGCACCACCACTTGCACTTTTACTATCATCTTTGCACATCCATCCCAATCTGCATCTATATATGCACTCAAAGAGAAGTTAGTATCCTTTGGATACCACAAACCATAATCTTGAGTGCCCTTCAAATATTTGAATATCCTCTTCACTACTGAAACATGAGATTCTTTGGGATCTTCTTGAAATCTAGCCACAAAACAAACTTAATGGATGATATCCAATCTAGTAGTAAGGTATAATAATGCACCAATCATTGATCTATACTTCTCTGGTCTATTTCAGGAGATTCATCATTCTTGCTCAACTTACAAGTAGTAACCATAGGAGTACATACTGGTTCAGAGTCATTCATTCCAAACTTCTTCAACATTTCCTTAACATACTTAGATTGTGATACGAATATACCTTTTTTGATTGACTGATCTCCAAACCAAGGAATAAATTCATCTCCCCACACATTGACATCTCAAATTCTTTCTACATTTCCTCGTCAAACCTTTTGCACATACCTTCATTTCCTCTGAATATTATGTCATCAACATATACTACCACTATTAAGATTTGTTCACCTTCAACTTTGAAATACAGATTTCTATTTGCAGTACCTTTCTTGAATCCTTGTTGCAACAAGTACTTATCTAAACTTACATACCAAGATCTAGGAGATTTCTGAATAGTCCATACAATGCTTTCTTCAATTTGCAGACCATGTTTGTATCTTATGACAACTAAAAACATTTTGGTTGTTCAATGTATACCTCTTCTTTTAATTCACCATTCAAGAATATACTTTGAAATATTTATGTGTTGTAAAAGCTAAAAAAATTCCTCAAAATCTATACCTTCAACCTTTGAGTAACCCTTACACATAAGTCTAGCCTTGTTCCTAACAAATTTTCCATCTAGCCTTGTTCCTAACAACTTTTCCTTGCAAAATAAATAAATATACATTATTATTTGTTAAGGAGTGTGTGTATAAATGTTGTATGCTTACAATATCATGCTTGCATCTATTCTCTATGACAGTGGTGGTCCAAGATTCTATCTCAATATGCTTCAGTTTAGTTCTTAGGGTAGAGAGATTTCTCTGGCAATATAATTATGGTCACTATTTCTTTTAGAAATGTAGTTTTTCTATGCCAGTTCAGAGGAGAGTATGTCTACACTAGTTCTATCATATTCCTTAGTTTTAAGAGGATGTGTTCAACATGCAAAAATATTGAAGTGAGAGAATCTTCTTTGTGTTTGTGTATCAACCAGTTGGAGTTCAAGGCATGTGTGGTAATGGCTAGTAGCGTATACAATTCAAATCTTGTGTGTGGTGTTAAGATAGGACCTGCTTAAGGTTCTTATCGTAGCGCATGGTATCATGTTATTTTAGTGTCAAGAAAATTTGTTTTTGGATTGACCGATTACATGTTTCATGTATTTGAATTTAGGTCCACCTTATTTCATCCTAGCTATTTGTGGATCCTTGGCCGACATAGAAGAGTGTCAATGTAATGTCATATATATTTCAAATGTTTAGATACATTGTATATATCAATGTGACTGCATGAATTAGAATTACACCTATGTGAAGAAGATTTGGTCATTGGTGCAAATTGAAGAGAAGGTGGTGAAGATAAAAGGGAGAATCATATTTCAATGTGTGCACCTATATCAGATCATTTATAGTAAGGAAGAGGGTCAATTGTGGCTCTAGCACATGTACATGTTGCATTAAAGATCTACAAGCTTTATCATTGTAATCTGATAGAACTGGTATTGTACCTGTTGTATTATTTCAATTGGGGATTGGTGTCTCCAGTAGGTTGATGCCTACAAGCACTATAGGGGATTTTTGTCTCAGGTAGGTTGGTGCCTACTTCAATGTGTAAAATTCACGTCTACATTTCTACATTGTGAGGCTAGATTTGGACAGTAGATCCAAGCAGGTATTCTCACCACAGTTTTTCCCATCTTAATGTTTCCACGTATATTTGTTGTCCTCTTGTGTGCTTTATGATTTTATGTTTTATTTTCTTATGTGGGGTTAAGTGTGAAGAATCATATAATCTGATAGCTATAAAAGAAGTTTAAAATTTAGAATTGATTAGATCTATTGATTCAACCCCCCCTTAGGTGATTGTGTTCCCTTCAGCCACATTAGTAGCCCACAAGTTCCTAAAGTTCCCTCATGATGGAATAGTGCATATTGTCGATGACATATGTGTAATGTAGAAAAAAGTATCCTTTTTCACGCTCATTTGGGCTTTTCTTGTGGTTTTTGACCTAGTTTTGCTTGGATTTAATGTAGTAATTTGACCAACACATTCACATTAGGTCTTGAACCCTTGTGAATCAATAAGAACTCTATGGTATCTTGCAAAGGTGTTGTGAAGTGTTGTAACCCACTTTCACACTTTTCTAGGACCTTTCCATTGTATTCCACTCAAATAACCTCTTTTTATTACTTACCAAGCCTTATTTCAAAGTGTTGTAAGGAGTTGTAACAAACTATCACACTTTCCTAGGCCTTTCATCAACAAATTGACCCTTTCTTATGATAAAATGACCCCTTGATGCACTTATAGGTCCTACTTAAGTGTGTTTCAGGAGACAATCTTGTTAAAAAACATTAATTACAGTATAATTCCCAACATCCACTTGAAATTTCCCAAGTGGACTAAGTCGCCACCTTGGGAAACTTAGCCCCATTTGGCATAAAAATAAAATTTAATCCAAAATTCTGGTGGGATAGTCTCCTAAACCCCAAGATCTTTTTGTGATGTGTTATTTTCAAGAAATTAGGGCACAACATGTATAAATAAAGGGTTTTTCCCTTCATTTTTTGATCTCTCCAATCTCCCTATTCTATTCATTCAACCAATCTTCTCAATCACTCATCCTTAATTCTTCTCAAGCATGCTAAGGTTTGAGCATTCTAAGTCATCAAGTGAGCATTCAAGGGCATATTCTTCAACCATTATTGCAGCAACTCAAGATCTATCATCAAGGCAAGGTTTCTAACTCCATTGTTTCATTCTTCATTTCATCATCTCTTCATTTTGGTTTAATTATCTATAAGGGGTTTGACTAAGGCAAACCCCCATGCCCTAACATCCAACATTTCTTTCTCTCTTTGTGTGATTTGCAGGTCTTGTTTGCAGATTTGTCAAAGAATAGGATTGGAAATATTGTCAACAACTTATCAAAGCTCTTCAAGGTTGTCAAAACCCTAAGAGAGTTTTGGAGAACACCTACAGGCCGAATTCTGTAGTTTCAAATCTGGAAAATCACTAGGAGCAAAAGTGCAAACCAAGAGATACAAATTCCCCCTTCGAATCTTTTGAAAAGTGAAAGTGGACACTTCCCCTAGTTGTGGGGACTTAGTCCCATTGTGCATATTTTTCAGAGATTTCTGCAGATCTGGATACCCTTTTGGATGAAACAAGCCCCAATGTAGTTTTTCAGAATCACCCTGAAAAAGGACCAAGTCACCCAATTTGGCACAAGTGTCCTGCCAGGCTTAAAAATCAGATTTTGCAAAATTCCAAGGACATTCACAGTCTTCACTCTAGCCTCTACCATTTTCTAGGTGCACACCTCTTATTTCACAATCTTCTATTTAGTTTTGATTGCATTTTTAGGTCATGTTTGCATATCTCAATGTGTTTTCAAACATAGTTTATTTTATAGGTTTTGCATTAGTATTTAATCTCTTATATCAATTTCCAACATTTAGATCATTGCATTTAGACATATTTACATCATACTTGCATTAGTCTTGAATGTGAACATTGTCATTTTGGTATTCAACTCTCTCCTTTTAGGTGAAAAACCCTAGAAGTGTTAGAGAGTCTTGTGGTACCAAAATATATGTTACAATATGATACAAACCCCTTGTGTCATATGGGGGCTTTTCGTTAGACCATTTTTGGCTTGCTCCTGTCGAACCTTTACTGTACCGTAGAGACTTGTTCTACAGGGAGCTTATTTTAGATACAAGACTGGAGCCTTGGCCCCTAATGCTATCTTTTCTCCTCTATCTCACACCATTTCCATGAAGGAATCTAGGTATGATTTCTCCTCTACACCTTCTTCCTTGAAGGATTTAGACAAGCATGCTCACATAGGTAGACCTTCTTCTTCTATCGCAATTTCACAACTACAACTGGCATTCTCAAGGTTCCTTCTACTATGCCTAGCATAGAGAACAAAAAGGCACCCAATTCATGAAATCTAAACCTTAAGTTTTCCAACCCTCGATTTTACCTACAATCCCTTGCCCTAATTTGTATGGTAAGGTGAAGCATGCAACCAGTTTTAGTTCCTCTCATGTTTCTCCTATATATCACCCCCTAAGGCCTCCTCTTGTTCCTCTACTAGCTTCCAAAATGGAGAAAGGAAAGGAGCCTATGGTCAAGACTCAAGTCTCTATTTTGTGACACCTCTTGTCCCTCCTAAGGAGCCTATTCTTCCACCGATAATGGTTGTGAAGGTTACTCTGGTGGAATAGGACACCATAGAGTCTTCTTAGGCCTCTATTCTTGGTAGTCATGACTGTCTAAACTGACTTGCACATGAGTATAAGAATTGCTAACAAGAATTGGCCTAGGAACATGATACCTTGCAAAATATTGAGGGTGAGCCTTTTGCCTCTATTCCTAACTATACTAGTTCTATTCTTGTTTATTTCTATTCCTATTGCTTCAATTTTTCTTTCGGCTTCCTCAATGCATCTTGATGAACCTTACCCCAAGTGGGTACAAGTGTTCATCACTCCCTCTTTGGAGCCTCCTTTGATCACTTCTCTACCCATTCTTCCTCCTTTTTTAGAACATGTGGATATGCCTCACATAAAGGTTCTATCTACTATGGCTCCTTTTGTTTCTCCCCTTTCTTCTATGGATATGCCTCACATAAAGGTTGTATCTATTGTCTAGCTCATTTTGTTTCTCCCCTTTCTTCTACTTCTGGCATGAGGATTCCACATCCTCCTCTTAAGCATAAATCAGAGCACGTCCTTACTTTGAAGGATGGTCGCAAATCCTTCTCTATCTTATTCATGTCGTTCTAGTTTGGTTTGTTCCATTCTTATGATGAAAGAGCCTCCTTCCTCCCCATTGTTTTTCACTATCCCTCCTCTAGAGATTGGCAATAACTCTCTAGTTCATCTACCTCCTTATATGTTCAATCATTGCACTCTACTCTAGAGAAGTGCATGTTCTAATCGATGGAGGACATCCCAACTTTGTCATCCATCTTTGCTAAATTGACGATGTTAGCCTCAAAAGAGATCCTAGATGAGGACGTTCAAGAGGCCTCTTCCTTGGCTCTTGTTGCAAATGAGTCTTCTGATACTACTCTCGTTGTCTTCCCTCTACAAGCCCATCTTCCCTCCCCTTATAATGATCTAGATTGAGAGCAGGATAACTTGTTAAAGGTGCTTGACTAGAGAAGTGCATCTTCTTATCTTTAGATTAGATTTGGGTATTTTTCGTATTCCCCCATACTTGTCTATTTATGTTTGTGCTCTCCCCTAGAGGATCCTCGATACCCTTGTAGGTAGTTGGATATAGGAGAGAAAAAATTTCATAAATTATTCTATATGTTTCATCATTCTTCTATTCATTGTAACTTAATTTTATTTTCACACTAGGGGTGACGCAAAGCATTAGCGCATTTAGGGCTCTTCCTCTCATTCCAATCTATTTGGGGGGGTGATGACAATTCATATAATTTACACTATATATACATTTATGATCAATTTTGACCTTGAATACTTGGATCTCCCTATGCTCTCAATCTCTTTATTTCTAATTTTTCTTGATGTTGCACAGATTCTATGTGTTATTCTTTATGCGATAACATTCTATAGATACATCTCGCTATGTATGTCATGACACAACATCTCTCTATCTTTCTTCTCCTTAGAATGACTTGTGCTCCTCTATGTAGTGCATATCATTCTAGGGGGATATCATATCTAGTTATTATTAATTTAAAAAAATAAAAATCTTGATGTCTTATGATCTTGTCATCTAGCTTCGGGGCAACCTAACTAGACCTATCTTTTCTATGATTGTCCTACAATTCAGTTTGCAGCATCCATAGGTCCCTATCAACTTTTCATATGGTATCTAGCATAACACAACTTGCTAGCCATACTTATCAGCATCGTCTTTATATCTGATCAAATTTATCACATTTATTTTTTTGTTTTTTCACCTAACATGGCTTTTTACAACTAACATGTTTGTGGTGAATTTATAGCCAACTTTGTAGGATAGAAGACCCGTGTCCTAGCTCAGCTTCACAATCACATATATAGGATCAAAGACTTGTGTCCTCTTCATCTTGGGTATATTCTCTTGAACCTCTTTATCTCTCTACGTTAGCTCGCATCTACTAGAATGCATATGCTCACTAAAGTGGGGGCAAAATGTAATGTAAAAAATTACATCCTATGTAATTTCACATTTCATAAACCTCCCCTTTAGATAAATTAAATGCGATAATGCAATGTCCCTTTTTATCCAACCTTAATTTAATCCTTAACACATTCATTCCTAGTTGTTAAGATGAATTTATGTCTCATGAAAATGTGTGTCGTGCACAAACATCTATGTGTCGCGTGAACGTCCTGAGTAGATTCTCAACTGTAGTAGCCATTGAGACGTTACGTTTCCTACCTACTAGTGAATGTAACGCCTCTGCTAGCTCACAAGCACATTTGGCCAACCCTTGGATGCATATACTTTCATAAAACACTTCATTTCATTCATTCTTGGACTCTAATACATCCAGTCTCTCCATCTATTACTCTTCTTTACCATTTGTCTACTCCTTTATTTTTCTTTCTTTCTCATGTTTACGACAAAGCTCTACTGAAGTTCTCTCTCAAGCTTGTCATGTTCATCAACTCAAGGAGAGAATTGTAGGCTATTGGTAACTCTCATGTTATTTCATTTCATATAATCTTGTCTTTATAATCTTGTCTTTGTTATCTACTTTTGTGATAGGGGTTCTCCTCCTTTTTGAGGTTTGTTTTTATCACACATCTTTATTTCGTATGGTTTATCTATCTCGATTCTACCTGATTGTCCATGGAGGTGAAAACACAAAAATGGGGGTTTGACTAAGGCATGTGAGGAAGCTAAGGTAGTGGAACAACTTCCTACACTAATCTTCAGAGGAGGATAACACAAAACTTTACAGATATTTTCAAAAGTTATAGAAACTTAAGCATAAATAAACATAAATATCATGCATACCACAACACAGTGATTTACATGGGGAAAATCCTTTCAGGAGAAAATTCCAACACTCCTTAACATCAGCCTATCCAAATTATCTAAGGTTAACACATTTCTTATAAAAAAACTAACAAAATTAAAATACAGAAGAGGTTTAGGGCCATAGGTACAAAGATGAAAACTACAATATTAAATTGAAACAAAACGTAGAACAATCACATTTGTAGTCTATCAAGACTTAAATAATGTAAATTTAATTGGTGATTACAAAAATGAATCACAAAACACAATCCATAAGAAAATATCTTTCATTATTCTTAAAGATAAATACACATATCCTTCTTTATTATTTAAAATTTTATTTCATTATATTTATGTGATAATGTGTAACTCGATTGCTTAACTAAATTAAATATATGTTAATAGTTTTATATTAAGGTAAAATATGATTTTGAAAAGGCCCAACCCTTGTACAAAACGGTAGATAAGAAAATAAATCTCAACAAACAAACAAAAAGCAAACATCAAACATTGGTAGCAAATTAACTTCATAACGATAAATTCAACTCACAAGAAAAAAAAGAATACTGAACAAATAATCAGCCCAAAAGATTATTTGAAACCAAATTGATTCAAAGAACTATAATTAACCACAACCATCTTATCCTTACTACCAAAATCCTTCCACACAAATCTCCTGTTTTTGGAAGAACCAAAAAGATCTAAAAGCCTACGTGCTACCATAAATAAAACAACCATCACATATGGTTAGAGAACTAAAATTAGTTACGTGGTTATACAGGAAAACCCATTTTATGTGATAAAGACATTCTTTTACTTTCGGGTGGAACACTGTAAATTATATGCAATAGATATCAGATAAGGGATAATACAAGAAAAAAGCTCGTTCCTGGTGTTGGTTGAGCTTGTTTAATGGTCGAACTCGAATCCTCAAGAGAGGGAGCACAGCCCATGAGGTCATATGCTTATATTGCTGTGGCCCATGGCTATGCTCTCTCTCTTCAGGAAACTATATCTCCCAACTATTCTGCAACACCCTGCAACAACACATTATGGCAACTCATCATCACCATAAAACAAAAGTAGGCTTATCTAGTTACGTTTCTGCACACAAAATAAAACCAGGAAACTATTTATTTTGGCCTATTCCATTTAACAACAGAAATGGAAAGAATTTTAAAGAGTGGAACTATTGAGGTTAATGTGCCAGCTGTGCTTTCTGCTTAAAACATCAATTATTTATGACTGATACGAGGTTATTAATAGTCGATATGAATTTTCTATTGTCCGTGTAAATTAGATAAGATTATTTCTGAATTCAATTGTATTTGTTTTTCAATCAACGTTCCTAATCACATCTAATAATCTGTCATCAGAAAGAAAATTTATATCTGTACATAATTTTATATTCCATTTTAGTTCTAACCACTCATATAGAAACATATTCCTGGGAACTGTGCTAATCCAGTGTATTTAAAAATGTTTACATTGTTGATTTATATCTCTTCATTAGAAAACCAGAATGCTGTGATCTTCAGACTACATTCAACTCAATTTTACCACTACAAATGTATGGCAATATATCAAAAAGAATTATCCTCTGGAAATACTCCTATAAACATTTTTCCCAAAGCCATGATTTTTGGGTAACAGTTTGTTTCTTGTTTTGTCCCAAAACTTGCCAACAGAACCTTTTTGATTGAATGGTAATGGCCATACAGAATTTAAATGATTTGAGGATGGAACCAAACAAACATATCACAGCCAGAGATAGATAGTTCAAGAATATATGGGCAGTGTTTAATATAATTTCATGTATTGAACAAATCTTATAGCCAATGAATAGATGACTGGAACAATATTTAAGTAGTGTTTTTGGTGTTTTTAGATTTGATTGTGTCGATAAGATGTTTCTGATGAAAAACTCAATACAGTCAAATTCAGAAACACTAGAAATCTAATCTCTTTAAATTTATAAGCAAATAATATAAATCCAATCTCTTAAAAATTTTAAGCAAATAAATATAAATCTCAAAGTTTGAACCAGCAGAGCTTAAAATCTAATACCCACACAACCAAATAGATCTCATTTTTAAAACTGTGTATAACCTTGTTACTGGGTATAAAATGCAAGCAGGAGATTGTACAGATTTGTGAAAGTAATAACAGAAATAAATCAGAGAGCCTGTATACTGACATTTCACCCATCTACCATAACCTAGGCTTCTGTTCAGAACAAATCTTCATTCAGCCAGTGGATCCTTAATTTTCTAAAACAAATCACACATTACCCACTGCAGATATTGCAAACAACAGAATAACAAACTGATGTAAATACACAGAATTTATATATCTACATACATATTTGGAAATGCTCTGCAACTTTGTCCAAGCATGCAGTCCATTATTGGTTTCATTTCTTGCCACAAAACATATTTTATTTACATTGATGATGAATTAAGCACAGCCATACAATACAAAAAAATCTGACAACTTTCCTTATGATCGGATAATGTGAGCTGGGGAATACAATATGAATATGTCCAATCAATGCAAAAGTCTGAATGGCTCCATAAATGTTTAACTACAATTTGTACGGCTCCATAAAATGCATTTCTTTCTTGGGTACAATAATTTGTTGAGCGATTGGGTACTTTTAGAACCACCTTTTTGGTAACTCTGAAATTTTACTTGTTCACAATAATATAGGGTACTATTAAGAAATTATTGTAATCAGAATTTTTGGTAATATATTTTTTCAATAAATTTGATGGTATTGATTTTATTTGTTTGTATTTCATCAATAGACAATTATACATTCAACAAATGTGTAATATTATAGAAATTTGGTGTTGAAAATTTAATTTTTTTATGATAGCATTTATTATATTTTATTGTTTTATTTAACAACCAAATAGAGTTAGATGGTGTATATAGGTTGTTTGGTGTTGTGTTGTCATAATAGTTAATGGGTTGTATGATAAATTGGTGGCTTTATGTGAAGGGACATTACCCCGAAAGATTTAATGTATACAATTATAAGTTTATTATTGAATCTATCTAAATTTTGAGGTATCTTTTGAGATGTACATTGTTTGTTGTTGTGTTGTTGTAATAGTTAATGGGTTGCATGGTAGATTGGTGACTTTATGTGAAAGGAGAGTAACCCTAAAGATTTAATGTATTCAATTATAAGTAAATTATTATTGATTCTATCTAAATTTTGAGCCATCTTTTGAGATGTACAATCATTATGACCTTTATAACTTTGTTTCTCAATGCCTTTTGAGATACATCCCTCTACTACTTATTTTAATTTTGATGCTCACTATCACCCAATATTATCTAGAGGATTAATCTTAGGAGTGTTTGTCCTCAACAATTAAAATGGGTTTTATTGTATATTTATGTGTGAGCAAGGTTGACCATTCTTCACAAATATACATTTTCTTGCAAATTGTTTAAACAACTTTGCTTATATATTTAGATAGTTCCAAATAGAAATTTGATTTCTCAAACAAATATATTGTTGTGTGGCAATGAATTTGAATTCTTCAAGACAAAGCTCTATGAAATAAGAACTAAGTTGTTTGAAGGATTCATGCATTATCTTCCATTACATGTAGAGAACAACATCTTTAGGACAAAGTCCTTGTACATGATTTGTCATCTTAGTGTTGGGGAGACTTAACATGTTAGTTTACAAGCCTTCCATTATCCCTTTTTGGTGGGTACAAAGTTATATGTCAAGTAGTGTTTGTCTACACCTAATGAGATAAGAGTGCATTGTTCAAGTACCTTATGCTAGTGTTTTTAGGATCCTTGTGTATGCTATGGTCTATACAAGACCAAACATTTCCCAAGTAGTGTGAGTATTTTTCCACTTTAGGGGTAATCATTGATGAGACATTGGGATGTAATTAAGAGGGTCTTCAAATATTTGTAGGTTACCTCTAAATGCTCTATTTTATATCATGGTAATATTACAAAGGGCCAACATTCCATTCATATTCATGAAATTATGAAGTGAGATTGAGCTAGAGATGTCAATAGTAGAAAAATAATCTATTTGGTTGTGTTATCATTTGGATGAGCAAGAGATAGGTTGTAGTAACTTTGTCCACTACAAATTCCAAGCACATGGTAGCTACTCATGCCTATAAGGAATCAATTTGGATTAAGATAGTATGTTCAAAAACATGGATAAGTAGAGGAACTATTCAAGTTATTTGTCAGAGTTGGAGTTCCATATTATTTACAAATAACTTGGCCTTTAATGTGAGGATGAAGCACATAAATGTATCATTACATTTTATTTGTAACATGGTAAAGAATATGAAGGTGACGCTAAATAAATTTGATACTTTAATGAATGTAATAAATTTGATACTTTAATGAATATCACAAATATATTAACAAAGCTTGTAATTGTTGAGAATTTTAGGTGGTGTAGTGATTCTATGGCCCTCCCCACCTTTAGTAATTATTTTTTTAATGGTCAAGTTCCCATTTTCTCTTTCATAAGACATTCAAAAAGTGGGAGAAGGTTGGTGAATGGATCTCAAAATTTCATGCTAATGTTTATATTTTTTTAATATTTTATATGTATTCATTATTATAATCTTATATTGGAAATGAGGTGCTTAACTATGATTTTTGTGATATCCCTCTCGCTTGTCCAAAGAAATTGAAGTAATTTATGCCAAACAATCTTTTATAGGCAGATATAGATTATAATTAAATGCTGGTCAAACTTCATAATAGAATCATGGATCTGAAAGAAGAACAATTTCCTTAATAAATTGGATTAAATATGAGCAAAGGCAGCAAGAAGAGATGATCATAAAGAGCAATGAACCTACTCAAGGCAGGTCGGCGATCTCAAGCAAGGAATAATGTTAATAAATTAATTATTCCTAAGAGCAATTCCCCTAATCAAACATAATTTAGAAGAGCATAAATTAAAAGGACAACGATTAACATTAAACCAAGAGAAATTATTCATATGCATGTAATTGATAAGAAAATCAGACACAACGAACATATTGTGATGCTATCGTTCATTTCTAAATCAATTATCGTTTCAGCTTACATCTCAGAATTTATATCAGATATTGGTTGCATTCTACAAGCATATTATCTATTGTTTTCAATATATAAGTCACATAACCTAATCAACATTAATAACTATTGAGGACAGCTCTTAATCGACGAAAGTATATCATTAAAAGTTTGATTGATTCTTGGCCTAATTTTTATAAAAAAGTTAAAGATAAATTTATAAGGGGACATTACACTTTTTCATGGTGCATTATGTGTTGGGTGTTTTGGATTGTTGTAAGAGAATCTACGTTATTATGATATCAAAGATAAGAGTTAATTGTGACATAATATTGTGACACATAAAAGCATAATTATAGAGAAGTTACACTGGAATCTTGAAGAGCATTGTGATAATTCATGTCAGCATTTTTAAATGGAGCTTATGTAGCCAAAAATGATGTTATCTATTTAAGGAGTCAATTGTGAGTTATGATTTTGGTGTTATCTATTTAAGGAGTCAATTGTGAGTTATGAAAACATATTACGAGTATAGGTAATATACTATTTTTATCACAATAGACTCTTTATGGGTATTGGGTATTAGAACTTGAACAAGTTTGGGTGCCACATTTGTGGATGAAATTTACTCATGGTATTGGGCTTCCATTTTATGATTTCTTGTATTGTATATTGTATAAATTGGGTGTTTGGTTTGGAGCTAAGTATGGTTTATTTGTAAATATTGTTATGCTACTAAAATTTCTCCAAAAATTGTATGCTAGTGTTACCATGTTAAGACATGGAAGTTGTATTGTAACATGCTTATTATTGAATAATACAATTGATTTTTCTTTAAGTAGCATTTTTCTCCCAAAAAGGTTTTCCTTACTTAAATCACTATGTATTTGTTGTAATATTTTTATAATAGTATTATCATTTAATTTTGTATACTCTTCTCTTAAAGATAAGTGTAGGAAGCATGTTTTGTACCATTATTTCCTTTCAAGAGACTAGAAAGATAAAGATGGAGAAATGGGGAAAGAGGTCTAAATTATCTTTGTAGTGGAATAAAATAAGGCAATGGAAAGCATAGGTTTAGGGGGAAATAGTGGAGATTGACAAAGAAATTGAGAAGGAAAATAAATTAAGATAAATTAAGGTTTAGAAAGACAAAGGCAATGTGGGAGAGGGTTCAAAGGAAAACCAAATAGAAAATTATATAAGAAAAAGGTTATGTAGGGATAAAAGACACCATAATAAGGTGTAGAAATAAGAAAAATAGAAAGAGGGTGAAGAGGATTTGAAAGGAAAATGGAGAATAAATGGAAGCTATGGGGAAACTAGGGTTTAAAAGAAAGAAGATGAGGGTGTGAGATGTACATGGAGCATAAAATAGGTATGAAAATGGATTAAATGGTTGATATAGAGAGAGGGGGATGTTATAACATGCATAAACTATACATTAATCAAAAAATATGAAAAACTTAATGAAAATAATAAAGGAACAAGCTCACCCAATGTAAAACCATGGAACTCAACCACCTACTGATGAAGATATTCTTGCAAAGGTGTTTAAAGACCTTATTAAAAATAGTTGAAAAAGTAGAATTCTAATCCAATAGCAAAAATAATTAAAATAACACAAACAAGTAATACTTTTAATTTTAATGTGTTAAAATGAGTTGAAGATAGGTTTATTTTATAGATTATCAAAGACATTTTGAAGAGGAAACATATAGACTTGTTGGAACAACCTCTAATTAATGAACTTGTCACTTTTTTTGTGGGAAGATGAAAATACCTAGCCACCATCATGGGGGTATTCCACCCGGTGGAATTCAAGTTAGTGTGGTCCCTAGCGTTCTAGGAGGCTTATTTATTTGGAAAGATAAAGATTAGGAAGCTTATATTATTAGTTCGTATGAAATTTTTCAAATCTGTATAAATTAGATAAGATTTATTATATATTCAGTTGTATATTTTTCATTTGATGTTTCTTATCATATTTAATAATCTATCATCAAAAATAAAAATTTAGTGAATTTAATTTCACATTCTATTTTAAATCTAACCACTCATATAAATTCCATTGAAACATATTCCTGTACCAATAGCAAGAAATAAAAAGTGTGGTAATCCAATGTATTTAAAAATGTTTACATTTTTTATTTAATCTCTTAATAAGAAAACCAGAATGCTGGGATCTTCAGACTGCATTCAACTCAATTTTACTAAAAAATGTATGGCAATATATCAAAAAGAAGTATATCCTGGCAATACTCCTAAAAACATTTTTCCCAAAGCCATGATTCTTGGGTAACAGTTTGTTTCTTGTTTTGTCCCAAAACTTGCCAACAGAACCTTTTTTGATTGAATGGTAATGGCCATACAGAATTTAAATGATTTGAGGATAGAACCAAACAAAAATATCACAGCCAGAGATAGATAGTTCAAGTATATATGGGCAGTGTTTAATATAATTCCATGTATTGAGCAATTTTTCTGCAGCCAATGGATAGATGATTGGAACAATATCTAAATAGCATTTTTGGTGTTTCTGGATTTGATTGTGTCGATAAAATATCTCTGATGAAAAATTCGAAACAATCAAATCCAAAATCACCTTTACCCTTAAAAATCTAATCTCTTCAAACTTCTAAGTGAATAAGTATAAATCTCAAAGTTTGAACCAGTTGATTATTAAGCAGAGCTTAAAATCTAATACCCACACACCCAAATCTGCCTTATCTTTTAAATTGTGTATAACCTTGTTACTGGGTATAAAATGCAAGCAGGAGATTGTACAGATATGTGAAAGTCAAAGAAATAACTGAAATAAATCAGAGAGCCTGTATACTGACATTTCACCCATCTACCATAACCTAGGCTTCTGTTCAGAACAAATCTTCATTCACCTAGTGGATCCTTAATTTTCTAAAACAAATCACACATTACCCACTGCAGATTTTGCAAACAACTGAATCCAAACTGATGTAAATACACAGAATTTATAAATCTACATACATATTTGGAAATTCTCTGCAACTTCGTTCAAGTATGCAGTCCACTGTTGGTTTCATTTCTTGCCACAGAACATATTTTATTTACATTGATGATCAATTAAGCACAGCCATACAATACAAAAAATCTGAACTTTCTTTATGCTGGATGAACCCCACATGATTGGTTAATGTGAGCTGAGGAATAGAATATGAATAGCTATGTCCAATGGATAAGTCTGAATGACTCCATAAATGTTCAACTACAATGTGTACGGCTCCATACAATAATTTGTTGAGCAATTGGGTACTTTTATAACTACTTTTTGGTAACTCTGAATTTTACTTGTTCACAATAATATATTATATGTTGCAGTTTGATATGTTTTATTTTACAACAAAAAAATATTGTAATCAGAATTTTTGGTAATATATTTTTTTATAAATTTGATGGAATTAAGTTTATTTGTTTTTATTTGGTCAATAGATAATTATACATTCAATAAATGTGCAATATTATAGAAATTTGGTGTTGGAATTTAATTTTCTTATGACAAAATTTAATATATTTTATTGTTTATTTAACAATCAAGTGGAGTTAGATAGTGTATATAGATTGTTTGGTGTTGTGTTGTGGTAATAGTTAATGTGTTGTATGGTAGATTGGTGGCTTTATGTGAAGGGAGTAACTGTAAAGATTTAGTGTATCAAATTATAAGTTTATTATTGATTCTACCTAAATTTTGAGCCATCTTTAGAGATATACATTGTTTGGTGTTGTGTTGTCATAATAGTTAAAGGGTTGCATCGTAGATTGGTGGCTTTATGTGAAGGGATTTTAACCCTAAAGATTTCATGTATCCAATTATAAGTTTATTATTGGTTATACCTAAAATTTGAGCCATCTTTTGAGATGTGCAATCACTATGACCGTTATAACTTTGTCTCTCAAACACCTTTTGAGATACACTCCCTCTACTACTTATGTTTAATTTTGATCCTCGAGACTATCCCCAATATTATCTAGAGGATTAATCTTAGGAGTGCTTGTCCTCAACAATTAAAATGGGTTTTATTGTATATTTATGTGTGAGGAAGGTTAACCATTCTTCACGAATATACATTTTCCTACAAAATGTTTAAGCAGCTTTGCTTATATATTTAGATAGTTCCAAATAGAATTTTAATTACTCAAATAAATATATTGTTGTGTGGCAATGAATTTGAATTCTTCAAGACAAAGCTCTATGAAATATGAACTAAGTTGTTTGAAGGATTCATGCATTATCTTCCATTACATGTAGAGAACAACATCTTTAGGACAAAGTCTGTGTACATGATTTTCCTAAATGTCACTTCACTTTTCACACTATGATTGAGCAAACACGTACATCATGGAGGTAGAAAAGTTTTGTAGTCAAATATTTATATATAAATAATGCTTAATGTCCAAATAATTTAAATATTAATGGATATTGTTTCTCATATCTATATCACCTTTTTACATCTTAAATAGATTGTAATATACATCTTTCTCAACATAAATTTTTAAATGTCTCTCTTTTATGTGTAGGCTATGGCGCTTCTAAATGACTTAAAAATTGTCATATGCTCTAATTATTTTTAGGT
Source organism: Sequoiadendron giganteum (assembly GCA_007115665.2). NCBI lineage: Eukaryota > Viridiplantae > Streptophyta > Pinopsida > Cupressales > Cupressaceae > Sequoiadendron > Sequoiadendron giganteum. The sequence goes on from CM021102.1 coordinate 576,838,922, forward strand.
AGCAATTGTCCTCTACTGGTTATTAATTTTTTCAATAACCTCAATTTGAGATATATAAAAGAGAAGGCCCTAGATACAACTAGTGGATGTATATGGGTGGATGCATAAATCCATGTGTTACTTGTGGGACATATATTATTTTAAAAATTTATGTAAAATAGTGGTGCAATCAAGGATGGAGGGTTCGGGAATGGGACTGTCCAACCTTGCAGCAAGATTAAACACAACGAAAACTTAAAGAAATTGGAACAACAATCATATATGAATATATATGGAATGATCAATCAATTATTCACTGGAAACATGCCATGCCTTCTGGCTTACTGATTACATAAAGATTTGGTGCTATGCCCAGACCTACATGCAATTCAAAACCCTTATCTATGATCTAACAATGATGCGAAAGATAATCATGAATGAATTGAATATCTCCTAATGCAAATACACAATGCCTATATATCCATATCCCAGCTCCATAAAAGGGTCTACATCAGCCTCAAGAGGTTCCAAACCCCAAAGTTGATGAAACATGCAAGTGTTGGCCAAAACATATGGTTCTTCATTATTCAGAGCTCTGTAAGTTACAGAATAGGTCGAGACTGGGTCCGATAATGCAAGAAAGAATGCAAATATTTTTGGTTGATGCAAGATTTCTCGCAACCGGGGATGCTCCTGCATCAGACACCCTAGGTTGAAGAAAAGTGAGCCTCTCACTTTTTGGGGGCTAGAGGAAAACCAATGTGATCCGCCTCAGCTTGAGAAATCCATGACGAATCTTCCTCCGATCTGACTAGATATTCCTTATATTGCTTTCCTCTGGTACTGCAGCCAATTCTATTATCTAAAACTTCCTCAATTTCCTCTGGATGATGTGCTATTTGGTCCGGTAAACTAACTTCTTTATCCTTCAGTGATCCTCCTTCATGGTACTGGTATAGGTTTGCAATGTTGAATATAGATGATATGCCAAACTCCTCTGGTAGCTCCACTTCGTATGCATTTCCTGAATCAAACTTCCTAATGATCTTACAAGGTCCAAACTTCTTCATCTTCAACTTGTTATATGTTCCAACCAGAAATCTCTCTTTCCTTAGATATACCATTACTTCCTCTCCTACTGCAAACTCCGTATGTCTCCTCTTCTCATCTATTCTTGCCTTGTAGATGTTGTTCATCTTCTCTAGATGTTCCTTGACTTGTGTATGCATTGTTTCCATGAATCCTACAAAAAAAATTTCCTTCGCACTCCTTTTATTCTCCATGTTGATATCTCTTAGTTCGGTTACCTCTCTAGGTTGTTGTCCTATCACAATCTCGAATGGTGTCTTCCCTGTGCTCTAATTTACCAAATTATTGTATGAAAATTATACTTGTGGTAATATTAAGTCCCAATTTCCTGCTTTACCTTCAGTCAAACATCTCAACAAGTTTCGCAAACTCCTATTCACCACTTTTGTTTTTCCATCTATCTGTGGGTGAAATGATGAACTATACTTCAAATATATCTTCATCTTTTTCCATAATGTCTTCTATAAATAGCCAATGAAGTTAGTGTCCCTATCTGATGCTATGCTCTTCGGTAGTCCATGCAATCTCACAATATTTTTAAAAAATAGGTATGTAACATGTATTGCATCACTGGTCTTCTTACAAGGTATGAAATGCGCCATTTTAGAAAATTTGTCCACAACCATAAATATAGAGTCAAATCCTCTCGATGTTTTCGGTAATCCCAACACAAAATCCATGCTAATATCTTCCCATGGTCCCTCTAGTACTATAAATGGTGTATACATTCCAGTGTTCTGACTGTTTCCTTTTGCAACTTGACAAATCCTACAACTTTGAACATACTTTCTGAAATCCTTATACAACTATGGCCAAAAATAGTTCTCACTCACCAATTCTATGGTCTTATCAATCCTAAAATATCCTTCCAATCCTCCACAATGATTTTCCTTGATCAAATTTTCTCTCATTGAACTCTTAGGAATACATAACTAGTTGTTCCTAAACAACATACCTTCCTGAATGAAATAATCCAACCATTTGCTTCTATCTATCTCTACAGGTTCCTTGCAAGCCTTCCATGCCTCAAAAAAATCAATGTCACCCTTGTACATATGCTTCAGTTCTTCAAAACCCAATACTTTAGTTCTCATCTCTATCAACAAACTCCTTCTCCTGCTTAATGCATCTACAACCTTGTTTGATTTTCCACTCCGGTGCTTTAATACAAATGTGTAACTCTGCAAGAATTCTACCCATCTCATGTGTCTCTGGTTCAACTTTCCTTGACTATTCAAATATTGTAAAGCTTGATGATTTGTATACAACACAAATTCCTTAGGCAACAAGTAATCTCTCCACTTCTTCAAGGCTTGTATTATTGCATAAAATTCTTGATCATAAACTGAATATCTTCTCCTGGCATCATTCAATTTCTCACTGAAATAAGCTACTGGTCTCCCTTCTTGACTCAACACAGCTCCTATTGTGCTTCCACTAGCATCACAATCTACTTGGAATACCTTATCAAAGTTCGGTAAAGCCAAAACAGGTTTTTCTGTCACCCTTTTCTTCAACAACTCAAAACTCTTTTATGCTCCTGATGTCGACTTGAATTCCTTCCGATCACCTCTCATTGTTTATGTCATAGGTGTGCAAATACTACTAAAGTTTCTGATGAACTTCTGGTAAAAAGTTGCTAATCCATGAAATGATCTTACCTCTCCAATGTTCGCAAGTGTAGGCCATTCAACTATTTCTCTAACCTTCTCAAGGTCCATCTTCAGTCCTTCTACATATATCACAAATCCCAAGTATACTAGTTCTTCCTTCATGAAACTACACTTTTTCATGTTTATCAACAACTTCTCTTCTCTTAACCTCTGAAATACCTGTCTGATGTACTCCAAATGTTCTTCCTTAGTCTTGCTAAAAATCAAAATATCATCTAGATAAACAATGACAAACTTTCCCAAGAACTTCTCCAAGACTTCATTCATTATCCTCATAAGTGTACTTGGTGCATTAGTTAGTCCAAATGGCATGACCAACCACTCATACAATCCCTCATTTATCTTAAAATTAGTCTTCCATTCATATCCCTCTGATCCTGATCTGATGGTATCCACTCTTTAGGTCTATCTTGGTAAAATACTTGGCTCCACTCAAACTGTCCATCATGTCATCCATCCTAGGAAATGGGAATCTATACTTCACTGTCATCTTATTAATAGCTCTTAAATCTGTACACATCCTCCATTCTCCATCTTTCTTAGGTGTAAGTACAACTGGTACCGCACATGGGCTCATACTTTCTCTGATCAACCCCTTCTTCAGCAATTCTTGTATCTTCCTGTTCAGCTTCGCATTCTCTACTGGTGTCATCTGGTGTGCAACCTTGTTTGGAAAACTAGCTCCGAGAATAAGATTCATATGATGACTGATACTCTAGATAGGTGGTAATCCTTCTGGCACATTCTCTGATACAAGATCTTGGTACTCTATCAATATTTCAATGGCTTCCTTCTTTGGTGGTCCCTCTTCTTCCAAAGTTCCATGCTTCCTTGGAATCGAATTAAAACACATGTTCTCATGTTTTAATCCATCCAAAAATTTCCTTCCATCAACCAAATTGATTCTAGTTGTACCATATTCTTCACTTTGAGGTTCATCTTCCAAAGTTTTCAAGGTGATCCTCTTTCCATTTGATGTTATGGTATAGGTATTCTTCCTCCCATCATGTATAGCTTTCTTATCATACTTCCAAGGTCTACCCAACAACATATGGCATACATCCATCGACATAATATCACATAGTACTTCATCATGATATGACCCTATTTTAAATTTCACTAGCCATTGCTCACTTACTAGTATCTTGTGCTCATCTTGAATCCAGGCTATCCTATAAGGTTTCGGATTTTTCTTCTTTCCAAATTCAACTTTGTCACCATTTCCTCAGAAACTAGATTATTTGTACTACCACTATCAATGGTAACTTTGCAACACTTACCTCCTGCCTTATATCTAGTCTAGAACAAACTTTTCCTCTGTGGTGCTTCCTTAGGTTCCTCCTTCTTCTAGAATAATGCTCTCCTCATGAATAGCAATTCTCATTTCTTAGGACTTCCTCTGAAACTCGGTGTTCCCTCTAGTTCTTCCTCTGCATATCCGGTTCTTGCATGGTTTTCTATCTTCTTACTTTCTTGGTGACACTCAAATGCTCTATGTCTGTCTCCTCCATATTTAAAACAGGTTCCTCTAAAAGTTATCTTGTCATATCCCTTCTCATCTTTCCGACATCCATCATTACAATAAGAATTGTAGCCTCCTCTATTATTACGGTAAGAATTTTTGTCATCTCTCCCTTTCTAGTATGAACTGGAATCCTTCTCTTCCTTGCAGTATGAATCTTTTTCCTTGTTTTGTTCCCCATATGGTTTTTCTCCACTAGGATGTGACCTTCCTCTCTGAAATATACCTCCTCTTTCTCTTTGTCTTTGTTCATGTCTTTTGTTTAGTTTTTCCTCCACCTTTAATGCAAATTGATACGCTTCCTCAATCGAATTCATCCACACTAGAATCAACTCTTCTCAGATGTTCATTCTCAACCCATTGATATATCTTGCCACTTTCTCCTTGCTTGCTTCACTATGTCTAGTTCTGATAATGATCTTATGAAATTCTTTGGTGTAATCTTTTACAGTATTCTCCTTCTATCTCAAGTTTTGCAATCTCTTGAGTAGCTCCAACTCATAGTCTATAGGTATAAACTGGTTCTTCAAATTTTTTTACCATCCTATCCCATTTCATAATCTTCTCTTTTCCTTTTTTGTTTCTTTTCAATTGAACTTCCTTGCACCATATTGTAGCATGTCCCTTCAACTTAGTCTTTGCAAATCTCACTTTCTTCGGATCTTCAATTTATTCATTCTTCAAATATTCCTCAATGCCATTTATCCAATCAATCAACTCTTCAGGGTTTAGGTTACCAATATAGTTCACAATCTCCATTCTAGTTCGCTTCCCTATTTTCAAAATAGCCTTCAACATCTTCACCTGATCTGATTCTTCCTCTTATGTAGCCTCTTCAGCTAGGTCTGTAGCTTGAACTTCATCATCATCACTTTCATCATTAGGTCTAGGGTTTAAGCCCTTTCTTTGATCTTCTTCAACAACATCCAATATTACTTTCATTGTTTGCATCATTTTCATCATCTCATCCATCTTTCAAGCAACATTAACAGTAGTATGAATTCTCCTCGGTGACATCTCTTCCTAGGATCTGGTGCAACTGCCTCAAATCGATGATTTGGCTATAGGGTTGCAACTACCTCACTAACGACGATCTGTTGACAAACACAAGTAGGTTGAATCAAGTTGGTGATCTGTCCACACAAAGATCTTATGGAACGCCTTCGCTCAACTTTGTTCTTCTCTCCCAGAGTTTGCAAACTCACTCTGATACCACTTGGTGCATTCAAGGATGGAGGGTCTGGGAATGGGACTGTCAAACCTTGCAGCAAGAGTAAACACAACGGAAACTCAAAGAAATTGGAACAACAATCATATATGAATATATACAGAATGATCAATCAATTATTCACTAGCAACATGCCCTACCTTTCGGCTTACAAATTACAAAAAGATTCGACGCTATGCCCAAACCTACATGTAGGTCAAAACCCTTATCTATGATCTAACAATGATATGAAAGATAATCATGAATGAATTGAATACAGGGAAAACTTTAGTGGCGAATCTTCGCCAATTGGCAAATAATAGAAATCGGGACCTCCAAAAATGGTGAATAGTGCAAGCTAAAAAGGAGACTGAATCACCAGGTTTTTACAAAAAATAAATTTGTCTTGATTAATTCGCCATAAAAACGATGCGTCATTGGAAATTATTTGCCAGTAGTTTATACCATAATTAAAAATATTAACTATATTCGCCAGTAATATTATATTCCTTCGATCAATTTTGGGGTAATATCGCCACTAATAATAAAATACTATTTAATTTTAGGGATACTTTAGCAGCTTAGCCTTGAATATGCATTTTATCTATTGCCATTGATTAGATTTTTAATCGGATGGCTATGATTTGATTCCATGACCTAATATGCATGTGCCTTTTCAAAGGCTTGCTGATGCCCGAAATTTGTTTTGGGCCACACGATTAAATCTAATCATGTGGTCCAAAACAAATTTTGAGCCTCAACAAGCCTTTTAAAAGGCACATGTGTATCAGGCCATGGAATTAACTCACAACCATCCAATTAAATAGTTAATAGATGGTAACTTTTTCAGTTTTCATTCAGTCCACATGTGTATTAGGCCACGGAATTAACTCACAGCCATCCGATTAAATAGCTAATCGATGGTAACTTTTTCAGTTTTCATTCGGTCTTATTTTTAAAGTGATATTTTGAATAAACGCTTAATCTGTGTGTGCTCCAATGCATTTTCAATAATGAATTTATGCTTGGTGGCGAGGGGCGCTGCCCCTCGACCCCACCTGTATTGCGACAGGAGCGCGTCGGGGCCGCTGTCCCCGGACCCCACGAGGGGGCGTTGCCCCCTCGACCCCCACAAGGGGGCTCTGCCCCCTTGACCCCACCAGTGGCTGCCGCCCCCAGGCCCCTACTTCAATATTACAAAAAATAAAAATATATGGGGGAACTACGCCGATCAACTATGCAAAATTTTAAAGGAGACATTAGCCATTGTAATTAATCTTTTTAGTGATTATTCGCTAGGATTCGCCAGTGTCATTATTATTTTTAATATATTATTCATTAAGATACGCCAGGATTTTACAACTTTTTTTAATAATGTGTATAGATTCGCTAGGAAAATTAATAGTTTTTTCAAAAAATAAGGAAGGATTCGCCAGGATTTTACACCTTCGTCGAGGGGGGGGTTTCTTAAAGTTATCCCTAATTGAATATCTCCTAATGCAAATACACAATGCCTATATATATCCATTTCCCAGCTCCAAAAAAGGGTTCGCATCGGCCTCAAGAGGTTCCAAACCCCGAAGTTGATGAAACATGCAAGTGTCGGCCAAAACATATGGTTCTTCATTATCCAGAGCTCTGCAAGTTACGGAATAGGTCAAGACTAGGTCTGGTAATGCAAGAAAGAATGCAAATATTTTTGGTTGATGCAAGATGCTCGCAATCAGGGATTCTCCTGCATCAAATAGTATGCCTTGTCTTGGGATAAAAGTAAAATTGGACATAAGCTTCTAATTCAAAATATTTTTTAATGATCTAACAAAGGCAACATGCTTTAGAATTTTTCCACAAGGGGATACCTCCTCTCCTACAACATAAATTTTAGCAACTAATTTAATGTAGATATCAACTTTAACTTTTAGCTTATGATATCCACATGTGAATTCTAAGGGATAGTTTGATATATCAACATTAGATTTACAACTTAGATATCAAAATGAGAAGTCCAAGAGCTATTTAGATATTAACATTAGATTACAACTTAGATATTAACTTTATTTGTCAGTAATGGAAGTCCAAGAGTCACCACGTACATTATCACTTTACAAATCACTTTTGGGATTTGAGCTTGGGTCTCCAAAATGATAACACAATATTGTAACCAATTAAGCTCAACCTCTTTGACTATGATATATTTATTTATTTATTAAATACATATTTTATATTTCTAATCAAAATAGGCCTGCTTATTACAAAAACCAAAGGCCTTTGTTTTAAACTATAAACACTTGAAAATTGTCCACAACTAGCCACATTAGACTTTAATCTATCCTAGCCATTAATCAAATAAATTATTTAATTAATTAATTATAGCCTTTATCCTCAAGCCTTCATAAATTAAATAAAAATTATTTATTTATCTTTTCCCACTTCAAATCCCACTAGTTAATCAAAACCAATTAATTAGCTAGTTCATCTCTTGTACATGCCTAATTATGATTAATTTAATTAATCACATCCTAATCCCACTTATCCTAAAAAGATACAATGAAATCTTGATCCTCCATTTGATCAAACAAGTATTCACCCTCAATTTAGCTCATTTGACTCTTCTACATGTGTGAGAGGTCACGTCTCCATCCACTCTTCCCCATGTGTCCTTGACAAGACAAGTGTCACATTTTCTCTTTCCAATGTGTCCTCAACATGTGTGAGAGAAAACATCTTATTTCCTATCTTTCATAGGTGTGCTCAACATGTGTGAGACACTTTCCTTATCCACTCTTCCTTGTGTCTCCTCACACATGTGTGAGAGGAAACATGTCTCATAGCTCTCTTTTTCATGTGTCTTTCTCACACATGTGAGAGGACTCATCATCCATGGTTATATTTGGTCAAATAAATCATACGCCTTGATCTTTCCTCAATCCTCTACTCCCAAATCTATCAACCTAGTGATTGCACTTTGCATACCCATCAACCTTAACCTCTCATGAATCTTCCACCATTGATCTTCAAATGGAATCCTAGCCCTTGACCAATCCCTCCTCATAAATATTCATCAAGGTCACTGCAAGATATTTGTATCATCGCATTTTATCCTAAATGCATGCTACCATTTTGATAAATAACATACAGGTGGGTGCAGAAAGATGGGGGGCCAAAAAGTGGCCAACCATCTTTCAAATTTAAAAAACTCATAATGCGAGCACATTATAGTCAATATAAACAAAAAAAGAAACTTTCATCCATTCTTTATTCTACATTTTATTGTTTATCTATGGCCTACAAACCCTCAAGAGCATGCTCATGTTATAGGAAGTCTCATTCTTCATTATTTCTTCTTTGAATCTTCGCCAAAATGCCACCACAACGTCAGGGAGGTCAAAGGAGTAAGTTTTTATTATTTTTTTGTGTGAATTTGTTATTAAATAGGTAGATTTAATATGCTTTTTGATGTAAATTTATTTAATTTTTAGGAAATGATAATACACCTCTAAACCCTCCTAAAATTCCTCTTTAAAATATTGATTCTCCTCAACCCCATTTCCCTACTGAAGAATGAGCCCAACAAACACCTCCAACAATTCCTCATTATGTTCTAAGAACTCAAGACAATTTAATGGGGTAAATTGAAAATAACAAAAAATAAATTCAAGATATAATTGCAAGGTTGAAAGATCCTACAAGCTCAACCTTGCATAGAACCACTCTTACTCAATCACTTGAATCTATAGTCGCATGTAGATTCAATTAGCAAGAAAATAAGTGGTTGGTCAAAAAAGAGGAGAGTTTAGAGAATTTTATGCAGATAAATTATCCTATAAACAAGTGAAAGATGAAAAAATTACAAAATTTGACTTGTGTGCCCTATTCACAAACCCTAGAACAAATCAACCTTTGCATCCTTCAAGCACTTATCCATTGGTGCAACCACCAAGGGATAAAGAACCATTTTTGGCAGAGGTGGTGGATGGTTTTTGACCATGGACTCCATGCAACAATAACGAGATGTCGCAATATTTTTTGAGGAAACTCTACTGTGAGTTTGTCCTCAATAAAATCCCAAATTATTTTGATATGCAAGACTTCCAGGGTAGAGATGGGGGCTTTGTATAGGACAGAGTGGGGGCACGTCTTGAACCACAATGGCCAATGAGATGAGCACTTTCTAGACCAGCATATGAGCATGTGGTCATCCCTTCCATTATGAAGGAGAGTGTTGAGGTCAATACACTATAGTCGATTACTTCCCTGACCTAGAGCCTCATATAGCATGTCAATCCTCTAGCACAAGAGAGTCGGGCGAGTCTTCGGGGAGTAGAGTTCCACCTCATATTTGTCATGCTTGCGGGTCACCCTACAGTTATGACCCCATGCATAGTCAAGACACAGGTACATAGGGTACATTTACAGCTGATCAGATGGCGATGACAGATTCCATCCTTCATGAGGTATTCGACCTTAATAGTCAGGTAAATGTTAGAAAGTTAATTGAATTTAATTTATTAAATTTCATTTTTGAAATGTAAGATTAACTAAATTAGTTTAATGATTATAATGAAATTTCAAGGTCATAGAGTTCATTCTATTTTTAGTGGTCCTCCACCTCCCTATTATGTGACCACATGTACTGTGGAGGTATGTAACTAGTAAATAATTATAAATATTATATGTGAATAGAATTGTATATGAATGGTATTCTTATATCTCATTTCAAGGATGTTGAATAGGTTAATCTTGGAGCTTCAACAATAACACCTCCTGTGGAGGTGGACATTGAAATTTCACTCAAGTACTATAGACTATACATTGTATTTCGTAATTGAATAATTTTTAATGAGTTGAAGGTTCTAGATAGTTTGTAAGTATGATTTGTAATTTTTAATTAATTTTATTTCAGGTTATTATGTACTTCATAATCTATGAATTTCATTTTTTCATGTTGTTGACCTCAAAAAATATAGGCTAGTGGCATCACTGGCTTTTGGCATACCATTTCACTCTTATCCTCCTAAGTGCCATCACTAGCATACCATTTCAATAATCTATGAATAATGTTGTTTTATATTTAGATGTTGCAAGCAAAGACTCCTCCCAATGTTGATAGGGTAATGGAGCATGGTGTATCTACTGCAATAGATGTTATGCTCAATGCCTTTAATAGGGATATGAGGAAGATTAGTAAATTTCAAATTACGTTCATTGTTATAGTTGTTTACTATTGAAAAAACAAATGATTATTGATTTGTAGTTAAATTTCTATCAGGATAGTTACTATAGGACTTTGGAATGCCACCGCCTGAGCATGTCATTGTTGTGGATGAGGAGAGAGATCGTTTGGAGGTAGTAAGTGATTATTTTGTTAAATATTTCATTTTTATAATGTAATTTCTATATATTAATGTCTATAATTTTTATTGTAATAGGTACGGCTCCATGAAAAACTAATAGGAGGACTAGCCCTCGAGTTCAAAGTAGACCACTAACATACACATCTCCATCCCTCGATGATCAAAGGAGTAACATGCCAATTGTTCTACGAAACTAAATTCGCTATATTTTAACCTCAAGTAAATAAACTATGTTCAAAACTCATAGCAATAAAAATTTTCTTCCTAAAAAGAGAATAAAGAGCATATTTCCAAAATAATGTTTCATATATTGATTTCATTCTCAATATACATTTTACAAATTTTCAAAGATGGAATACAATGATCAATGCATACATAGCTCATTTGAGCTTCATAAGAAATAGATACGAATGGTCTAGGTAGTCCCCCTCAAATCTTGGCCCCTAATTGATGAGGACAAGCATCACTCAAGCGCTTTTCCGCCAACCACGGACTTAATACGGTCCCCCGCACATCTACCACATATGGTAAGATGGCCCTACCCTTCGACGAAGAGATTGGTTGGATAACCTCATAACAATAGCCTTCCTGAACTTAGTGTTGTGTCCTACAAACTATAACTTAATCATGCGGTAGCTTCTACCTACGAGTATGAAAATCCTGGACTAGAATGTCTAACTAGATCATGGTGAACTGGCAGTGTAAATAGTAGATACTTACACTACTTTGGCCAAAGTTTCATATATAAAAGTGTCATATCTTCACCCACTACCCTTAGCTCGATTTGGTTTTTGACCATTCATACACTATGCATACGAAATTCCCTCCTTTGGGTACTATTTAACCCCAGGAACAATCTATTCCCTTTATATGACTATAACATTTATACCAAGTAAACACTACACATAAGCTAATTCCTTCATTGGATATAATCTAATTCCCAAGGTAACCTTTGAACTCTCTATAATTCGGATTACACAAATAATGTAAAACAAATACCTTGTAAGTTACTTTAAGCTTCTTATTTCCCTAGTATTTAATACTAATAAACTGTAGCACCCCTCTGATTTGCTTATGTTTTCAAACAGTGCTTTTATTTTGATAGACTATGATACTATGATGTTGTTATTTGATCGTTGACGTTATAGCGATGATGGTTTTTATATTGAGATGTGATGGTACACTATATTGATGATTATTGATTATGACATGCTCTCTCATTAGCATAGTTGATTATGTGAGTTGATATTGATATATCTTTATTTAATATTTGTTTTGGAATATTGTAATTAGTTTTTAAATATTTAAATAATATATTTATATATATAAATACATATATAATTATGTATATATTCAAATATATATATATATATATGATTTTTATAATAGGTGCATGTAAATGCACAAATTAGATGATTTTAAAATGAAATGATTTAAAGAGGAAATTGATTTTTATATTGATGTAATTGGGAAATTGAATTAAAATAATTAGATTTAATTTCTTTATAAGATTATAAATGAAATTGTATTAAGCTAGATTATTTTGAGCAATGTATTATTGTTTTCTTGAAATGGAAATTAGATTAAGAAAATTATAATGATAGCTTTATTACCATGCCTGAATTGCTTATTTAATTATGATGTCTTTTGTTAGTAAGTTGGTAAATCTATTAGATGTGATTGTGTAAGCCTTCCAGATGTTGTAATATTATGTGGGGGTTGTTGTGATATTTTGTTCAACCCTTTTTTTTCCTTGGGTAGTGCACCTGGTTGTGATCTAGTTTGAACACCCGGTTACTACGAACGAGATGTGTTGCCTCTTGCATTATGATTGGGATTTAAAATTATTTTTTTGTGCACTTTTTTAACCCTTGGTTTATGGATTAGATCCTTGTGTTTTCAGTAGGGGAGTGGCTCTCAATGGGGGCCGACGCACAAAGAGGTGCCAGGATAACTCATGTGAGAGTTAGATAATTCAGTGAAAATTAAATAAAAGTATTGGGGGAAAGGGTAGCGTTAAATCACATAACTTGTTAATTGTGCCTCGCTCATTGGCTCAAGGTCTCGTTTAGACTTGAGATGAGATGAGAAGGCTTAGAATGGCAAGATCATTATCTTGTCCCTTTGAAAGATATTTGATTCTGCATCGATTTGCATGTGGGGTCGAGGGTCGTGAGAGGCTACCAGGATAACCCAAGTTGGGGGATGGGGCCTAGGAAGATCTATTAGGATAACCCATTCTAATTTGTGATGACACTCATTCTATGACAACAATTTGTATTGTTTAGTTGATGTACTTGATTCTTTTACTTTGGAAGCATTGTTACCTTCATGTATTGTATTATACTTGAATAGTTTAGTCTTGTGATTGCCTATGTCTTGAGGTTGTTGGTTATGCCTAGGAAGCCCTTTTACTATCTCCTAGAATGGGGGGTGGGCCTTCGGGTACCACATGGTTGGGTGGAATGTGCACCTTACACCGTTGGGTTTCCACTTCTTGTTCGTGATGGCGGGATATTCCAGATTGGAGAGCTTGCATGTTCCAATTGCTTTGTACCATCTCTTGTGTTCTATTGGATCTGTTGGATGTTAATGTATATGTACTACTTCTCATTTGTATTCAAGGACAATCTTTGTAACATTGTAATTGTAATATTGTTTGTATGATCTACCTCATTCTGGAAATGAGCTTTGTAACTGCTATATAGAATGATCACAATCTATGAATGAGTTTAATGTTATTGGATCTATGTTCTTTATTTCATGAGTATAATTTATATGCTATGGATTAGTTTACTTTTGAATGTTATGGGTTTCAAATGTAATTTTTGTCACGTACCTTAGAGGATGTATGTGTTAAGTGTAGTTCACTTTACTTATTGTTAATTGCACTTTCAAAGAAAAAGTTGTTACGCTTCCGTTGTAATTGTGTCATCCTCTAGGGTGTAACGCCCTGCCACATAACCCTAGAGGATGACGCAATTACAACATAAGCGTAAATTTTTTTTTTAAAAGTACAATTAACAATAATTAAAGTTAACTATACTTAACGCATACATCCTCTAAGGTACGCAACAATGCCTACATTTGAAACCCATAACATACAAAAGTAAACTAATCCATAGCATATAAATTATACTCATGAAATACAGAACATAGATCCAATAACATTAAACTCATTTCATAAGATTACAAAACTACATAATAAAATCATTCATAGATTATGATCATTCTATATAGTAGTTAAAAAGCTCATTTCCAAAATGAGGTAGATCATACAAAAAATATTACAATTACAATGTTACAAAGATTCTCCTCAAATACAAATGAGGAGTAGTACATATACATTAACATTCGACAGATCCAATAGAACACAAGAGATGGTACAAAGCAACTGGAACATGCGAGCTCTTCAATCTGGAAGATCCCACCATCACGAACAAGAAGTGGAAACCCAACGGTGTGAGGTACACGTTCCACCCAACGATGTGGTACCCGAAGGCCCACCCCCCATGATAGGAGATAGTAAAAGGGCTTCCTAGGCATAACCAACAACCTCAAGACATAGGCAATCACAAGACTAAACTATACAAGTACAATACAATACATGAAGGTAACATTGCTTCCAAAGTAAAAGAATCAAGTACATCAACTAAACAATACAAATTGTTGTCATAGAAGGAGTGTCATCACAAATTAGCATGGGTTATCCTAACAGATCTTCCTAGGCCCCATCCCCCAACTTGGGTTATCCTAGTAGCCTCTCACGACCCCCGACCCCACATGAAAATCGATGTAGAATCAAATATCTTTCAAAGGGACAAGATAATGATCTTGCCATTCCAAGCTTTCTCATCTCATCTCAAGTCTAAACGAGACCTTGAGGCAATGAGCGAGGCACAATTAACAAGTTATGTGATTTAAGGCTACCCTTTCTCCCTAATACGTTTATTTAATTTTCACTAAATTATCTAACTCTCACATGAGTTATCCTAGCATCGGCCCCCATTGAGACCCACTCCGCTACTGAAAACACAAGGATCTAATCCATAAACCAAGGGTAAACAAAGTTCACAAAAAATGGATATTAAATCCCAACCATAATGCAAGAGGCGACACATCTCGTTCGTAGTAACCGGGTGTTCAAACTAGATCACAACTAGGTGCACTACCCAAGGAAAACAAAGGGATGAACAAAATATTACAACAACCCCCACATAATATTACAACATCTGGAAGGCTTACACAATCACATCTAACAGATTTCCCAACTTACGTGAACAAAAGACATCATAATTAAATAAGAAATTCAGGCATGGTAATAAAACTATCATTATGATTTCCTTAATCTAATTTCCATTTCAAGAAAACAATAATACATTGCTCAAAATAATCTAGCTTAATACAGTTTCATTTATAATCTTATAAAGAAATTAAATCTAATTATTTTAATTCAATTTCCTCTTTAAATCATTTCATTTTAAAATCATCTAACTCGTGTGTTTACGTGCACCCATTATAAAATTCATTTATATATATATTTGAATATATACATAATTATATATGTATTTATTTATATAATTATATATATGTAAATATATTATTTAAATATTTAAAAAATAATTACAATATTCCAAAACAAATATATTTAAAACCAAGTATAAAATTGAATTTTAAAGAAAATAGTGGATGAAATTGTTTAAGGCCATCGATATTGGTTGGTTGTGTACACACAATCGAACCCTCATAAGGGGTGTGGCCTATGAAGACAACGTTGGGTGTTGCCTCCACAACGCCTCCTCCCCTATGGGGATGGCTGTGGGGGCAGCACCCAACCCCCAAAAATTTAACACTATAAATTTTATTGTATAAAATTTCTTGCGATTTTTCATATCCGAAATCACCGTACGGATTTTCAATTCAGGGTTTTATCCAAAATAAATTTTAACATGAACTTTCATAAAATATATATGTATATATTTTTCATATCAAAATTATGGCTCTAGATGAGCAATTTTTCTCAAAAAAATTCTACAGGAAAATATTTACAATTTACCAGAGGTTTTCAATTTCCCGGCCAAATAAATCTAATTGGGAAAAAAAAACAATAATCTTCTACAGGAAAATATTTTCCAATACAATAAGAGGTTTTCTACTATTTTGACTGAAGGATTGAAATCAATTCCTACAGAGGTTTTTCAAATTTTCTATATAATCTTTCTGCGAATTCTTTTGTTTTAAATCAATTTCCTACAGAGGCTCTAAAGCTTTCACGACAATCTTTCCAATTTTCAAAACATATCAAAGCTTTAAAACAAATAAAATTTTCTTCATTGTACAAGCAATCTTTTCCAAGAAAATAACTAATTCTAATAGCCTTTTCCAATTTATATTTAAATAAAACAATAAAGAACTTGTTTCAGATGCTTGAAGAAATGAAGTTTGAAGTAGAGCCTCGCCTTCAGATTCCAAAATTATCAAAGCCTCTTCCAAAATAATCCTCTTTTCAGAAAATCAAAAAATAAAACCAGAGACAATATCGTGAGAACTTCCAATTTTCAACAACCCCAAAAGATCTTTTTTGTTCCCATGAAATAGCCTCTTGCCCCTTTTTCAATTAACAAAATGATTCTCTCCGTGAATTTATTTCCCAACACCAGATATCAATTTCTAACTCATGTCACAATCCAAAAATATCTTTCCAAATCAAATCACAAGATATTCCTTTAAGATATTTTATAATATATTTGTGCATTTAATAATTTAAAATCAAATATTAATTTAATTATCCATTCATTTAAATTCACAACTTTATTTAACTAATTAAAATAATTAATTAAATAAAAAATTTATAATCTAACAACTTAAATATCAAATTTAATCTAATTAATTTTAATCACTATATAAAATAAATTTAATCAAAATAATTAAATTACCTTACATAATACAATAAATCTAATTAATTAAATCAAATTTAAAGCTTCTAACAACATTAATCATGATTAAATAAATAATCAATTTAAAACATTATAAACATTAATTAACATTAATTTCCCAATTCCCATAGAGCATACCTTGCAAAATAATTAAACGACAAAGCAAACAGGGACAACATGACAACAAAGCATGACCAAAACAAGGACTGACGACACACTGTGACTAGGGTTGTGGTTTGCCAAGGAAATCCTGTTACTACCTCCCAATCAACTATTTCGTTGGGCAATGGACACACTCAAACCTATGAATCCAAGTGGAGTTGATGTCATGTACCTGCAATCATGCAATCAAAACATGTGTCGTACATGTATATAGATCATGAACAATCACACCGTGAAGAGAAAATCATGTAATCGCAGGATGCTCACAAGCGAGTGATGCAATCCCGTCCCCTTCACCAATACAGTCTCACATCAAAATTGATGAAACTAAAACATCAAATAACTACAGATAAACATATATCAATATCAACTCACATAATCAACTATGCTAACCAGAGAGCATGTCTTAATCAATAATCATCAATATAGTGTACCATCACATCTCAATATAAAAACCATCATCGCTATAACGTCAACGATCAAATAACAACATCATAGTATCATAGTCTATCAAAATAAAAGCACTATCTGAAAACATAAAAAAACTGGAGGGGTGCTACATCCTCCCCCTCGGGATCAGGCTTACTCTTGGAAGCCTACGAACAAATAGGGATAGAGCTCTCTCATTCTGGTCGCATCCTCCCACCCCCCGGGATTAGGCTTACTCCTAGAAGCCTACAAACAAATAGGGATAGAGCTCTCTCATCCTGGTCGCATCCTCCCAGGTAGCCGATGTATCATCTCTCAGATCCCACTAGACCCTAACCTGTTCAATATCTCAACCCCTGAGGGTGAGTCTCTTGTGTTGTGTGATGGCCATAGGCTCCAAAGTTAGCTACCCATCCTCTACTTGTAAGGCATTCCAATCAAGGATTTGAGATATATCATGGTGGTAAGGCCTGAGTACTGAAATATGGAATACATCATGTATGCACGAGAGACTGGGTGGAAAAGCAAGACGATAAGCTACTGGTCCAATCTTCTCAAGAATCTTGAATGGCCCAATGAAGCGAGGTGCGAGCTTAGAGCCCTTTCCATATCGGAATGGACTCTTTCATGGATGCACTCACAAAAAGATGCGGTCACCTACCACAAACTGACAGTCCACCCGATGTGCATCTGCATACTTTTTTTGCCTATCCTGTGTAGCAACCAAATGTTCCCTGATTCGGTTCACCTGTTGCTCCATGTCCTAAAGCATCTTAGGACCCAATAGAACTTTTTCCTCTAATTGGTCCCAACTCAAAGGATTCTGGCACAGTCGTCCATACAATGCCTAGAAAGGAGGCATACCAATCTAACTCTGATATTTGTTATTATATGCAAACTCCACTAAATGGATATAGTCCTCCCATCGTGTTTGTTGGACCATCACATACATGCGTAACATATCCTTGAGGATCTGGTTGACCCTCTCGGTCTGTCCATCTGTCTCAGGGTGATACGTTGAACTAAAGTTCAACTGTGTCCCCATCACATGCTGCAATGACGTCTAAAGAGTTGAGGTGAACACAGGATCCCTATCAGAAATGATCCGACGAGGAATACCGTGCAACCTAACAATATCTCCCATGAACTCTCTAGCAATGGACAAAGCATTATAGGATGAACGAATAGACGAGAAGTGTGCTACCTTCTTCAACCTATCCACTATCACCATAATGGCATCCTGTCATCGCAAAGAATTGGGTAACCCAACAATGAAATCCAACGAGATTATATCCCATTTCCACTCTGGCACCAAATGTGGTTGCAGAAGTCTTGTCGAATGTTGGTGTTCAACCTTCACTCGCTGACACTTTAAACACCTCAACACAAAGTCAGTGATGTCTTACTTCATACCTGCCCAGAAGTATAGTTTTCATAAATTGGGATGCATCTTCTTCACATCAGGTTGAGCTGAATAGGGTGCTCAATGTGCCTCTATCATAACCAAGGTACGAAGATATCCAGAAGATGGAACATAAATGTGTCCCATGTGTCTCAACAAACCATCTAACTTGAGAATAACCTGAGAATCTTCCCTCAAGAGTCTTGCCTATCTCTATCTCTAATCTCACCTCCTGATACCAGTTGTCTATAGGAAGTGTAGAAAGGATATGACTCCTCAAATCCACACCAAGAGTCACCACTATCAATTCGTGTCTCTGTCTGCTAAGATCATCGAAAACTATGTTCTCCTTCTCCTAGATGAACTTCACCTCGAAGTCATACTTGTAAAGGAACTCCATCCATCGCCTCTACCTGGCATTAAGATTGGGTTGTGTGAAGATGTATTGTAGGCTCTGATAGTCACTATGCAACTCAAATTTGTGCCCCAATAGGAAATTTCTCCACCTCGTCAAAGCGTGTACTACCGCTGCTAACTCTAGATTGTGAGTGGGGTAATTCAACTCATGATCCTTTATTTTATGAGACTCATATGCTATAACTCGACCATCTTGCATCAATATTGCTCTTAATCCCTCCAAAGATGCATCTATACAAACAACAAAATCTCTAGTAGGATCAGGTATCGCAAGAATCAGTGCACTGTTCAACCTCTCCTTCAGAGTTTGAAATGCTACCTCACACTACTCTGACCAAACAAATCTCTTCCCTTTCCTCTGAAGAGAAGTGATAGGATGTCCTATCCTCAAGAAACCCTGAACGAAGCATCTGTAATAACTTGTTAATCCCATGAAACTACATATCTCTGCCACATTAGTGGGTGCAGGCCAATCAATGATCGCTTGGATCTTCCCAAGATCCACTAAAAAACCCTCTCCTGATATCACATGTCTAAGTTACTTAACCTCGGTCTAAAAGAACTCACATTTGGATAGGTTAGCGTACAACTGATTGTCTCTCAAACATTGCAAAACTTTCCTCAGATGCTCCTCATGCTCCTCTACTGTCTTGGAATAGATCAATATGTCATCAAGGAATACCAGTACAAATCTATCAAGATATGTGTGAAAGACTTCGTTCATCAAGCTCATAAATATAGATGGTGCATTTGTCAACCCGAACAGTACCACTATAAACTCATAGTGATTGTAACGAGTGCGAAATTCCATCTTATGAATGTCAAAATCAAATATGCGTAGCTAATGGTACCCTGACTTAAGATCGATTTTTGAAAAGATCATAGCACCCTTGATCTGATCAAGCAAATCATCGATCCTAGGCAAGGGATATCGGTTCCTGATTGTCACTTTATTCAGCTGACGGTAGTCTATGCACAACCAAAGAGATCCATCCTTCTTCTTCACAAAAATTACTGGTGGTCCCCAAAGTGAAACACTAGGGCGGATGAAACCCTTCACTAGCAACTCCTCGAGCTGCAAGCGGAGATCCTTAAGCTCATGTGTAGACATATGGTATGAAGTTCGTGAAATAGGCTCGGATCTAGGTATAAGATGAATATTGAAATCGATGTCACGCTGAGGTGGCATCCCTGGAATCTCACTGGGAAATAAATTTGCATACTGTTGAAGTATGGGGTGGCTATTGAGTGAAACCTTCTTCTCACTATCTCCTAACTCCAAGTCATCTACTATCACTACAAACAACTGGCAGCCCTGACATACACATCTCCTTAGCTGCATAGCCAAGATCATCCCCAATGATATGGTTCTCTGAACTCCCACTATCTCGACCTCCCTAGGTGGCATGATCCTATACAGACATACCAAGGTATAAGACAAGGTAGCATAGCTTAAATCCTATGCAACTAACAACTTAATGGGTTCAACATTATCCAAAAGCACTCAGTTTTTAAACCTAGATTTGATACCATGTGTAAAGCCCTACCACGTAACCCTAGAGGATGGCCCAATTACAACAGAAGCGTAACAACTTTTTTTTTAAAAGTGCAATTAACAATAAATAAAGTGAACTACACTTAACACATACATCCTCTAAGGTACGTGACAATGCTTACATTTGAAACCCATAACATACAAAAGTAAACTAATCCATATCATATAAATTATACTCATGAAATAAAGAACATAGATCCAATGACATTAAACTCATTTCATAATATTACAAAACTACATAATAAAATCATTCATAGATTGTGATCATTCTATATAGCAGTTACAAAGCTCATTTCAAAAATGAGGTAGATCATACAAACAATATTAAAATTATAATGTTACAAAGATTCTTCTCGAATACAAATGAGGAGTAGTACATATACATTAACATCCAACAGATCCTATAGAACACAAGAGATGGTACAAAGAAACTAGAACATGCGAGCTCTCCAATCTGGAAGATCCCACCATCACGAACAAGAAGCGGAAACCCAATAGTGTAAGTTGCACATTCCACCCAACCATGTGGTACCTGAAGGCCCACCCCCATGCTAAGAGATAGTAAAAGGGCTTCCTAGGCATAACCAACAACCTCAATACATAGGCAATCACAAGACTAAACTATACAAGTACAATACAATACATGAAGGTAACACTGCTTCCAAAGTAAAAGAATCAAGTACATCAAATGAACAGTACAAACTATTGTCATAGAAGGAGTTTCATCGCAAAGTAGCATGGGTTATCCTGACAGATCTTCCTAGGCCCTGACCCCCAACTTGGGTTATCCCGGTAGCCTCTCACAACCCCCGACCCCACATGCAAACCGATGCAAAATAAAATATCTTTCAAAGAGACAAGATAATGACTTGCCATTATAGGCCTTCTCATCTCATCTCAAGTCTAAACGAGCCCTTGAGCCAATGAGCGAGGCACAATTAACAAGTTATGTGATTTAAGGCTACCCTTTCCCTCTAATACTTTTATTTAATTTCCACTAAATTATCTAACTCTCACATGATTTATCTTGGAACCTCTTTTTGCATCGGCCCCCATTCAGAGCCATTCCCCTACTGAAAACACAAGGATCTAATCCATAAACCAAGGGTAAAAAAAGTGCACAAAAAATGGATATTAAATCCCAACCATAAAGCAAGAGGCAACACATCTCGTTCGTAGTAACTAGGTGTACTACCCAAGGAAAACAAAGGGCTGAACAAAATATCACAACAACCCCCACATAATATTACAATATCTGGAAGGCTTACACAATCACATCTAACAGATTTCCCAACTTACGTGAACAAAAGACATCATAATTAAATAAGCAATTCAGGCATGGTAATAAAACTATCATTATGATTTCCTTAATCTAATTTCCATTTCAAGAAAACAATAATACATTGCTCAAAATAATCTAGTGTAATACAATTTCATTTATAATCTTATAAAGAAATTAAATCTAATTATTTTAATTCAATTTCCCAATTACATCAATATAAAAATTAATTTCCTCTTTAAATCATTTCATTTTAAAATCATCTAATTCGTGCGTTTACATGCACCCATTATTAAATTCATTTATATATATTTGAATATATACATAATTATATATGTATTTATATATATAATTATATATATAAATATATTAATTAAATATTTAAAAAATAATTACAATATTCCAAAACAAATATTAAATAAGTTCATATATCAATATCAACTCACATAATCAACTATGCTAACCAGAGAGAATTTCATAATCAATAATCATCAATATAGTGTGCCATCACATCTCAATATAAAAACTATCATCGCTATAACATCAGCGATCAAATAACAACATCATAGTATCATAGTCTATCAAAATAAAGGCACTATCTGAAAACATAAGCAAATCGGAGGGGTGCTACATAAACACATTCACTCCTTAATATGGAGTATGTACAAACACTCAAATAAGGTTCACAAGAATTCAGTGTAATAAGATTCTTTCAATCCTATATTTAAGTAAACATAACCTTTCCCTAATCTAGCAAATCAATGCATTTTACCACACAAGTCAAACAACAACACTCAATATTTCCAAAGCATATAAAACATAAGAGTGCAGAATTAACATGTCTGTTAAATGCTAGTCCCAAATTAAAACAAACTAAATTTCGAGCTCAATCCCCTCTAAGATCTGTTTGAAGACTCTTCAACAATTCTCCAAACCCACTCACAGAAATTCTCATAATAATTCTCTCAGCTCTCCTCACAAACAATCTCTCATCTCAAAACAAGAATATCTCAGATAAAAAGCAGCAAAATGCAAGTGAATTGTGTATCCAAATGAGGAAATCCTCTCCCTAATTTATACATAAATATGAGACTTTGTTGCCTACAAGAAAGCTATGCTAAATGACACTTTTCAGCTCTTAAGATCGACTCAGAAAATAATCTCAGTGGGTGGCAACATTAAAACTTAATACTTAGCAAAACAAAGCAGTACTTGTTGCTTAATACAAAGACAACAAGAATGTGTTTTAGAAATGCAAGGTGAATGATCAAACAGGTCGACTCAAATCATGCCAACTTCTACTTGACTTTTTCTCGATTTTACTTTGGTTTCCATTGTTGGGCGTAGCTCACAAAATAGACTTCTAATGAAATGTAGTTATTCATGATTTGGCGCCATATAAACCTTATTACGTGCTTTTGGTGTTTGCAGATTTATGACCAAGTCAATGCTTTTAAATGCATTTTAAATATCTTTCAATACTCTTGACTAAGTCTTATATCCTTCCCACGCACCTTCTAATATATATTGTGTTCTATTTGCAAGCTTAGTGATTCATAAAAGATATCTTTAACGCTTCCATAGTGTGTGTTTTATTGTTGCACCAATACTTTATGAAATGCACACTATATACTATATAATATATGCTTGGTAAAAAAAACAACGCTTCCATAGTGTGTGTTTTATCGTTGCACCAATACTTTATGAAATGCACACTATATACTATATAATATACGCTTGGTAAAAAAAACAACGCTTTATTTATAGTCAGTGCTTTATTCAAACATTACACTCTATCAATAATAAAATATATGTTTATATATATCAATCAACTCATTCGATAATAAATATACATCATTCATTACCTCGAATGCATATATGCATGTTATCATTTTTAATAAACAATGTCATATGTATATACCTATATACACATATACGTATATATACATATATTGATATATTCATATGGACGTTATATCATGTCGATAAATATGCATATATCAATGTGTATATATGTATATGCATATATCTCATATATACATTTTCTTATACAATCAATCACATATATTTTCTAACATATAGATAGACGTATGTGCATGTGGTGTATATATACATATATATGTGTGTGTGTGTGTGTGTCTCATTGTCCATTTGATACCCTCATGCCCATGAGCAATCCATCCATGAGCATGCATAGGTACGTCTACCTACGTATACTCGTGTACGTACTAACTCATGTGTATGGGTTTATCGTCGACATATACATGTATACATATATATACATTCCATGTATATATGTCCCATCAATTGAATAAAGAATGCATAAGAAAAATATCACATATACAAGGGAGACTTGACAATTATCGTTAACAAGAACATTCACAATAGAAATCATAATCCTTTCAAATTCAAACACAACCAAAACTAAGGGGTGACTTACCAATTTTTTGAACTACAATACAACTGGACCTTACTATACGAGTGTGTGAAAAATCTCAGTTAGGCTTCATTAAGGGTTACCCGACCAATCACTTATCCTAAGTGATACTTCCCCTCCCTTTCAGAGGCTTGATCCATGTATCT
Source organism: Sequoiadendron giganteum (assembly GCA_007115665.2). Taxonomy (NCBI): domain Eukaryota; kingdom Viridiplantae; phylum Streptophyta; class Pinopsida; order Cupressales; family Cupressaceae; genus Sequoiadendron; species Sequoiadendron giganteum. Next base: position 576,863,509 of record CM021102.1, read on the forward strand.
ACATTCAACTTAGAACATTGTAATAGTAGTTAGTTGTTCATCAAAACGATCATTTGCATTATTCATTTCATAATCAGAATTCATTTCATAATCAGAACATCAAATTTAATCAACATTCATTCTATGTATTCATTTTAATATAACATAAAATAAAATTAACTTTCATTCTTCATTTTCCCAATGAAACATATAAATAAAGTGCAAACACATGTTTTTCGATCAGAATTACAAGCACATTCATAAATTAGTATTTTGACCAATCATTGTAATAGTAAATAGGTAAACGCACAATGGGGTGTAACATATCCCCCCTTGCGAATCATAGTCCCCACTGATTTTATGTAGCAAACATAGAATAAAAAAAAACAAACACATCATTTATTTTCAAGCATTCAGAAAAACATGTAAGACATGTGGAAACTTTTGCTCAATTTCACCATAGTCTTCCCCAGTGGCAGAATATTCTGCATATTGGTCCCACTGGACTTTGCACTGCATAACCTCCCTGTTATGCAAGTGAAGCTTATATGTTCTGAGCACCTTGAGAGGGTCAATTGTTACCACTCTTGGGTCCTATACTTGTAAATAATTCCAATCAATTACATGATGATCACCTGGTATATACTTCTTTAGGTATGAGACGTGAAAGACATTATACATTCGAGCAAGAGCTATTGGTAACACAATTCAGTAAGCAACATAGTTTACTTCCTCGAGAATCTCAAATGGACCTATGTAGCACGGAGCTAGTTTGGATGATTTTCCAAACTTAATTTGGAACTCTTTTGAGGCTTAAACCTTAACAACACCTTTTCTCCTACTACAAAATTTTTGGGTACTCACTTAGAATCTGCTAGCTTTTATGCCTATCATTGGATTTTGCTAGCCTTTGCTTAATAACCTTAACTTGTTCCTCTATTTCTGACATCTTAGGCCCAATACTTACCCTATCCTCAAGATTAGCCCAACTTATAGCCCGATTTAACTTTTTTGGCCATATAATGCTTTGAAATGAGCCAACTTAATTGTAGAATGATAGGAATTGTTATATGCAAATTCCACCAAAGGAAAGTAATCTTCCCACTTGTATTGTTGATCCATACAATACATTCTTAGTAGTTCTTCCAATACTTGGTTTACTCTTTATGTTTGTCCATCCATTTTCAGATGATATGTTGAACTTATATTCAACTGAGTTCCAAGTGCAGAGAATAAAGTTTTCCAAAACCTAGAAGTCACACGAGCATCCCTATCCGAGATAATCTTCTCTAGAATACCATGCAATCTAAACACCTCTTGAATGAATTTTTGAGCTATAACAAGAGCTTCATCGGTTAAATTTATAGGTATACAGTGTGCTACATTAGTAAGCTTATCTACTACCACTAGAATTGCATTGTGATTATTTCTTGACATGGGTAATCCTTACACAAAGTCCATACTAATGACTTGCCACTTACTTTCAGGAACATCATGTGGATACAATAGTCTTGTAGGGTGATGTTGTTCAGCCTTCACTCTTTGGAATTCTAAGAACCTATCCACAAATCTTACAACATCCCCTTTCATCCCTTTCCAGAAATATAATGGCTTCACATCTGCCAACATTTTTGTTACACTAGGATGTCCAAAATGCGGTGCTACATGAACATCTCTCCATACTAAGTTCCTTAATTCTTCTGAATTGGGCACATATATTCTTCCTTTAAATATTAGCAATCCATTAGGTTCAAAGTGATATCCTTTGTACCTTGCATCTTGTGGATTGTCCATGAGTGCTTGCTTAACTTTCTCATAGAACTCATCTCCTTTGCATTTTTGCAACACTTGGCCTTTAGAGTCGGTTTGAATTGTTACTATTGAGGTGATATGCCACCTACGACTTAAGGCATTGACAACCCAATTTTCTTTCCCTTTAATATAGTTGATATTGAAGTCATAGTCTGATATCAACTCCAACCATCTTCTCTACCATGCATTTAGATTGGGTTGGGTAAACATATATTTCAATCTATGATGATCGGTCTTTAATTCAAAGGGTTTTCCCAACAAATAATGTCTCCACATCTGCAATGCGTGAACCACTGTTGCTAGCTCTAAATCATGCGGTGTATAAATTTTTTCATGGGACTTTGGCTTTCTTGATTCATAAGCTATGACTTTCCCTTCTTGCATCAAGACTCCACCTAAGACTTCTCCCAACGCATCTGTGATGACAGTGAAGTCACCATCAAGATTTGATATCTTCAAAATCAGAGCAGTAATCAACTTCTCCTTGAGTAGATCACATGCAACCTAGAATTTTTCCATCCACTCAAAATTCTTCCCTTTCCTTTACAATGAAGTAATAGGGAAGGCTATACTGGAAAAGTTTACAAAAAAAAATTGATAGTAGCCCACCAAACCCATAAAGCTCCTGACCTTAGGTACATTCTTAGGCACTGGCCACTCTATCATTGCCTTTATTTTGGCTGGATCTATTGAAATTTTGTTAGCTAAGATCACATGACCTAGGTACTTCACTTTCTTCTAAAATAAGGTACACTTAGAGAGTTTCCCATATAACTTATGTTCTCTTAACCACTGAAGAACTATCTCTAAATTCTTGCAATGATCCTCCTCATTCTTGGAATAAATTAGGATAGCATCCAAGAAAACCAAAACAAATTTATCTAATAAATCCTTAAACACATTGTCTATTAGGTTCATGAATTCTTCTAGTGCATTCGTAAGTCTGAATGGTAGGACTGTGAACTCATAATGTCTATATTTGGTCCTGAAGGTAGTCTTGAAAATGTCATCTTTGATTCTTAGTTGGTGGTATCCTAATCGCAGATCAATTTTTAAAAACACAGTTGCTCCCCGAATTTAATCAAAGAGATCATCAATATGTGAAAATGGGTACTTGTTCTTTATCATAGCTTTATTAAGCATTTGATAATCTATGCACAAGCATAGTGTACCATCTTTATTCTTTACAAAGATCATTGGCACTCCCCAATGTGAAACACTGGGTCTTATCAATCCTTTAGATAACAACTCTTCTAGCTATTCCTTAAGCTCCATTAGCTCAATTGTTTTTATTCAGTGAGGTACTTTGGAAATAGGTTTTGATCCTAGTACTATGTCAATGGAGAAGTCAAAAACCCTCTTAGGCGGTAATCTAGGTAGCTCTTTTGGAAATATATCTGTAAATTTTTATAAGATAGGATATTTCTCCATATCTGTCTCTCCAATTTCCATTACTTCACCTTCATCTACTTCTTGGTGGTCTTGTGGCTCATTGAAGACAACGTCATCTTGAGAAATGAATTCCTTACTCTCCTCAAGCTTCTCCATCTTAATTGCAAAGATTTTGCATCCTTTCTTCTTCGCCCTAAGCAATTTCACTATGGATATTTGATGCAACTTGACTTCCCTCGGTGTCCCTTGCAATGTCACCTAGTTACCTAGATCATCTAAGCACTCTACAATTTTGGCGATACAATCTACTTTGGCTCTATGCTGCCAAAGCCAGTTCATTCCTAGGATGACATCATAGGATCGTAAGGGTGCTACATATAAATTTACCTCTGTTGATAAACAAGGAAGTTCAACCTTATCTTCAAACAAGAATTATTCCACTATTGCTCTTGTTTGGTTTGCATATTCTACAACCCATGACTTTTCCATAAATCTAGCTTTCCTAGTTATTTGATTAACTACTCTAGGTGAAACAAATTTTTCAGTTGCTCCAGTATCAATAAGTATGAAAATGGGTATACCAAATAAAATACTTAGAGTTTACATTGGATTAATTTGATACTCTGCTTGTCGATTGTCCATAGCAGCATGGATCCTCTGTTGGAATGTAGCTTATTGGGGTGGAAGAGGGTTTCCATGAGATTGTGGTCCTAAAGTTTTTTTGGGGAAGTTATTGGAATAATGATTCCCACTACATGTATAACATCCTGCCACAAGTCCCTTCTTACTTATAGGCCTTTCAGAACTACTTGCATTTCCCCTAACATTATTGAAATTATTGTTATTAAAATTATTCCCTCTATGATCCTTCCTTGGATTTCTCTAGTTATTGTGAGATCCCCAATCTCCTTGCCTCTGAAAGTCCTATACTCCATTAAACTTCTTTGGAGTTTGATTTCTTTGGTTTCCTCCAAACTTCTTATAGTTTCTATTCTCCCAGTATATTGAAATGGCTTTGAGCTTCTGCTCCTTCTTAACAACCTTTTCATAGACTAGGTCCATAGTAGTCGAACCATGCACATCCACCTCACCACATATCTTCCCATTCAATCCCATAATGAATTCCTTGATACGGAAACACTCATCTTTTCAGTACATTGGTACGTACCTTAACAGATGAGTAAACTTCTCCCAGTATTCATTGGTTGACATGTCCCCTTGCTTAATATTTTGAAAATTAGTAATCTTTTGATCGAAAAAGAGTTGGGGTAGCCACCTTTTTTGGAATATCTCCATGAACTCATCCCAAGTCAGCTTCAAAGAACTAAGCCTGAGTTCCATTTTCTTGTTCATCCACCAATTAGAGGCTTCTCCCACTAATTGGTAGGCTCCCCAAATAGCCTTGGTAACCTCATAATAGTTTCTTATCTTAAATTATTTTTCCATTTGTATCAACCAAGCCTAAGCTTCTTCCCCATTGGTACTTCCTTCAAATTTTGGTGGGGTTATTTTCCTCATGTCCCTAGAAAGTTTAGTTTCCAAATTTTTCCTACTAGTTTCTTCATATTGAGAGTGGGAACTCTCATTCTCATGTTCGTGAGTCTAAATATGGTTGTGAGAATTCTCTCCCTCATCGTCATTGTTAGGGACTTCTTCATTAATCGGGACCTCTTGTTCTACTCTATCTTTTTCCCTTACTTCTTTCTCAAGATTCCCCAACCTTGCATTAGTTTCATGTATGATAGCCAAAATTTGGTCCAACTTGGCTTCAACACCATCCAGACCTTGTTCGAATTCTTGGATCCCTCTAGGATTAGTCCTTGTTCTCACCATCCTTTGCAAGAAAAGGGTTACACCTAAAGGTTCATCTTTATTAGATTCCATTATGTTTACTTAACTTATGGAAAACATTCAAATGAGTATTCATTCACACATAAAAGAAATTTCACATAAGATTTGAGCACAAGCTTTGATAAACATATCTTTTATTTATTCATAAGGATCTCGATATCCTTTTCATTTACATAGAACGACTATTCAAATAGTCGAGAGGAGAGTATCTCTTGGATTCACTCTTAGATACATAACTCAACGGGTTGTACTCCTCATATTTTTGTTCATCTCTCATTTTCTCTTCTTTATCCCAAAAGGGGTAGTAACCTTCAAATTTATCTTCTGACACATAGTTACAGGGAACATATCCCTCTAATTCATTGCTTGAGGAAATTACAATCACTTCCAATAAAGGAAGAACTCAAGGGTCCCTAAATATTAATGCAAGAATAACGCTACATTTTGAGGGCATATCCCTGGAAAGTGACAAGGAGTTAGACTTTGTTGGTGAGACTAGAGGTAAATAGTTGAAGTTGGCTTCCTCCTTCATCCTTCTCTTCTCTTGACTAATTCGAGAAAGAGTGTGACTGATTGTCTCAGTATCACTTAACCAGACAACATTTTTGTAGTTGGTTTCATCTATCATATGAACATTGGCCTCATTTTCCTTCCTTCCCCTCAGATAGCGCTCACTCCAGATTACTAACTTTCTTAAAGTTAACCTGAGACGCACCATCCTGGCATAAGAAGTTCCAAACATTAGTCTCATTTAATGTTGGATGGAAAGTATGGCAAGAAAAAAGGTTCCAGAGCTAAACATGGTAGCTTTGATACCACGAGTAGCATGCCAATTGTTTTACGAAAATAAATTCACTATATTTTAACCTCGAGTAAATAAACTATGTTCGAAACTCATAGGAATAAAAAAATTCTTTCTAAAAAGAGAATAAAGAGCATATTTCCATAACAATGTTTCATGTATTGATTTCATTCTCAATATAAACATTTACATTTTACAAATTTCTAAAGATGGAATACAATGATACATAAATAGCTCAACTAAGCTTCATAGGCAATAGATACAAATGGTTGAGGTAGCCCCCCTCAAATCTCGTCCACCAATTGATGAGGAGAAGCATCACTCAAGCGCATTTTTGCCAACCGCGGACTCAATGTGGTCCCCCACACATCTACCACATATGGTAAGATGGCCCTACCCTTTGATGAAGAGATTGTTTGGATAACCCCATAACAATAGCCTTCCTGAGATTAGTGTTGTTTCATACAAACTAGAACTTAATTATATGATAACTTCTACCGACGAGTATGACAATCCCATACTAGAATGTCTAATTGGATCACAATGAACTGAATAGTGTAAACAGTGGCTAATTACACTACTTTGGCCAAAGTTTCATATATACAAGTGTCATCTCTTCACCCACTACCCTTAGCTCGATTTGGTTTTTGACCATTCATATACTATGCATAGGAAATTCCCTCCTTTGGGTAATCTTTAACCCCAGGAACAACCTGTTCCCTTTATATGACTATAACATTTCTACCAAGTAAAATCTACACATAAACTAATTCCTTCATTGGATAATCTAATTCCCAAGGTAACCTATGAACTCTCTATATTTTGGATTACACAAATAACGTAAAACAAATACCTTGTAAGCTACTTTAAGCTTCTTCTTTCCCTAGTATTTAATACCAATAAACACATTCACTCCTTAATATGGAGTATTCACAAACACTCAAATAAGGTTCACAAGAATTAAGTGTAATAAGATTCTTTTAATCCTATAGAAGTAAACATAACCTTTACCTAATATAATAAATTAGTGCATTTTACCACACAAGTCAAACAACAACACTCAATATTTCCAAAGCATATAAAATATAAGAGTTCAGAATTAACATGTCTATTAACGCTAATCCTGAATTAAAACAAACTAAATTTTGAGCTCAATCCCCTCTAAGATCTATTTGAAGACTCTTCAACAATTATCCAAACCTACTCACAATAATTCTCTCAACTTTCCTCACAAATAAACTCTCAGCTCAAAACAAGAATATCTCAAATAAAAAGTAGCAGAATGTAAGTGAATTGTGCATCCAAACAAGGAAATCATCTCCCTTATTTATACATAAATATGATTCTTTTTGGCCTACAAGAAATCTATGCTAAATAACACTTTTCAGCTCTTAAGATCGACTCAGTAAATAATCTCAGCGGGTGGTAGCATTAAAACTTAATACTCAATAAAATAGAGCATCAGGTCACTTAATACAAAGATAGCAAGAATGTGTATTAGAAATGCAAGGTGAATGATCAAACAAGTCAACTTAAATCGTGATAAATTCTACTTGACTTTTTCTCCATTTACTTTGGTTTCCATCGCTGGACAGAGCTCACAAAGTAGACTTCTAATGAAATGCATTTATTCATAATTTGGCACCACATAAACCTTATTACATTCTTTTGGTGTTTGTAGATTTATGACCAAGTCAATGCTTTTAAATGCATTTTAAATATCTTTCAATGCTCTTAATTGTCTTATATCCTTCCCATGTGCCTTCTAATATATATTATGTTCTATTTGCAAGCTTAGTGATTCATAATAAATTTCTTTAGTGCTACCATAGTGCGTGTTTTATTGCTACACCAATACTTTATGAAATGTGCACTATATACTATATAGTATGCGCTTGGTAAAAAACATCACTTTATTTATAATCAATACTTTATTCAAACATTACACTCTATCAATAATATATATCCATTCCTTTATACATATAATTATATATATATATATATATATATATATATATATATATATATATATATATATATCAATCAACTCATTTGATAATAAATATATATCATTCGTTACTTCGAATGCATATATCCACTTTATCATTTTTAATAAACAATTCTATATGTATATACCTATATACACATGTACACATGTGTACATATATTCATATATTCATATGGGCATTCCATCATTTTGATACATACGCGTATATCAATATATGTATATACATGTATATATGCATATATCTCATATATACATTTGCTTATACAATCAATCACATATATTTGCTAACTTATCGATAGACATATATGCATGTGGTGTATATATATATATATTTATATATGTCTCACTATCCATTCGATACCCTCATTCCCATGAGAAATCCATTCATGAGAATGTGTAGGTACGTATACTCATGTGTTTGGGTTTATTGTCGACATGTACATGCATACATATATACAGTCCATGTATATATACCCCATCGATCGAATAAATAACACATAAGAAAGAGATTCACATATACAAGGGAGAGTCAACAATTATCACTAACAAGAACATTCATAGTAGAAATCACAATCCTTTCAAATTCAAACATAACCAAAACTAAGGGGTGACTTACCAATTTTCTGAACTATGATACAACTGGACCTTACTATATGTGAGTGTGTGAAAAAGCTCAGATAGGCTTCATTAAGGGTTACCTAACCAATCATTTCTCCTAAGTGATAATTCCCCTCCCTTATAGAGGCTTGATCCCTGTATTTGCATTCAACTTAGAACATTGCAATAGTAGTTAGTTGTTCATCAAAACGATCATTTGCATTATTCATTTCATAATCAGAACATCAAATTTAATCAACATTCATTCTACATATTCATTTTAATATAACGTTAAATCAAATTAACTTTCATTCTTCATTTTCCCAATGATACATATAAATAAAGTACAAACATATGTTTTCTTATCAGAATTACAAGCACATTCATAAATTAGTATTTTAACCAATCATAGTAATAGTAAATAGGTAAACACACAATGGGGTGTAACAAAAGGCCATCTGTGATTTTTTTTCTTCACTTGGAGGGAAATGATTATTTATTGGGGTTCTTTGTTGTTGTTGTATGCCTATATGGCATTTTTGGACATATATTTTGTATTGCATATTCATGACATTGTATGCCTATATGGCATTCGTGTAAGCCTATATGACTATTTTGTATATATGTTATACTTATATCAACATATATTGATGTATGCATATATGTCTATTTGGTTAATACATATCTTTTTTTATTGATGGTGTCCATATTTGCATTATAAACCCAAGCTTCAATAGATATTTGTAGATGATTTACTTCGAATATTTAAATTTTGAACATTATAAAGTAAATATAAACTATTGGGTGAATTGAAAACCTAACCATGCCATCATTGACATCATCAATCATATGAATATAATAATTCATGATGTAATCTAACACCTCGGTCTCTCTACCACTACATATATAAGCCTATACTCTCTATAATCATTGTAGCATGGTAAGTAAAGTCATGTAATTATACAATGCACTTTCAAGTATGCAACTAAAAATGAGCAAGATATTATTACATGTGACCTCATACCTCTAGAAGTTTGTGATATAATTCTTGGAAGACATCTACCATTCCAAACCCCAATAGTGGATGCTATGAATAAAAAGATAATATTTCGACCTCAACAAGTCTAAATTATAAGACAAAATAGCTTGGTCTCTACTAAATAATGTTATAACATTGATAATATACAAAATTTCCTTCTTATTATCTAGTTAGATATGTTGCATAGGCAATATCACAAGCAATATCATTTATCACTCATGCATCTTCTCTATCACAACAATAGATTCTTGAAAATGTAATATTATAGGATGAAGATGTCTTTATAAATTCTAAAAGTATTCCAAAAAAAAATTATGGTACAAAATTAAACCAATTGGTTATTGAATGCCCTTTCTGAAATAGATCATTGTATCATAGGTCTACTTAGGAGAATGATGAAATTTAGCACAAAATATAAGAGCTAATTGATCAAGGAAATATTTGACCTAGCTATTTTTCATGTGGCACCTTAGAAGCGTGAACAATGATGTAAGAGCACTTGCAATAAAACTAGAGTTCATGTGGCATAATCTACAAGCATTATAGTTTTATGAATTATAGATTAAGTTACCACATATATTTATAAGTAAAGTTATGTTTGTGTGTGCTAACATGAGGAGGTAGTAGTGATGGCTATATTGGAAATGTGTATGTATATCAAAATATTAAGGATATAACTATTTATTCATAGCGTGTGGTAGAAATTGTATATTTAAGGTGATTATTCACATAGAGACATCATAATTAGTGATATGTGTGGTATGTTGATGCCATATTAACTTCATAAATTATTTCACATTAATTTCACCCATATTAACTTCATAAATGATTTCACATTAATTTCACCTATATTTGTTGGTTAATTATTGACATTCCTACACCAATATGTGTTTGTGGTCTTCGATGACATATTTTTGGCATATAGTTATGGAATCAAGTTTTAATCAAGACAAATTGCAAAAAATTTACATTAAATTTCCAATAGTTTTATTCAAGTACCCATCATCTAGTTGGCCAAACTTGCACTTCAAATTTAGAGACGTATTCTTCATGCCCACACTTTTATTCATCTTTAAAAAAAATTCCTATATTGACCAAAATGTTTATGAATTGATTGAGTTCAAGAAATAGAGGAGACTAGTTCTTTGGTGTATATTATTCATTCATAAGATTATAAAGACACCTGCGTTGACCAAAATTCTTAAAGTGGACTTCGTCTATAGCCACCCCAACATGTTTGAATTGTTGGTTTACCCCCAGGAGATGAAGAATGTAAATAATGCCTTTCGACAAATTTTTACTAAATGCAATTGACACTTTTTGGAACATTTGAAACATTGTTACCAAAGTGGAATGACTTGGATATATTAAAAATTAAGGGAGGTTATTGTAGAGAGACCCTACATGACCCTATACCTCCGGTCAAAATATTTTTAAGACCCACGCTTTTTGAGTAACAAGTCATCAATTTTTTTTCCCTTTCATAATTTGGTCTCTTAATAGAAATCACTGATGCAATGTAGTGTAGAATGTTTCGGCATGCTAGGGTTAAAAACAAGACCTTTCCTAGCATAAACCTACCCACCCTAACATTTTGGAACTATCAATTTGGTCGCATGACAAACAAAAAAAAAATTCACCACCTTGCAACTTTACAATACATGTATTTGATGCTTTTTCCATCAACTGAAAACTCGTCACCACAAGAAAATGGATCAAAGATATCAAAAATTGAGATAGATCATTGTAGAGGGGCCCTACGTGATCATGTACCTTCAAAAAAAATATTTCTAAGTGTCACAGTTTTCAATGTAACAACCTTGGTGTTCTACTCAGTAAAATTTCCAATGTTTTCACCTCAAGTGAATAACCATGATGTCGAAACATAGCAATAAAAATTTGTCCGTCCATAATGTAAATTACATGCACATTTGAAATATAATATTGTTTCCAAAATTTCATTGCATTCCATTGTAATTTCACAAATCTTTCCATAACGTAGATGTCATATTGAATGAACTCAAGTATATCATTCATGATTACATCCTTCCATATAAATGGGTACATGATACATACATAGCTCTTTTGAGCTTCATCTGGCAATAAATATACAAACTAGTCTTGATGTCATCACATCGGCACATACATTTTGAATGTCCTTGCTTGCTGGTGCAAACACTCTAGTTGTCCTCGATACCGGCACACACATCCATAAACCTTGGTTGCCGATTGATGAGGAGAAGCATCACTCAAGTGCTTTTCCACCAACCACAGACTCAAATGCAGTCCCCTGCACATTTGTCACACATGACAAGGTGGCCCTTCCCTTCAACAAAGATAGTGGTTGGTAAACCCCATAAAAAATGCCTATTTGAGCTTAGTGTTGTGTCCTACAAACCAAAACCTAATCATACGGTAGCTACACCTACAAGTATGAAAATCCTGAACTAGAATGCATATATGGAACATAGTGAATTGATAGTGTAAACAATGGATACTTACACTACTTTGGCCAAAGTATTATCATCCAGTACTTCGAGTGACAGTCATCCCATTCACATAAACTACCATAGCTTGGTTTGGATTATGACCGTTCATATACTATTCTTAGGTAATTTCCTCCAATGGGTAATCTTTAACCTGGAAAATAACCTATCCCCCTTATACCCAAAAGACTATGGTATCTCTACCAATTAAACCTAAGCATAAGTTACCCCTTCAATGGATATTCCTATCCTAGGTATAACATAAGATATTTTCTAGTTTACACAATAACTTTACATAAACAAGCTATTCACTTCAAAAGACAATCTAATCCCAAGTATAACTTTATAATCTAGAGTTACAAGCCTCATCTTAATCATAGATTAAATATTAATATGTAATTGACTCCCTTAAGTAATATATCATATTAATAAGTGAGTCTCATCAAGATTATAATCACATCAATGAATGACATCAAATGAAGAATAATCATATCAATAGATGATTTCATTCGAGAGTGAATTCTCCTTAATTAAAAGGGTTTAAACAAAGAGTCTACTCTTGTCAACATTATGACCTCAATATAAGAGTATAAGGAAACTAATCAAGTAGCAACTCTAAATCTATAGGTAATCCCACCTATGACTCCAATCATATAGTATCTCATAAGATCAAGTGATTTACTTAATCACATAGGTGAGTTTCAACCTCAATATACCCTAATCTTAGGATAAATTCATCAACCAATGACTACTTCGATTATATAGGTTAATCAAACCCTATATGTTCCAATCAAGACCAAATGTACAACCCAACCAAGTAAATTATTCCCAACCTATAGGTATCAATGAGTAGTCAAGTACATTTCCCAACCCAGTAGGTAAATCTTAACCTAAGGTTTCACTCTTTAAATGAACTTCTCATCCCAAATAGGTTATCCTAAACCTAGGGTTCATTCAAGAGTATAGTATGATCAAGTGATCATTCAGGTAAGGATATTTGATTTGGTTTGCATAACGTCACATCATATCTTTCATACCATCTCCATGGCTATATATCTAAACCTTATCATCCCCAAGGTTTTCCTAGCATAATTAGATAATAGTGCCAAGTCTCTTCATGACATTGACATATCTCACACTATACACGAAGTCAAAACTATTTATGTATAGATCATCAATAGCTTCTTCCTGTATAGTTAAGATAGTAGTAATAATACACTTTCTTTAACCTAATCCTATTTCATCATTCCTGGTATATAATACCAATGATAAACAAGCACTCCTATTATGGAGTATATATAATCACTTCCATACAAAAGAATAAAATAACTTCTATTCCTTTTCATAAGCAAATACTATGATTCACTATTACAAAAATTCTCAAGCAATTACATTCAAAGCAATCAAGTTCATTCTTTCATAATAAAAGATAAATAATAGAAGATGAGATCCGCATGCCTGTAATACACATAACTAGTTGACTGACTTGATGCACAGCCTTCCACCCGCAGCTTCCTAGCTTCACTTAGCTCTCTCAAAGCAATACTTCACTTTGAATTCTCTCACAAGTTGATGATAGGCTCTCACAAATGAAACTCTCACAAAATACAGCTTCTTACAAATACTTTGTTGGTGTTTTTTCCTACTAAACCCCAAATTCCTCTAAAGGGTGTCAAGCTTTATGTTTAATAAATTCCTAGGTTAGAGGCCAACACAATGAGTAGAGAGTTATAGGGTCTCTACTCCTACTCTTTAGGCTCTTTGGAACCACGGAGGGTGTTCCTTATTGTGTTCATCTAATATTCGAGGCCTCAAGAACACTTCTACACATAGATTTGTCCCTATTAAATGCAAACATACATTATCCATTAAAGGATTGGCTGACCCTTTTACAAATAACCCTTCATTTGCTAGGAACACACTTTTGGTAAGAGATTTGCATCTCAGAATGAATGAAGTTTAATTAAGTAATGTTCAAACCTTGAATCCACGGCTAGGCATTTCATAGATTCATTAGACTAAAAGAATTCCTAACAAATAAACCAATGCCTCGTCAATTGGGCAAAAGGAGTCAGACATGAAATATTATTTCATACACAAAACATTGAATCCTGAAATGAATGGACTATTTCTATAATGCATTACATCACAAAAACTCACAGCAATTAAAGTATTACTTCTTACCAAATCCTTAACAAATTCTCACAGACCTACGATTCTTTCCAAGCATTTAATTAACTCATTGAGTTAAGACAAGGAAGAGAATCATACATTCAACTAACCATTGAAGACAAATGAGAAAATATTTGATGTTTTCATTCATAATCTATAAGAACTGTACATAGGAGAGAACATACTTTAATTTTATAGATTTGTTTCGATATCAGTAACTTGCATAAAACTATTTAAGAGTATTTCATATACAACTTTGTACCCAAGACAACTAAATAGAATATTCTTCAAGAATTATGCATTATATTTGTTCACTATACATATACTCTACCTAGACTGTACTAGACCCCAAAATCCGACCTCTGCAAATGAACCCTGAAATCTCTTTTGTAGATAAGAGAGCAACAAGCAACGAGCTCATTTACAATTACATTTCATCAAAATTTCATTTTCATTTCAAATTTCCCAGACGGTTAGATGTAATCATTTACCGAACAAGGGAATCAAAATTTGCAACAACTAAAAACAAGTCGGTTCCACCACACTCGTTGCAAAATTCCATCAAGGCCTCGTTGTCCAAATCCATGTCGAACCTAGAAAACAACCAGCACACCACCGTAATAAACACTTGAAGACCAGGAACCAACACACCATCACCCAGAACCCAAACTAGCACTAGGGCCACAATACAAACGCCCACTTCGTGTTTTCACCACAGTCGGTGGCGAAAACACCGCTTCCTCTTTTTCATCAACACACTTCACAACACCAAAACCATTCACATTACACGGTGCCACCACAAAGAGTGGAGAAACTGCGAGGACCTCCTCATTCACACCGACTATCTCCATTAGAGCCATGAGGAATTGACCATACCCGAAGTCACTCTCAGTATCACTATCACCTAAGCTACTGAGACATCAATGGGAAAGTTTTTCCTTCCCAAGGAGCCTCAATCATACCGTATCTTGGCTCTTGGTCTTTGTTCAAATGTAGTAGGCCTCTTATCCTTACCACACACCGTCTCCTCTGCAATGGCAGCAGGGCCCTTCAACCGAGAGCTGCACCTGGTGTTTACTGGGGCAGGATTCTTATATTACTCTTTCAGAATGAGAGCACCTAGTAAAGTGCTCTGCTTGTGCAGTGTTAAACCACCGTGAGGCCTCTGCATATTCACTCGGGCAAACTGACGCACAGAAGATGGAGAAGTAGTTGACCTTCTCATCTTGAACTATAATTCAACAACCTCCACAAGAATAATCACAATTTACTGCAGATGAACCAAAAAAATTTAGGCCCTCAATTGCAATGGAGAAAATGGTAAGCCATTAGCCATATTTATTGAGCAAATTGATGATGTCGATCATCAATGCTCCAAGAGAAGCACAAGCGAGTAAGTGATTATTCACTGGCATTTATTTCATCACCATTAATTCCCAAGTACATGGAAAATGGTGTACAATTCATCATAATTGCTATGAAGTATCTCTTCACACGCATGGAGATCAGGTTGATATCCTCTAAAGAGCATTCACCATTAATGCTCGCCATTTGTAGAGCCCAAATAGTCATCACATGGCTAATTCTGTCTTTTGAATGTGAGTCATTGATACACTGATGAAGTGGCCCTCTGAATGGCTCAAATTGAGTCAAATATGTTTGAAAATTCCACATTGTCGCATGGCGATTCCATTGACCAAAGGTTCTCTCCCTAGTCAAAAAACACGTCCACCGCCTGCAAGCCCCATCCATCCTCCTTATGTCGCCAGCAGATTCCACGTGTCATCATCGTGCAGACCACACAAGGCGTTAGATAATATTATTTAATATTTTGCATGACACGCATGCTACGAATCAGATCAAGACCCAATAGTACGTTAGAGTCATTGATCGGCCATCAAATAAATCCAAGCCAATAGTGGGGACTAGGTCCCACACGATTCAGAAGATACGTGGTGCAATCGTGCATACCGCACGGTCTAGCAAAAATTTATTTTTTAAATGATGCACGGTGTGTGCACAAGAGTTGAGATTTAATCACTTCATCTGATGGCTTAGACGTCTGCACGTGCATTCATTGTTAGTAATAAAGGAAAGGGGCCAAGGGCTAGGTGAACGGGCGATGGACCCTTAAAAGATTAAAATACTTAGGACCTAAGTCTTCAATAGGTAAAATATTTTGGTCGACTATAGAGATTTTAAAAAATAATCAAAGTCATGAAATGACCGATGGGTCTATGCAAAGGGGCCGGTAAAGACAACGGTCATGACAGCTTAAGTTGTTACTTAGACGACCGACAATCTAGTAGAGTAGGTCAATGCAATAATATAACACAAGGGTTTAAGGCTTAAGAAAAATGAAACGAGGGTATGAAACCTTAAAACCCTAGACCAAACCATCAAGCAAAAGGTGAAAAATCACCAACATTTTGCATGGAACCAACAAAAAGGTCATATTTGAAAAGCTCTACCAGTGGCTCCAGCTCGAGGATGGATACCCCCCCCTGGGTATGGTGAGAATCATATCTCAAGTAGATGTAGACCAACCCAAAAAAACAACAAACCAGGAGCTTGTCCGGACAAGACAAGCAGACATAGCAGAAAGGAAACACACCAAACCTATATACAAAATTACATAATTATACAAAGTTTTCCCTGTTCAGAAAACTCATCCAATCCCACTAGCCTCAATTTTTAAACCTGGTGTTTCAAGGTTTTTAAAGCTTTGGAGCCAATTTTTTCCTTTGTCAAAGTCTTCTCTTTCACATACCTGCATTGGATGGATACTAATACCAGGAAATTACCAATAGTCTACATCATCATGATAGATACCAATGATCCCATATGCCCTAGGACTACCTTGTTTACCAATCTCAGGCTTCTCAAGTTGTAGTGAAAACAAAAAACATCCATATTTCACTTGGTCATATTCATTCTTCCCATCAAATTGAAAACTTTCAACATCACTGTGCAAAATACTAGGCCAGCAACCTCTTGAAACATCGGGAAGGAATGAGATAGATTCAAGAAGACCTTCACCCTGTTTCACATAACTGCCATCCTCACAAAGTGGAAACAAATCCATAATGATATCCTAGAGGTGAGGAGCATCAACAAAGAATTCAGCCACACACTTATGCTGGCTAATATCATATTTAACATTATTTGACTTCCCTACATATGATCCCAAATGCCACTCATCATTCTCTAAATATTTATTATCAGACTCCATGTTCACACAGCGAATAGTGACACCTTCATCCTCATATTCTTCATCACTTTCAGATTCAAAGTGTTCTCCCTCATGTAACTGAAAAAGTTCCCAGACATCCTCACAAGGACAATTATACTCCTAGGAGAAACACTCAAGGACTTTGATCTCTTCTTGGTTCTTAATCCCATCCTCCACATTAGTACAAAATGTGAAAGCTTCAAAACCATTCTTATCAAGAAAATTTCTAGTGCACTTTTATGCCTGCTCATAATCATACCTTGGCCATGCATCCAAAACATCATCAAAATCATCAAAAAGTGGATTATCCCTATACCAATCAAGGGATTCTCCTTTAGCAATTGATATGGATAAGGTTCATCAAAAAGGGGATTTTCTATTACATTCATTTTGGTCAAAGGATCCTCTACCCCTTTTACCTGAGGGTACAAACCCTGTAGCCTATCATCACACCCACAATCCTTACAAACTTCTGAAAGAGGGTCTCCCCTCATTTGGTAGGGGTAGTCATACTCAACAAAAGAGAGGCATGATTATGTATCATCATCACTACCAATGCATGAAAATCCATCAATAGTGAGACTGCATTCAAACCCCTCAAACTGAAAATCAAGGCCCCTATTGTCCATATCTTGATCATTTGTAAAAGACCAAACATCATCAAAAGTAGAATCATAGTTGTGGATCAAATCACTCAATGGAGCAATCATTCAGACCTCATACAGCTCCTCATCTTCCAATACCTCCCAGGAGCTTGATTCAGACTTGTCATACCTCTCATCACAATGTAGGTCACCATCCTCTTCACTGTGGTAATGATCTGCCCAAGTTTCACTAGTGAATTGGTTACAATCATTATATCCTGATTTATCTTCTTCACCTATTTGCATTATTTCTTTCTTCCTCTCATTAGGACCATGACCATTTTTATTTAGGAGCATTTGATGTTGTTCATGGCTACTTCCAATTCTTTCTACCTGTTTTATCCATTCAACTACTTGGCCTAGACCTTTAGGCTTCAATTCCTTGGGCAACAAACTTGTCCTTGAATGGTATATTTCACAAAACAAATCAATGCGCATTGAATCTTTAGGCTAACATTTTCTAGTATTTCTAACAACACATCCAAATACCTGTGAAATAGGTCATGGGACAATTCACCTTGACCTCTTCTTATTTCATATATATTTTTTAGCATAAGACACATGCTTAGCTTTACTTGAATCTTGTGGAAATTTATCTTGGGGCTCACTATGGACAACATGTTGTAGTGATGAAGAGAGTGTGATAGTAGAAGCCTTATCATCTTTGCATAATTTTTCACTGATTGATTCATTGATTTTATTTGCACAGGATATGCCAGAATGACTAGTATTAACAGTTAGGCACCCTTTCATTATTGAATACTTCAGATTTTTTTCAATATCCATAGCAATTTGATATGCTTGGCACAATGTTGAGGGCTCTTTATCACTCAATAGATAGCTCATCTTTTTGTCAAATGAACCTAAATATACAACCAAACATTCAACATCATTGGGTCTTATACTTTCAGGGACCTCCCTTATAACCTTTGAAAATCTGAGATTGAAAGAAGGGACCAACTCGTCCTCCTCTTTATGGATGTCCATAAAACTTTTCCTCACCAAACTTGGGTTCACCCTCTCACCAAATTGTTCCATGAATTCTAATTTGAGTTCATACCAAGAATGTATTGAAGTTGCTGGTAAAAAAGAAAACCAGTCCCTTGCACCTCCTTTCAGAGATTGAAAAAAAAACTTTATGACAACATCTTTAAAAATTTAATTCATAATCTCCCATTATATCAATAAATTCGTGTAGATGCCTACTTGTCAACTCATCCTTTGCACCATTAAACTTAGGTACCTTTTCTTTGACTTTGGGCGGCACCTCATTTGGATAACCATGAATATTACTAAAATCTATAGCACTGTATCTTTCAGTACTAAAATTTCCCTGATGGGACAAAGGGTGTCTATTATGTATTGTTGCATTCATAGTTATGTCAGGTTATACACTTTGATAAGGCAATTTTACCTTGCCTTTGCAAGCCTTACCAAAATTTATCAAGGAGTAATTCAAATTCTCCTTGCACCTAAGCTCTCAAACCTTTACAGTACAATTTTTTGTCTATTTTTCTTAGGGTTTGAAACATAACATGATTCTCTATTATAAATCATGAGTTTCTCATTACATTCTTAGAAACATGTAACACTCAACTAGAATTTTCCCTTTATTTGTGCGTCTTTCACTTAATTGTGAACCAGTTATATTTCTATTCTTGAAAACTTCTCATAAACTACTTGTTGAATCATGAAATATGTCTATGAGAATACTTGGAAGTCTTAGCAGCTTCTGAACTCTTTCATGACTGCAACTTTGTAGATCTAGAATTTCTACATGTTCTTCTTCAGGTTCTTAAGCTAGAGTCGCCACCTCCTTCACAAAGGACTAAACTTTAAAATAAATATGAAGCCCTTTCAAAAGTAAATCTCATTCTAGGTTACCTCCACCAGCGGAGTCATTCACAAATTCTTCTGAATTTAGCTACAACCAAAAAATTTCTAGGTTTAAAACTTTTAATACCTGAACAAATGTTCACATCCACCAAATGCTTGACTCTGTGATGTTACAATATGTGACTGGGATTCTTTCTTTTATAAATTTCTCAAAGTTCTCCCCAGCAGAGTCACCAATTTTGTTGGTTTTTTTTTCCTGCTAAACCCCAAATCCCTCTAAAGGGTGCCAAGCCTTATGTTTAAGAAATTCCTAGGTTAGAGGCCAACACAATGAGTAGAGAGTTATAAGGTCTCTACTCCTACTCTTTAGGCTTTGTGGAACCAAGGAGGGTTTTCCTTATTGTGTTCATCTAATATTCAGGGCCTCAAGAACACTTCTACACAGATATTTGTCCCTATTAAATGTAAACATACATTATCCATTAAAGGATTGGCTGGCCTTTTTACGAATAACCCTTCATTTGCTAGGAACACACTTTTTGTAAGAGGTTTTCATCTCAAAATGAATAAATTTTAATTAAGTAATGTTCAAACCTTGAATCCATAGTTAGGCATTTCACTGATTCATTAGACTACAAGAATTTCCTAAAAAATAAACTAGTGCCTCATCAATTGGGAAAAAGGAGTCAGACATGAAATATTCTGTAAAACACAAAATGTTGAATCCTGAAATGAATGAACTATTTCTATAATGCATTGCATCACAAAAACTCACAACAATTAAAGTAATACTTCTTACCAAATCCTTAACAAATTCTCACAGACCTCTGATTCCTTTCAAGAAATTACTTAACTCATTGAGTCAATACAAGGAAGAGAATCATACATTCAACTAACCAGTGAAGACAAATGAGAAAATACTTGATGTTTTCATTCATAATCTATAAGTACCATACGTAGGAGAGAACATACTTTAATTTTACAGATTTGTTTCGATATCAGTAACCTGCATAAAACTATTTAAGAGTATTTCATATACAACTTTGGAGCCAAGACAACTAACCACCAGATTCGTCAAGAATTTTGCATTATATTTGTTCACTGTACATATACTCTATCTAGACCGTACTAGACCCAAAAATCCGACCTCTGCAAATGAGCCCTGAAATCTCTTTTATAGATAAGAGAGCAACAAGCAACGGGCTCATTTACAATTACATTTCACCAAAAAAAAAAATTCATTTCAAAATGCCTAGAAGGTTAGATGTAATCATTTACCAAATAGGGGAATCAAAATTTGCAACAACCAAAAACCAGTCAGTGCCGCCACACTTGTTGCAAAATTCCATCAAGGCCTCGTTGTTCAAATCCACGTCAAACCTAAAAAACAACCAGCACACCACCACAACAAAAACTTGAAGACCGAGAACTAACACACCATCACCCAAAACCTGAACTAGCACTAGGGCCACGATATAGACACCGAATTCATGTTTTCACCATAGTTGGTGGTGAAAACATTGCTTCCTCTTTGTCATCAGCACACTTCACAACACCAAAACGAGTCACATTATGCAATGCCACTGTAGAGAGTGGAGAAACTACGAGGACCTCCTCATTCACACTGACCATCTTTGTTAGAGCCATGAGGAATTGGCCATACTCGGAATCAGTCTTAGTATCACTTTCACCAGAGCTACTTTAGAGATCAATGGGTGAGTTCTACCTTCCCAAGGAGCCCTGACCATACCGTATCTTGGCTCTTGGTCTATGTTCAAATGTATCAGGACTCTTATCCTTTCCATGCACTTTCTCCTCTGCAATGGCAGCAAGGCCCTTCAGCCCAAAGCTGCACCTGGTGACCACTGGGGTAGGCTTATTATATTCATCTTTCAGAACGAGAGAACCTGGTAAAGTACTCTTCTCATGCAGTGGTAAACCATCGTGAGACCTCTGCATATTCACCCAGGCAAATTGACGCACAAAAGATGGAGAAGTAGTTGACCTGCTTATCTTGAACTATAATTCAACAACCTCCATAAGAATAATCACAATTTACCGTAGATGAACCAGAAAAATTTAGGCCCTCAATTGTAATGGAGAAAATGGTAAGCCATCAGCCATATTTATTGAGAAAATTGATGACGTCGATCATCAATGCTCCAAGAGAAGCACGAGTGAGTAAGTGATTATTCACTAGCATCTATTTCATCACCGTTAATTCCCAAGTACATAGAAAACAACGTACAATTCATCATAATTGCTATGAAGTAGCTCTTCACACGCATGGAGATCAATTTGATATCCTCTAAAAAACATTCACCATTAATTCTCGCCATTTGTAGAGCCCAAATAGTCATCACATGGCTAATTCTATCTTTTGAATGAGTCATCGATGCACTGATGAAGTGGCCCTCTGAATGGCTCAATTTGAGTTAGATATGTTTGAAAATTCCACGTTATCGCATGGCACATCCATCGACCAATGATGCTCTCCCTAGTCAGAAAACACATCCACCACCTATGGGCTCCATCCAGCCTCCTTACGCCGCCAGCAAAGTTCACGTTTCGCCATCACACCAACCGCGCAAGGTGTTAGGCAATAGTATTTAATATTCTACGTGGCACGCGTGCTATGACTTAGATCAAGACCCAACGGTACGTTAGAGTCATCGATCGACCATCAGATGAATCCAAGACCATAGTGGGGACTAGGTCCCACATGATTCAGAAGATACGTGGCGCAATTGCGCATGCCGTGTGGTCCAACAAAAATGTATTTTTTAAATGATGTGTGGTCTATGCGCAAGGGTTGAGATTTAATCACTTCATCTGATGTCTCAAATGTCTGCATGTGCATTCATTGTTAGTAATAAAGGAAAGCGGCCAAGGGCTAGGTGAATGAGCGACGACCCCTCAAAAGATTAAAAGAATTAGGACCTAAGTCTTCAATAGGTAAAATATTTCGGTCGACTATAGAGATTTTTAAAAATAATCAAATTCATGAAATGACCGACGGGTCTATGCGAAGGGGTCGGTAAAGACAATGGACATGATGGCTTAAGTTGTTACTTAGACGATCGACAACCTAGTAGATCAGGTCAATGTAATAATATAACACAAGGGTTTAATGCTTAAGAAAAATTAAACAAGGGTATGAAACCTTAAAACCCTAGACCAAACCATCAAGCAAAAGGTGAAAAATCACCAACATTTTGCATGGAACCAGCAAAAAGGTCGAATTTGAAAAGCTCTACCATACTCAAGGCTCTCACAAAATACAATAGAATGCAATTGCAGAATAATGCATATTAGTACATCCCAAAAGAGAGTGTAAACCTCTCTATTTATACAACAAAAAGGAGATTTCATAACCTACAAAAAGGGCATGCAAACTGAGAACACTCTGCATGCAAGTCAACTCATTATTCCCAGCTAAAAGGTGGCAGCAAACTAAACACAAGCTCAACAAATAATGCCATAAATCGACCTCTATGGCTGACAGTAGCAGAAGACTAGTTCAATCTACACATGATCAAATGATGACAATTGAATTTTTCCAAAATGGACTTCTACAGGTAATAGAACTTCATATTTTGGCACCAAGTATGCAGCCATTCTCCCTATTGTTTGGTGTGGCTTTACTCATTGAAACAGTCTATAGTCTCAATGCAACACATGCTCAATGTCGACTAAGTATAATTTTTTTAGAAAACAGAGGACTAAAGAGTCATTTGGCTCACAAATGATACTTTGACCAATTTCTTGCATTGTTGTACGTGTTTCCTATTCTCATACATTTTTCTTTATTTTGTAGTTGGTATCTATTTTATCGCTTTATATAGTAGTATTCAATGTTGAGTAATTTACTGTTTAATAATTCTAAAATGCATTGTCCATAGCATCGACTATGGTTTGTTATCCATATTGACCATATTGTTGTGCATTACATAGCATGTAATTCGACCTTTATTCAATGCCAATATATGTTATATTCAACCTTTAAATTTACTTTGCATATCCAATATATAATTCAACCTATATTTCACATATATAAATCGTCCTATGTTTATATATATAAATCACCCTCAAAGCATAACATATATTTATAAATATGTATTTATATATATACATATGTACATATATATGTATATGTCAATAATTAGCATGTTAACGCTAAATCATATATATATGTACATGTATATATATATGTATATGTATATCATGTCAATCAAGTATGTATATATTTGATATACAAATGAATACAATTGCGTTGGCATTCACCAACCATAACATATTCAAAATGATACTTAGATATATATGTATCTTGCGCTATATTATGCGCTATACATTCATAATAATCGACCTTATATATAAAAGCACACTACCAATTATATCTATATGTAGTACCTATATATAAATATATGTAATATACACCTTAATATAAGCATCAATGCTTACATGTAAATATGTATATGTGTACATATAAACACACACTCCCATGTATATATAAATTCCATAGCAACATGATGAACAAATAGTCCATTCGATACTTGAATGACTATGACCATATGATTATGTCCTCATATAACATTATATTAACATCTATATACGTATATGCATAATTACACATATGTTGGCATACTAGTATGGACATCCCATTATATCTGACATACATGTATATCGACATGTGCATATATATGCATATAGGCATATATCTTAAATATTCATTCAACCATGCAATCAAGCATAGTAACATAGGGAAGAACTCATAAGCTCCAATCATATAAACATCATCCAAGCATGCATTCAATATTAATCATGACCCTTACTAATGCAAAGACTTCATACTAAGGATGACTTAACATTTCCCAACATAATAACTTGACTCAACAATTCTACTGTGAGTGTGTGTGTAAGATCAGATAGGTATCATTAAGGGTTATCTGACCAATCACTTCTTCTAAGTATACTTCCCCTCCACCTAGAGGAATGAACCTATCCCTGCAACTATCTCAACACATTTGCAATGGTAGTTAGATGTTCATAATAAACCCATATGCATCATAACTTAAGCATATACATTTAGTAATACATGTTCATCATCAATGTAAACATAATTACTCTTTCAAAGCATTTATCAACACTTTCACATAATACCTATTTCAATATTCCATTTATAATATTAAAATCATGATTGTATTTACCATCCTATTTACCTATGAAGGTAAAAGTAAATCAGTAAAAACAAGATGGGGTGTAACATCTGAGTAACAGCTCATCAAAGTTTGCTACCCTTTTGCACTTTGGTCTCTTAAGAGATATTGCTAGTGCAATGTAGCCTAGACTATTTCAGCACGTTTTAGGTGTTAAAAAGGACCTTCCCTAGCATAAACCTACCCATTTGGACATGTTCAAACTATTGGTTTGGTCATAGGATGAACAGAATGAAAATTACACCACCTTGCAACTTTACACTGTATGTATTTGACACTTTTTCCATCAACTAAAAACTCGTCACCATGGGAAAATGGATCGGAGATATCAAAAATTGAGAGAGGTTATTATAGAGGGGACCTACATTATCTTGTACCTTCAAACGAAACGTTTATAAGTGCCACGGTTTTTGAGTAACATCCCATCAAATTTTTCTGCCCTTTTGCACTTTGGTCTCTTAAGAGATATCATTGGTGCAATGTAGCTCAAACTGTTTTGAAATGTTTGGGTGTAAAACAAGACCTTCCCTATCATAAAACTACCCATTTAGACATGTTTTAACTATCGGTTTTGTTGCATGATGAACAAAAAAAAAATTACACCACCTTGAAAATTTACACTACATGTATTTGACGCTTTGTCCATCAACTAAAAACTCGTCACCACGGGAAAATGGATTGGAGATATCAAAATTTGAGGTTATTGTAGAGGGGCCCTCTGTGATCCTATATCTTTAGATAAAATGTTTCTAAGTGCCACAATTTTTTAGTAACATCTCATCAAATTTTTATGTCATTTTGCACTCTGAGTAAACCCTCAACCCTAATCCCTAATCCCTATACCCTCAACCCTAATCCCTCAACCCTATACCCTCAACCCTTAAACCCTTAAAACCTCAACCCTAATCCCTCAATCCTCAACCCTTAAACCCTCAACCCTCAACCCTAATCCCTCAACCCTTAAACCCCCAACCCTAATCACTCAACCCTCAACTCTAATCCATCAACCCTTAACCCTCAACCCTAATCCCTCAACCTTATACCATCAACCCTTAACCCTAATCCCTCAAATCTATACCATAAACCCTATATCCTAAACCCTATACCCTCAACCATCAACCCTTAAACCCTTAATCCCTCAATCCTCTACCCTATACATTAAACCCTCAACCCTCAATTCTCAACCCTTAACCCTAATATCACAACCCTATACCCTCAACCCTAATCCCTCAACCCTTAAACCCTCAACTCTAATCCCTCAATCCGCAACCCTTAAACCCTCAACCCTAATCCCTCAATCCTTAAACCTAAACCCTCAACCCTCAATCCCTAATTTTTTAACCCTTAAACCCTCATCCCTCAACCCTCAACCCTCAACCCTAATCCATCAACCCTATACCCTAAACCTTATACCCTCAACCCTCAACCCTTAAACCCTCAAACCTAATCTCTTAAACCCTCAACCCTCTATCATATACATTAAACCCTCAACCCTCAATTCTCAACCCTCTACCCTATACATTGGATCCTCAACCCTAATCCCTCAACCCTATACCCTAAATCCTATACCCTCAACCCTATACCCTCAACCCTAAATCCTAATCCCTTAACCCTTAAACTATTAATCCCTCAACCCTTAAAACCTTAATCCCTCAACCCTCTACCTTATACATTAAGCCATCAACCCTCAATTCTCAACCCTCTACCCTATACATTAGACCCTCAACCCTAATCCCTCAACCCTATACCCTCAACCAAATACCCTAATCACTCAACTTTATACCCTCAACCCTTAAACCCTCAACCCTAATCCATCAACCCTCAACCCTTAAACTCTCAACCCTAATCCCTCAACCCTTAAACCCTTAATCCATCAACCCTCTACCTTATACATTAAACCCTTAACCCTCAATTCCCAACCCTCTACCCTATACATTGGATCCTCAACCCTAATCCATCAATCCTATACCCTCAACCCTCAACTGATACCCTAAACCCTATACTCTCAACTCTCAAACCTTAAACCATCAACCATTAAACCCTTAATCCCTCAACCCTCAATTCTCAACCCTTTACCCTATACATTGGACCCTCAACCCTAATCTCTCAACCTTGTACCCTCAACCCTTAAACCCTTAGATGCTAAACCCCTAATCTCTCAGCCCTCAACCCTCAACCCTCAACCCTCAATCCTAATCCCTCAACCCTATACCCTCAACTCTTAAACCCTTAAACCCTCTACCCTTTACATTAAACCCTCAACCCTAATCCCTCGACCCTTTACCTTAAACCCTTAATCCCTTAAACCATCAACCCTAATCCCTCGACCCTATACCTTAAACCCTTCATCCCTCAACCCTCAACCCTCAACTGTAAGCCCTCTACCCTATACATTATACACTCAACCCTAATCCCTCAACCCTTAATCCCTCAACCCTAATCCCTTAAACCCTAAACCCTCAACCCTTAAACCATTAATCCCTCAACCCTCTATCCTATACATTAAACCCTCAACTCTCAATTCTCAACCCTCTACCCTATACATTGGACCCTCAACCCTTAAACCCTTAAACCCTCTACCCTCTACCCTATACATTAAACCATCTACCCTAATCCCTCAACCCTATACCTTAAACCCATAATACATTAATCTCTCAACCCTTAACCTTAATCCCTCAACCCTTAAAACCTTAATCCCTCAACCCTCAACCCTCAACCCTCAACCCTATACATTAAGCCCTCAACCCTAATCCCTCGACCCTATACCTTAAACCATTAATCGCTCAACCCTCAACCCTCAACTGTAAACCCTCTACCCTATATATTTTACCTTCAACCCTAATCCCTCAACCCTATACCTTAAACCATAAACCCTCAACCCTTTACCCTAATCCATCAACCCTCAACCCTTAAACCATAATCCCTCGACCCTCAACCCTCAAACCCTAAACCCTCAACTGTTCAACCTCTACCCTATACATAGACACTCAAACCTAATCCCTCAACCCTATACCGTAAATCATCAATCCTCAACTCTCAACCCTCAACTCTAATCCTTAAACCCTCAACCCCTCTACCCTATACACTAAACCCTCAACCCTAATACATCAACACTATACCTTAAACCCTAATCTCTTAACCCTCAACCCTTAAACCCTAATCCCTTAAACCATCAACCCTCAAACCCTAAACCCTTAAACCCTCAACCCTTAAACCTTAAACCCTAAACCTTTCCCTAAACCCTCAACCCTCGACATTATACCTTAAATCCTAATCCCTCAACCTTAAACCATAATTCCTCAACCTTTAAACCTTAATCCCTCAACCCTTAAACCCTAAAACCTCAACCCCTAATCCCTCAACCCTTAAACCCTCAACCCTCAACCCTTAAACCCTAAACCCTCAACCCTTAAACCCTACACCCTACAACCTCAAACCTCAACCCTATACTTAAGCCCTAATCCATCAACCCAATATATTAAACCCTAATGAACCTATACCCTATAAACTTAACCATGTACACTCAACCCTGAACATTATCCCTCAACCCTTGAACCCTAGAAATAAGCCTATTGGAAACATTAGATTAAACACAAATGACACATTTTACAAGAATGTGTCCATTGTTTGTATGGTCAAAAAATTACAAGTTGATAAAATTTGAGAGAGGTTATTGTAGATGAATCCCACATCTAGTTTTAGGTCTACTATATAAAATTCATATGCCCCACAAAGTTAGAGAATTTCTCTATCATACTTTGGTAGTTTTTTCCTCTTAGGTCTCTTAAGAGACTTTTCTAGAAGTCTGCAACCCATATGGTTTAGGACACCTAGGGAAAAAATGGGGCCTCCTCTACCATTCACTCACCTAAAAATAATGTGTTAGCATAGTTTATTTGGCCCCATAAGGTGAAAAATAAAAAATAATCATGTTGGAAACATAAGGCTAAACACAAATGACATTTTTTGGAAGAATGCATTCATTGTTCGCATAGTCAAACAATTACGAGCTGAAAACACTAAGAGAGGTTAGAGGGACCCAAAATATATCTTTAGGTCTAGATATAAAACTCATAGGCCCCACAAGTTTTGAGAACTACTTTATCATAGTTTGGCATTTTTTTGCTCTTAAGAGACTTTTCTAAAAGTGTGCAACTCGAATAGATCAATAAACCTAAGGAATGAAATAGGGCCTCCATTGGAATTCACCCACCTACCCCAACATGTTGGCATACTATTTTTCCCATGAGGTGTAAAAGAGAAAATAATCCTATTAACAACATTAAGTCAAACACAAATGACACATTTTACAAAAAATGAATTCATTATTGGCATGATTAAATGATTGCGAGTTAAAAAAATAAAGAGAGGTTATTTTAGATGGACTCTACAACAATCTATGGGCATATATAGAAAATGAATAGGCCCAAAAAAACTATAAACTAATTCATCATAGTTTGATAGTTTTTCTCTTAGGTCTCTTACGAGACTTTGTTAAAAGTGTGCAACTTGAATGGATCAAGACACATATGAAATTAAATGGGCCTCCCCTACTATTCAATCACCCACCCTAATGTGTTGGAATAGTTAGTTTGGTCCCACAAGGTGAAAACAAAAATAATCATATTGACATATTTACACTACTCTCAAATGATGTATTTTGTAAGAATGCATTCATTGTTGGCATGGTTGAACAATTACAAGTTGACAAAAAATAAGAGGTTATTATAGAGTCACATCCCATACAATTTTAATTCTAAATATAAATCTTATAAAGTCCCATGAATTCTAAGAACTTCTCCATCATAGTTGACAATTATTTTCTCTTAGGTCTCTTAAGAGACTTTACTAGAAGCATGCAAATTGGATGGATCAATTTAGGGGGAAAAATGGGGCCTCCTCTAGCATTAATTTTCTTACCCTAATTATTTTATAATAAATTCAAACCCACAAGGTGTAGAATAATTTTTTTCCTATTGGAAACATTAGGTTGTACACAAATGAGGAATTTGTAAGAATGTATTTATTACATTGGCATGGTTGAATGATTGAAAGTTGAAAAAAACTAAGATAATTTATTGTAGAGGGACCCCACATCCAAATATAGTTCTAGACAAATATTCATAATCCTCAAAAAGTGTAAGAATTGTTCCATCATAGTTTGTAGTTATTTTCTCTTAAGGTCTCTTAAGAGACTTTATAGGAAGCATGCAACCTAGATGGATCAAGACACAAGGAATGAAATAGGGCTTCCCTTAGAATTCAATCACCCACCCCAATATTTTGGAACAATTTTTTTGGCCCCACAAGGTACAAAAGAAAAAATAAACCCATTGGAAACATTAAGTTGAACAAAAATGACACATTTTACAAGAATGTATTCATCATTAGCATGGTCAAACAATTTAGAGTTGATGAAAAATATGAGAGGTTATTATAGAGGGAACCCACATATAGTTAAATATGTATAGAAAGAAAATTCATATGCCCCATGAAATCTACTCTATCATAATTTGGAATTTTTTTCTCTTAGGTCTCTTAAGAAACTTTGTCAAAAACATGCAACTTGGATGGATCATGAAACCTAGGGAATGAAATAAGTTCTCCCCTAAGATTCACCTACCAATCCTAACATGTTGGCACAATTGATTATAAGAAAAAAAACTAAGAGTTTATTATAGAGGGACCGCACATCCAATTGAATGTCAAGATGGAAAAATTATAGGCCCAAAAATAGGGAAATAAAAGATAAAAAATAGAACTATAAATAAGAGAGAAGAGAAGGAAACAAAAAAATACATCATAATATAAGACACATAAGGACACATTTATTAGTAATAGGGTATGAAGTACACATACCATTAATTAGAATTAGAAAGGTGAAACAAAACATGTAAAATAATTGAAATGTGTCACCTCCATGATAATTTCTCAATCTTCAAATGAAAACCTATCTTTACTCTACTCTTGTCCCACCTGGGGACTAAACTAACAAGTGCATGGATTTACACACCTATTAAGCCATATTTCTATTATTGATTATTTTTTCTCAAATTTATATTTAGTTACCTTATTTCTTCCAAAAATTGAATGATTTTTTATGATTCTAACCTCTAATAGAGAAGCATTAGTGAGCTCTTCTTCACTATATGAGTTAGGAAATGATTTAGAATTATTTAATAGGTGAATGGGAGGTATTTTAATTATATTTGGACTCTACAAAATTTGAAGAACATAATCCACATATTCTTGAAGCCTTCTAAACTTCCTAGGAGAATTGTATTTGAAAGAAGGAAAAAAAGAAGTATTACCCACTTGATTCATATTTTTGTTCGCATCACTACTCTTTGAAAATTTGTTTTAACTTTTGATACTTATAAGGATAGAAATTATGTTTACTCAATGGTCCATATTTAAAGTCATTTCTTACAAGAAACTTATATGTAGGATGTGGCTATTGTGGACATAATTGGGAGTATAAACAATACTAATCAAAGAAGTGATAGATTAATTGATGTAGGAGCAATAGATATAATAAGGGAAATCATAATAGGTTGTGAATAAGGACAAGGAGATGCTAAAATATTAATGTGAGATGCAAGTGTGACTAGGGGAGTAGAAGTATGAGGTAGACCATATTGGGGAACAAAGTTAAGAGTTACTCAAGAAGGTGTGGTCATATAAGGAAGAGGGAGGATAGGTGCACCAAACAAAGAGCTATGAAAATGACCTTAGTAATAAAGGTTTGTAAGATCTCTAACCCAAATGACTTGATGAAAAAATTATATATCATATAGGCTATTTGTATATGGCTCTTAGGAGTAGCCAAGCTACTAAGCTCTTATGCATGCAATCTTGTTGGGCCACATGTTCACCATGCTCATATTCTTCATTTTTATTCTTAATGATAATAGTACAATATTATTCATGTGAATACCATTAAAGACACCAATCCTAACATACTAATCCTTAATTGATTAATAATTTAGGGTAGTGATGTCAAACTTTAATGCATCAACAAATAAATTTAATTGATGAATACTCTACTAGCTAACTTAGATGAAAATAAGAACATATGCATGTTAAAATTAAAATAATCACAAGAATACTACCAAATATGCACCTAAAATAAATAATTTAGAAAAAAAATATAATACAAGAAACCTATAGATAAAGATTCAAATGAGAATAAAACTCTAAGAAGAGTGAACTTCTACTTATCATTCCAATAATCCATAAATGTATAATGATTAAATTGCATTACCTCAATGAGGCATATAATAATCATATGTGCATTACCTTAATATGATATGGCCTACAAAAACTATGCCTCCAAATACCACTAGCTATCCTAGAATTATATATAGCTAAAATCAACTCCACACTCACTTGAATAAAGATCCAAGTTGTATTGACTCCACATGTTATTCCCAAAAGAGTTCAAACAACTTCTTGAATCCATAAAAAATGACCTCTTTAATAATTCAACCACAAGGGAATTATGTTTATACTTTGTACACCATAAAATATTCTTCTACTTACAACTTATTGGTTCTATAAAGCTTATTCCATTTGCAAAAAAAAATTATTCATACTTGTAGCTGTTAGAAACCCTAGATCAGACATGCAAACCTAAACACCTTCCACATAAGAGAAAAACAAAAAAAGCAAGAGGTTTGCAAGATGTGCAAAATATTATTATTCAGGAATTCAATGTTATAATGAGATGATTTTCTTTATAAAAGCAAAGTATGCAACCTTAATGTTGACCTAAAATTAGCTCAACCTAAGTAAAGTTATGCAAGTGTAATTAAATATTAATTACACTAACACCCCCCCATAAGTGCAACTTAGGGAGACTAAATAAGCATGCACCTAAAAGTAAGATGAATGCAAGAAAGCATGAATGGGTCCCGACAACTAGGCCTGATTAGGTACCCATGTACAAATGCAATAATGAGGTAGAGAAGGAAAACCCAGTGGGACAACCCCCCCTACAATGAGATGACTGCTGCAAAGAAGCACTGGAAGAACACTGTGGAGTAACACTGGAACCGCAATCTGGCAAGCAAGGAAAGATACTTCTATCTACAAGAAACCATATCGAAATCATAATAATGTGACAACAGACCCGATGCCACAGAACACTCGAAAATACCAAACTCGAACAACCCTGGAATCCATAGAGCAACAGTAGATGATATGATGATGATAGAATCTAGAAGCCATGAATCTCAATGCTGATGTCAAAACTGAGACTGAAACTCTTCCATGGGAAAAAGTACCATACAAACTCGAGAACAATAACCACAAATTTAGTGGCCCTCAAACTGAGATGGATCCGATGCAGATCACTAACCATAGGCTCTCAATCTAAAGTGTGAACCAAAATAAATCTGGTATGTGTCAAGCTAAGAAAAAAATAAGGCCAATAAGAAACTAAGAAACCAGATTACAACCCATGCGAGTTGCCATCAAAACATGATGAAGATTATTATGCAAGAAACCCCCCTGATGGAACTTTATATCAGTTCATTTATTACAATCCCCAATGACTGCAAAAGAAGAGAATGTCTAACATGCATAAAAAAAAAAAATTTAAAATAGACCTCAAATCTATGTAGAGAATGGAACCAGCTTTCCAACGCCGCAAGAATGGTGAAAAAAGGATCACCAAGTCAAAAGATATGCCCTCTGGAGTGAAAAACAGAAGTTCTAAGTTCAAGGACCTACAAAATAAATCTGGAGCAAAATCAGGAAAAACTACCAACAATACTGGATTGGCGTCGGAATCATCTTTCCAACGGTATCTCGTTTGTGAAAAACAGACACCGTACGCAAAAGTTACGCCTAATTTTGTCAAAGGTGCTCCAGAATGGCCAATAAGGCCTGCAGGCAGCCCAGGGGCTAAAAAAATTTTGGCCCCTGGTCCTGCATGCAACCAGGGGTTGGCGGATAGGGGGCTGGGGCGGAGCCCCTGGTTCTCCATGTGACCACCGGGTGTCTAGGAGGCCGGCTGAGGGCTGGGTGCATAGCGCCCCGTCCCCCATGTGACCGCGACCTTGCTGCATAGAGCCCGCGGGGGTTGGTCCGGCCGGCGGAGCTGGGTGGGGGAGCCACCAGCAGCGGTGGCTGCTAGGTGGCCGCCCGGTGGTGCAGCGGCGGTAGGAACCTGCAACATTGGAGGCATCAACACAAATCCCAAGAAACATAATTTTTTTGATTTTCGTGCATTTTTTTTGAAATCTGTGCCTCAAAAAGCGTGTTGGGGAGGCGGTACAGCCTTCTTGGCAAAAAAATTTTGCCTTCCAGATCAACTTCGCCAAAATCGATGAAACGAAAGGCGATCTTAGGGTTTTTGGCCGCTGCAAACGCAATGGTGACCTCTGTTTCTGCTCAAAATGCTTCAAAAAAACGGCTACCTCCAGAGCTTCCAAAAAATCACACAGCTTGAAACCCTCATAGATCTGGCAAATCATGACCAAAATCTACAAAATAAAAGCGAAACCTGACTTTTTCTAGCACTCTGAATCCAATGGTGAAGTTCGATCTGATCCAAAATGCTGCATAAATGAACTCAAGGCATAAGATCCTTGAGGAACCCCGAACGAAATCTGCAATGGTTTTCTCCAGAATTTGAGAAGGGGATGCATGTCAAGGCTCTAATACCATGTTAGAAACCCTAGATCAGACATGCAAACCTAAACACCTTCCACATAAGAGAAAAACAAAAAAAGCAAGAGGTTTGCAAGATGTGCAAAATATTATTATTCAGGAATTCAATGTTACAATGAGATGATTTGCTTTATAAAAGCAAAGTATGCAACCCTAATGTTGACCTAAAATTAGCTCAACCTAAGTAAATTTATGCAAGTGTAATTAAATATTAATTACACTAACAGTAGCAATGTGTAGTATATTTGAAGAAATATAAGATGTCCTAAATAAATAACAAATACAAAGACTCAAGATCCCATTAATTTTTATGTTATTTGAACTAAACCCCCTCTAATACCATTTCGTATCCCAATAGTATATGTTCCATGCTACTAGAAGGTGAATGGTCAATATCCTCAAATGGCCACCACGAAAGCTACCAAATGATTACCAAAAGGCAACTATAGAACTACCTCCAAACGACCCATGTAAGAACCCTTTAACCACTAACATCTCAAACACCACTTCCATAACTATTAGAATCACATCATTAATAGAATGGGCACCCACCAATAGGTCTAGCAATGATACAAAGGTCCATAAAAAAGTCGCCTACCAAAGGAAGACATCTCCCAATATGAAAATAAAATAGAGCCAAGAAAAAGAGAATAAATGTAAACACTACTATCAATACAAATCATCACTCAAGGGAATATATATAGTCTCCCATCATTGTCACAATATGGTAAATTATTCCTAGAAAAGGGGATGTCTACAAAATATGAAAAGGAAACTATAACACTAGTATGACAAGGGATGTCACTCTTCCAAACAATACTCAACTCACTTGTCTACAAGTTGTCCCTTTAATTCTCAATCAACTTCCACTATATCTATTAATGACACCACTTCCATGCTACCATGTCAATTATTGCCCCATACTTTGGCACATGATAGTATCTCATTTTAACCTTTAATGACCAATCTACAATATTGTTGCAAGTAATGTCAACACTCAACATAAGTGTATACAATGAAAAACCTAACAAAATGAATATGATATTGTGATAGAGGTGAAATTTTAGATGGATAGAATGAGGCCCCACCCATTGTGTTAACCTTGTATATTTAATCTATATGTGGGTTTTTCCTTTATAAATGTGGCTTATGAATTAATTACCTACTCATTTTGCTACATCTAAAACCTGGTGGTGCTAAAAAAAACACTTAAGGGCCTATTATAGATAAATGAAAGACTATTGAATTCCTTAATAGAACTCAAGACCCATGAGCAATGTAAGAGATTAAAACTTCACAAAAGAGAGATACACATGTTGATACAACTAACATAATTAAAACTAGGACTAATATAACAATGACTAAAATTTACATGCACAAGATAAAAATATAATGATGAATCGATGATCCTAAACAACCTACAATGATGTACCTAAATATAATTCCTATATACAAAACTTGAGACTTTTACATGCAAGTTGGTGGGATAGAAAAATAAAATTCGCATTTCAAGAAATTGGCCTATGAAACAAGAGATTTAAAATTTAAATAGGGAGTCATGTAGATGTAATTGATGGTAATGTATAGGACCACATATAAGGCCTAATCTAGGGAGTACAAATCTTAATAAAATCTACTAGTCATTTTTCAAGGTGATGGATACAATAAATATATAGATGATAAGTTATAAGTTAGGGTTGGTTAATGTACCAAATTATGCAAATTAAGTGGTAAAACCGCACATCCATAAAAATTCACTAAATTGGCATAAAACAAAGAGGTAAATGTGTAGGATGTGGAATTATATGATCCCTTACATGTATATAGCATATTGGCATTATGAGATATCAAAATATAATCAACTATGCTTGCCCCACCTTTACAGTTAAATAAATTCAATCTATGTTTAAGGAATTTGTTCAATATCAAATTCATATAGTAAAGGACATACCTTAAAATATGAGATTCAATTTCTTAATTATACAAAGTTTTCTCATTCATTTTCAACTTCACACTCCCAATATTTAATTTTTTTGGTCAATTTCTTTGGTATGATGTTGAATTCTATAGCAATCTAATAAAATTGGTCAAACTTATGAAAATAATGATTAACAATTATCAAATTCAAATACCAAATATAAAAATAATCTTTCAAATTATTTAAAACATGAAATTAATGATTGTTTTTGAAAAGTTAAACAGGATTTACAGGGTGTTGTACCCTACACAACAAGCCACAAGGGCCAAAAAAGGACAAGTCTTAATCAACTAAAAAATAGGGAAAAAACCAGAGACAGCCCAAAAGCAGCACGACAACAACAGAGAAACAGCAGATCAGCCAGCAACAAAAGCAACTAACTGGCTTCGTCCCAATTCTTGATTAGGAGGTCCACCACCTCGTCTCCCACCCACTCTTTATTTTCCTGGCTATTGTTCCCCTCCAGTTCCTCCTTTATGGCATTTGATAGAGTACTCGTAACAAAGTGACCCAGCTTCATGGTGAAGCGGGTCAGCCCCCGAAATCTTTTGTCCAAAGTGTCCAAATGCTTAGCCACCTTATCCGAATCCATACCATCACCCATAGCACCCTGAGCCTCACCAGGCTCATCCACCAACAGCTGCGAAGGGCGCGAGCCAAAGCCATCAGAAGGGAGCTTGTTGTCCACCGAAGTAAGCTGGGGCCTCTCCACTAAATCGTCTTCCACCTCTTCTGACTCTTCTTCCTTGTAACCCTTGCTGTCCGACTGCTCCTCATCCAAATCCTCAATAATTAATCTCTTCTTGCTATTCTTAGTCAGCCTCCCAGATCTCCTCCTGACACTTTCCCCTCCAATCATCTTCGTGTTCCCCACAACCATGTCCCCTCTAGAATCTTTTCTAATCTCATTCTTACCCTTGCCTTCTTTGACAGTCGCAGCCTACATGCATTTCTCCTTGCCTTTTTTCGACATAGGGCCAGTAACAGCCGTATCAGCCTGAGTTGCTTTTAGCTCACAGAGCCCTTCCGCCGCACTAGCATGGGCCCTGCCCAACCCACCCTTAAGCTTTTTGGAGGTAAATTTGGTCTTGGCATTCCCCAGAACGATATTAGACTTCTGAGGAGGACTCTTGGACTTAGCTGGGGAGATATGCACCGTGGAGATGGGTTCAATGTTCTCAACACAGATAGCGGTGATGGCTTTGGGCAGGCAGAGGGCAAGATGAAAGTGATACAAGCGGAGAATTAGCCCTTGATGGAGCGGGAGTGGCGGAAGATCACAAGGATTTCGGCTGGCCGTTGCTTTACACTTGTCCACAGAACTTTCTAGATCCATTTGAAGGAAAAACGAAAAACTAAGAAGCATTTTGTGCCTAAGATGGTTTAACAGGGGGAAATGGTAAAAGAAGCAAGTTTTGAATCTACCTTCCAACGTAACGTATTTCATCAGTGCCATGCAAACCTGGTCCCACGGCTTAGGAATCTCTTCCCTTTCAAACCCCGCCTGGTTCCTAACAGGGGTCTCCTCTCCTCTGAAAAATGCCCTTAGGCTCTCATGGTCCGGCTTTTTGGTGTGCTTAGGATATTTCTTCCCTTCACACAATAACCTCGTAGCCTACACAATAACCTCCTCGCTGATTTCGAATGAAATCCACCCAATGGAGACCCTCCTGTCCTTCCACGAGCTAGCAAATAGACCCGATAAAATGGGATCATGGCCGACTAAGCTTTCCATGAGCGGAGCAATTCCTCCCTCCACACAAATGTGCTAGACAAGCGGGTTGTTTTGGAATTCATCACAACTATCTGGTTTCGTCCGAAACGCGATCACCTCCCATACTACCAGACTTCTCAGGAAGCTCACAGAAATGCAAGAAATATCAAAAGTAGCAGTCGCGAACAATAATCTTAACCAGATAGTTAAGGCAGGGATTACAGCGACGCAAATCTAAACTCGCATACCAATCACACGCGCGGAGAGGAAATATGCCATAGTGAGAAAAGACACAAAAATTAATGAAATTATGATTACAGTATAGAGGGTGAAAGTTGGCAGAGAAGTAGGAAAGGCACGAAGCCCCATGTAGATGGACTAATAAACTAATTTTAGTAATCCTCCAAATTAAGCCAAAAGATCCCCTAGCTAAATTAGCCGGCCCGAAGTCTCTAGAAAGCGGCCAAATCGTAACATAGAAAGTCACATCATTATTAATACACTCACTCCTCCCAAAGTAATGAGGATATGTAACAAGCAATCCAATTCCCAAAATAATAGCTCGCACAGTACGGTCCCTCTCCTGATAATAAGTCACAGCTTTCCAATTAATCCACATCACGCCGCCAAAACTAGACTTGAACTTCTCAATTAAATCCCCATCCCACCGTCTCATCATAATCTTATAAATTAAACCCATCCACCAAGTCCATAGGACATACACGTGGACACTCCTTCCCCTGCCCCGCACATGTTCAGCTCTACCAGGATAATTCCACCTGTACTCCATAACAATTTTGACATTCATCCACCAGCACATCCAAATTAACCAATGGGCC
This sequence comes from Sequoiadendron giganteum, assembly GCA_007115665.2. Classification (NCBI taxonomy): domain Eukaryota; kingdom Viridiplantae; phylum Streptophyta; class Pinopsida; order Cupressales; family Cupressaceae; genus Sequoiadendron; species Sequoiadendron giganteum. Next base: position 576,902,781 of record CM021102.1, read on the forward strand.
CCCCCGTCAGCTCTCATCATCCAAAAGTTAAACATCATTATAAACCATGGTAGCCTTTTCCCGCTCTATCAACACTTGAATATTTGGCGGTAGTCTTTCCTTATTTCTCCAACATCTAGCCAAGTCCCAACCCGAGCCAAGATTAGCCAAGGCATCTGCCACACTGTTTCCTTCTCTAAAAATATGGGTCACCTTTTTGTCCCTTAATTTAGACATAAGGAATCTAGCATCCATCAAAATGTCCTTGGTATTCCAACCTATAAATCTATCTTTTTCCACAGCATCCGTCACCGTTTTGGAATCTCCTTCAATATGGAGATTAACAATCTCTAGAGAAATGGGGATTTTGAGGCCCATAAATAGTGCACGAGCCTCAGCCACCAAAGCCGACTGAACTCCAATGCCGCCAGCAAACCCCGCCACCATATTCCCCATAGAGTCTCTGATAATCTCACCTATACTTTCCCTTCCCGGATTGCCTTTAGCAGCCCCATCAAAGTTCATTTTAAACCATCCACCATCCGAAGGCTCCCATTTAGTATTTCTCCTAGCTAGTAATTTTGAATTATCAAAGGCATTAGCCTTTAGATCCTGGTGCCAATCCTTGGCCAATTTTATTTCATAGTCCCTCGGCCCTAACTCAGGAAGTTTCCCATCAAAGAGGGAGATGTTCTCCTCTATGAGCCGAACACTAATGCCAAACACCTCCTTGGGGCTCCGCTCAATGTTCCTGAAAACCCTGTTATTCCTTTCCTTCCATAAGCACCATCCTAAGATTGGGGGGGTCTGCCTCCAAATTTCATCAGTCAGAGGATGGAAAAAAGGCCCATTCCAGCGCAGAATAAACGACAAAAGGTCTTTGCTCATCACCCAGTGGACATCAAGTTTCTCAAAATCCAACCCCCAAACTTCAACAGCATATGGACAATGTAACAAAAGGTGGCTGACAGTTTCCTCCCCCTCCTTGCAAAGGAAACATCTATTGGGAAAGCATAACCCCCGAGTTCTCAAATTGTCTTGAGTTAAGATCCTATTATGACAGGTCGTCCGCCAAAAAAAAATTATTTTAGGAATCATGTGGCGATTCCAAACCCTCCTCCAGTGTTTCTCAACAGGAATTTCCTTAGTCAGCAGTTTGTAAGCAAAACGAATTGAAAGATCCCCCAGCTTATCTAAAGCCCAAAAGAACTCATCCTCCCTGTCATAGGAAGGAAACCTGACACTGGAGAGCAACACCTGAAGAGATCTAGCGAGGCAGCAAAGGTCAATAGAGTGGGGGCAGCAAAGGGAGAGATCTCTCCAAATCCTAGCTCCAAGAGGCCCATAAATAAATGATTGTTACTATCAAATTCAATTTAAAATATGCAATTTCAATCTTCTATGCTGATAAAAAAAGGTGATTGATTTGTTAAATAATTATTAGAATTTTCTCAAAATCATAAAAAAATATGTTTATATGTCATAGAATGTGTATTATGTGAGGTAAAACAAATCGTGTGGGTCTAGAATCATTATATGCATATATGCATTTTGATAATTGTTTGTTTCCTACTTGTTCAATATACACTTGCATTGTAACACAAGCAAATTATAGCATGCTCACAACACACTATACACACTCGCACTACAAGTTATCTTGGGTATTGTCAACCCTTCAGGTTGGATTTTCCTTGTATATCCTACCCAAAGGTATGGATTTGCATGTCAATTACTAGAGGCATGTTTTTCATGAAATGTGAAAAATTACTAAATGTTGAGTGTGCTCTCCATGAGGTTTGCACATACTTTAATATTGATCTACAAAAATATCACAATAACATCAATCTCTCTCTTACTTTTATAACCATGTAAGTTTTTTTTAATTTCAAATGCTTTAAGGTTTTGATCTTCAATTTCTTTTGCTAGTGTCTTATTTTCCTCCAAAAACCTATGTATAGTATTTTTAGCATCATTTATTATCCATTCATCCAAACAATTTAAAAAAAAATCATTCTAGAATTTATTGTATACACATTTTAAAAAATGATTTTCAATTAGTTTTCAAAAAATTAGGGAGGAGCATGTTTAATATTGTTTTCAAAATATGTCCATATGAAAATTAATAAAAAATCATATATTGATTAAAAATTTAGTAGAAAATTTATAGATAAACTACATGATGTTAAGTAATTTTCCACTAAAGTGATTAGTGAAATAATTTTAAAAATTCAAAATTTTAGGTGGGGGCACACTATATGCTATGTTTATTTTTCTAAAAAAAAACATGAACAATTTGTGTGCTCCCCTATTTCAACCTCTTAATCTCCACCATTTAAAAAAATAGTAGTTTAAAAACTAGATTTTGAGCACTAAAATTATTGTTCTTATTGCATCTTCAAATTTTGAGTATGGCTATCTTCAAATTCTCATTCAATATCAGTTTTTACTTATTTTTAAAAAATGGTGGCCACCTTTGACCCCCTTTTAGTCCTTAATTTCTATACACATACCCATTTGTCTATATTATGTTTTGACCTTGTTTATTATTGAACAACATTAGTTATATTCTTCCTTTATTATGTCTTCTTATTTAGCTTATTTCATTTTTAATTTTGTTTATTTGTAATTTTTAGTTTTATTTCATCTTCTGTATTGTGTCATGCCTCTTGTCTCTTGACATGTATGTCTTCCACATGCTGCTTTGGTATATGGTGCATGTGTTGGCCTTTCCATTGCACCAAAAGATCGACCTGTCAATGCCCAATACAAGCCAAAGATAAGATCCACGAGAGGTACCACCATGTCACGAATCACAAGTGTCACGTTGAACAACCAAGGAGACCGAGGGCACACACCTTGCAACAATCCCCCCCAACGCAAGAGAGGGATTCAAACCCGTGACCAGCTCTTATACCAATTGTTGGCCTTGTCGTTGCACCAAAAGATTGACCTATCAATGCCCGATACAAGCCAGAGATAAGATCCACGGGAGGCGGTTAAACCATGTCACGAATCTCAAGCGTTGCGTTGAACAACCAAGGAGACCAAGGGTGCACACCTTGCAACAACATGTTATGTCCCTTACTTGGGGGTAATCTTCTTTGTGTCACTTGTATTTTATTCTTTCATGATGCTAATTATGTTATTATCATGTGCATGCTATCATATTCTTATATGTATGTACATCTTATTATACACATGCTCGCGCTTACATACTTACATATTACAAGACATTTATCTATATTTGCATTTCTCATCTAGTTCTTCAACTATTATCACTCAAGTTCATTATCCAAAACTTTGGTGGAAATATTTGGATGACCTAGTTAACTCCTCTTACATGTGTTTTCATGATTATATCTTATCATTTTACACCATTCTTATCAGATGATTCGATTTATGACATGTTTACATGATTGTATCTCTTACATAATTTTTTCTCTTCTCCAATTCATTGCATTCACACATAACCTATTGGATGGGGCACATATAATATCAATAATTTTTTTCATAATGGCATCTTTACATATCTAAATTTATCATTGTATTATGATGGCTTGTTCATAGTCATACATCACTAAATTTTAGTTATGATAGTTAATTAGCATCCCTGCATCTCTATTTTTCTTATGATCGATCCTTCATAACTCTATGTCTATAATGGTTCCTTCATAGCCCCACATTTACGATGACTCCTTCAAGTATCCCTTCATGGCCATATTTTAGGCCAAGGAGATTTGGTTGCAATCCTACACTCATCTTGTAATATTTACACATTGTTCAAATGAACATTATTAAGTGGCTTCTTATGCTTCTTTGAACCTTTTCTTAGATTCTACTCAGAGATTTTTTTTTGTAGGTTTAAAAATGGATTCATCATTGCAAGGAAAGATGTTTGTATCATCTTCTATATCCATATATTTTTCATGTTGAGTATTTGTTTACTTTAACATGCATGATTCATAGTAGCTCACATGTAAGTTTGATCCATAAATAGGGAGGATAGTCCTTACACTATTCACAAACTATGATTGTTTATTGAAAGCTCTTCAAAACACCTCTAAAATATTGTTAAGTGCAATTTAAACTAAAACTAGCAATGTTGTAACATCATTTTTTGTATACTAACATCCTAAAGAAAACAAGAAAAAAACAAAAATAAAGTTTGAGAACAAAAGAGTTAACCTAGATAAACCCTAGGATGCAAAAAACTATAGAGTGGGCTACAAGCCTCTTAAGAAACTATGAATCAATCTAGTACATCATAGTGGATAGATTCTAAGATTTTACATGTCTATATAGGCCATCAAAAAGCTATTTGACCTTCAAAACCTTATAATGATATGTTTTACCTCCAACCCCATGTTCTAGAGTGTCATAACCTCCAAATGCAACTTTCAAAGAAGATAAAAAGAGAGCTATCCCTTCCACTTGTTGTCCAAACATCCATTATAAACCTCTCATGTCTCTATAGGCTCCCCAATATGTCTTCCAAATAGAAGTTGAAACGAACTGACAAAATCCTTCATATTTTATGCATTGTCTAGTTTATGATAAATTTGTCACTTCCCCCAAGGTAATTTATGTTTTCATTGTAGTTGTGATGAATTCATCATGATATATGATGCTCTCCTCGCTTGTGGAAAGTGGTAAAAGTAATAAAATTTATAAATTTACCTTATTTTGATTCCAAAATGCATGTGTCCTCCATCTTCTCTATGATACTTTTGATCATCCCAAGTCCACAACTAACCCATATACAATATTCTTATTCTCTAAAACAAACAAGAAACAATCTCATGTGAAGGCCATAAATACTTCTCTCTATTTTATATCAAGAACAAATAATTAGATGATCATGAATTTAAGCCTCTCTCATAGATCAAAATCAAAGTGGAGGAAAAATGTAAGGGTGAAAAGTGCATCCCTAGCACTTTTCTCATTCATTTTGGACTCACTTTGACCTTTTGTTCCCAATTTAATACTCTAGTGTACAAATGGTGTATTTTTATATAAGATTTGGCATCCATCATATACTTTATTTGATTAAGAGTCACTATTCCTAGGTGGTTTGGGCCTAACCTTCATATAATAGTATTTTCTAGTCCTAGATCAAAATTGCAAGTGCAACTTTGAGCTAGTTTAGAATTGAAAATGTCCATCATATACTTTATTTGATTAGGAGTCACTATTCCTAGGTGGTTTGGGCCTAACCTTCATATAATATTATTTTCTAGTCCTAGATCAAAATTGCAAGTGCAACTTTGAGCTAGTTTAGAATTGAAAATGTAGCATTGACCGTTGAATTCCAAGATCATTTTCTATTCTAGGCATAAATTGATTTACCTCCAACTAGTTATTACTCATTGGCTCAAATACAAAATCTTCAAATTTGCATACGAGATTGCTATATAATATGACAAAGGCTTGATTCAATTAAACATCATAAGAACATCCAATATTACTCATTATAGCTCTTAAAAAGGATTATATGATCATAGAAAGCATATAACACTTGCATTTACATTTATAAGAATATATCTAGACATTTGCATTTTTTTTGGTTTGTCTATAAATTTGTTCCATATCACTAATTTGACCTAACAGCCTGACTACACAACATGGAAAATTATTTGATTTCCCAATCCTAACATTGGAAGCTCTATTAATACTCTTCAGCACTACCCCATCCAAATTATTGGAAGTGAATATATTTCTTCAAAAAGGTAGCAAGATCAAAAGCACAAAATTGACCAAAAAAGAGAGCAAGTACATTTGTAGTATACCTTGAGACTTGACTAACGTAAATCTGATTGCTGATAACTAAAATAAATCACAAAACACAATCCATAACAAAATCTCTTAGAATAGAAATGCTATATTCCTATCCACAGAAAAACATTTTTAAAACATAAATTTGGCAAGGCTTAAAAATATACATTATCTGGTTGAAACAAAGGTGCACAGTATACGCCTTTCGACCATTCAACAAGCTCAATAACACCAAGAAGTCCATCAGATAGAGGCTCTGCAAGACAGGAAAACCCATTTTATGTGCTGAAGATATTCTTTCACTTTCTGACAGAACACTGTAAATGACATGCAATAGATATAAAGGAAGAGATAGTACCAGAACAAGGAAGTTCCTGCTGTTATTGAGCTTGTTAATGGTCGAAATGGAATCCTGAAGGGAGGGAGCACAGCCCATAAGGCCATATGCTTGTACTGCTATGGCCCATGGCTATGCTCTCTCTCTTCAGGAACCTTCTCTCCCAACCATTCTGCAATACCCTGCAACAGCACATTATGAAAAGTCATCATCAACCTTGGTACTGGGTATAAAATGCAAGCAGGAGACTCTGTGCAGATTTGTGAAAGCAACAACTGAAACAAATCATAGAGCCTGTATACTGACATTTCACCCATATATATTAACCTGGGCTTCTGTTCAGAACAGATCTTTATTCA